>JAYKAV010003176.1:79027-113288 GCA_035582835.1 Phoebastria nigripes | reverse complement strand
TTTTTTTTTCTTTTTTTTTTCTTTTTTTTTTTTTTTCTTTTTTTTTTCTTTTTTTTTTTTTTCTTTTTTCCCCTTTGATAACATCTGAATTTCTGCTGATTGGCTCTCCTTACTGTCCCCTCTTCTTCTCCAGAGCCTGGAGACCTTCTCAGGATGGAGGAGGCAAACTGGTCCCATTCTACCTCTTGGAAGGGTATGGTGGTCAGCTTCTCTGGGGCAGAATTTCTGCTCTAAGTAGGGTGCTGGCTCCCTCCTGCAGCTAATGAAAAGGATTCCTCTTGCTCAGTAATGTGCTTGCCAGTTGGCTTGCAGCACAAAAGTTCCTGAGCACTTTTTACTAATAGGGGACCTGGGTGCTAACAGCATAAAGGAAAAGGCTGCACAAGCCAGGTGCAGATACATTTAATCCTGGCCCTGTTTCCTGCTTTTCATTTTATATTTATTCCTATCTTTCTCTCTCTCAACTGGAAAGTACCCTGTTTGGTACCCAGCATGCAGACTATAAGCAGAAACCCAGTTCCAGAGGTTCTGGTAAAGCAAACAAACCTTTATTACGGTTTGCTCTGAAGTAACTTTGCTTTTACCATATCAGCATTAGTCTATGTGTATCCTGTTACAAAAAGACCTTTGTTGGTCATCTAAAAGTAGTCCCACTACTCCCAGTCAGCATTCATCCACTCATTTTTTCCCCTTTCATTCCTGCTGCCTGTTCTTCAGCAGCATACTTTGTATTCCCTTTTCTCCATACAGCTGCAYGCGTAAAATTCTAAGAGTAGTAGTATTCTGAAACAGACTATTCATCCATTAATTTTCATCTCAAAATCTGGTTTAAACAGAAAGGAATATACATAAAACCATAGTAACATGAATGTTTGCAACTAAGGAAAATGTGGACAAATTTCAGTTCAGTATCTGTTTACCTAAATATCCACACAAAGAAAACAAAGGCTTGATCTGTCCTAACATATTCTTAGGTGTATACACATACACACATACAGAATGTCCTTTAAGGCTCAACACATTCTTGCTGACATTGAAACAAATCTGAAGACATGACAGACGCTTATATTCCTGAATATTTCCAGGGATTTGAAAGGTTCTTTCCTCTTTGAAAACTGTGTTTAAAGATAAACAAAACAAGAAACAACTCAAGATTTTTTTTTTTTTAAAGGGATGCCACTAAAATTATGTCAAATCATTTTTACTTTGGCTGACGTGATAGATTGGAGAGCTCAGCACATTACAATTTCTGATCTTCACTGAATTTACTGAAGCTCATTCCAACCTAAGAATCTTGAGGGATGACAATATAAATCCAGTTGCCAATACAAAGGTGAGCAGATGGTGTTGCTCTGCTGGGGAGCTGAGATAGAATAGCACATAAATGAGAAAGCAATCTCCTGATGGTTTGCTGTGTTTAATGCCTGAACTGAGAACTGGAGCTGAGCCAACCTGGCTTCCAGCCAAGGTCTTCACTGGATTCAAAGGAAACCCACAGCAGTTTTCGTTTGACATTAGCTACCAAATGAATATTTGCAGGTAGTACTAAAGTACTGATATAAAGTACTGATTAGTACTGCTTAATGCAAACCACAGTGAAAGGGAAGACATTGTCCTTTTTGACTCGGGAGATCAAAAATGAATCCCTAAAGCTGCCCTCTCGCCTCTCTTGTCAGTTTTGGAACAATTGTTTGGTATGCACAAGTAATTAAAACTATTGCATTTAAGATCTCTAGAACTGCTACTCTCTCTAAATGCTTTTAGTTTTTCATACTTTTTTGCTTTATTAAAACTGTAAAGCAATATTAAGAGCAGATCTAATTTCCACCAAAGTCAACAGGGGTCTTTTGGTTGACTTTTCTGGTGCTTGGATTAGGTCCACAAGCAGTGAGGAAACAGGTAATTCAGTGTTCAGAAGCTCTTTCCAGAATTAACATAGCCGCTGTTTCAGAGAAAAGGTTAATTTTCACTCCAGTAAGCAAGGTCTCCAGCCACAAGAAGAAAATTCAGAACCTGGATGCAGCTCCACTCTGATCACAAAGAAAAAAGTATCTGAATGCATATGATTTAAATTTAAATCCATGTTGATTCAACCATCCCCTTCTTCCTCCTCACCCTTTTTTCCCCTCCTTCGAAAGGCGAAGTGCATTGCCACTTAAGATAATTTCACATTTTTTACTTCAAGGTACTAAGGTGCATTCAGTGCTGTAAAGCAAGCCTTTCAGGTAGGTAAGGGGGAATGAAAGTGACTGTAAATCTACAGTCTCACTGTATGGACCTACTGTTCAAATCAGCATTAAGTGGTATTTCCAGGATACGCTGCTTTCTTACAGAGCAGAGGATATACAGAGATGGCTGACCTCATTCTTCAGGTTTCTTGCCAAGAAGTGTTCAGCTACGTGGGCTGGAAGCACATTCTCCAGAAGCACCCGATTTAGGTTCTCCATGGTTTCAATCTCTTCCCGCTCTTTTTTGAACTTGTTCTTCCACAGGAAGTCTAACCTACAGTAATATTCATTCTGTTACAAGAGGACACAGAGGTAAAGAAACAATAGGCATCTTGTCCTGCTGCAGTACAGGTTTAAGAGACAAAATAAGCACAGTACACCACCCCTACAAGGCTATCACATTTGGCCACTCAAGTACAATTCCAGATCCCACAGAAATCAAACCCCAAGCACACACTACGTGACATACATTTCATCAAACTTATAAGGCCCCCCCCCCACAAAGGCCCATAAAAAGGCCCAGGAAAAAAATAAAGTTGCAAGATGCCTTAAACAATGGAAGATTTATTTACTCTCAGGCTTTAGTAGAAATTCATTCCAGAAATCTAACACTGTTACGGAAACAATTTACGGTTTTGCAACTTAATATGATGTCTTACTTATCTGAAGTGTAGAATTTCACTTACAATAATGGGCATTTCAGGAAGACCCTAACTTTTACCAACTTGAACTTACATCATGCAATCAGCCTGGTAAGAAGTGTGTAGTACAAGAAAAAACAGCCTATTGATATAATATGCCTTCAGTTTATCAAATCATTATCAGATTATCAAAAATGGCCCAGTCAGTTGGGTGAACCCAGTTTTGGTTTTGTTGGGGGGTTTTTTGTTTTGATTGTTGTGGGGTTTTGGGGTTTTTTTGGTTTGGTTTGGTTTGGTTTGTTGTTGGTGGTGGTGGGGTTTTTTTGTTTGKTTGKTTGGTTTCTTTACACTGCTTTCTATAATACTTCATCCTTCTTTTCTTTTTGTCCCAGAGTTTTCAGAATTGTTTTTTAACATCCCCAACAATAACAGTAACTGGAACTATATGGAAATGTATAACTTTCTTAGAATATCAGTATTTTTGGAGATCCGATTTCATTAAAAAGATGTTGAAAAATGAATAAAAATGCATTTTTGTGGAGCACTCTCTACTTCTTTTCAACATTGTCAATGTTTTGTCATAAATTCTATAGCATTATTTCTACAGTAAAGCCTCCACTGGCCTGACTATCTCATTTGAGCTGATATAAATCAAGAGCTATTTCAAAGTAGTTCAATGGTTTAATGCTATCATGCAGCCTCAGTGAAGACTATGTTATTAACCAGGAGAACATGATTATGATGACAATCTTATTATAGAAAAACCTAAAAATGCTAGCTAGTATTATTAGCAGTCAGTAAGCATTCACATAAAAATGAGAGTAGTCCTTCTGATTGGACAGTGGCTGTCACAGCTCAAAATGATTCATAGATATTTTGTTGAGGTCACAGCCAAAGCTGGAGCAGAAAGTTGAAATGAGATGGTATTAAAATAATTTGGCAAGCTTTTAAATATGTATACTATATATTTATACATCTAAGTTCCCCACACAGATGATAAATTCAAATGCCACCAACTGTATTCATGCAGAAAAAATCCAATAAAAACCTGGGATGTCAAAATTATTCTCATAAATTGACAAAAGTAAACTGGATGCCTGGCATAAAACTGAAATTAGGTATCCATACATTGTACCAACTTTGTATTGAAAAGAAAAAGTGCTAGATAAGCTGAAGTCTTCAAAAAGATATGTTTCTTCTTTAAGAGCTAATATTAAACAGATAATTTATTTACTGCTTTATTATTTATTGAATGAAATTTAGGCTGCCACAAAAAAATGCCAGAGAACTCAGAAATCAGAAAAAATAAAGCAGAACGTATTCTACAATTTGCTTTGAAATTTAAAAAGTCAATCACATCATATTTCAAAATGCCTATTCAGACTTTTAAAAACAAAAAAGCACTACCTTATTAAAATGTATTTTAGATCGTGGGGTTTTTTTGTTTGTATGATCTAGCCAATTTAGTATACATGTCATTAAAGATCCTGTTCAATCTTTGTAGCCTTGCAGTCATATGAAAACCAAGATTGTTTCCAACTTYACATGTTATCTCCAGAACCTTTTCAACATATCAGAATGAAAATATCTCAGAATGGCCCTTATACATCTGCAGGCACAATATCCTTGAGATACAGAATTTTCCTTCACCTTATGCTGCTTTATTTGACAGCACTTCCCAGCAGGTGAGCATAGTGGAACGCCCAGGGAGGCATGAAGGACGCTGCCTTCGGGTTCCTCTGGGCACCACAGAGCAATTGGCTTCCTCCAGGACAAGAGACTACCATGTATCTGTGCAAGGCAATGCTATGCAACCCCAGAGGTTCAAATTAGTGGTAACTTCTTGGGCAAAAGCAGTTAAGTGCAGCAAGAACTGATTCATGTCTCATTGATTGCACAGAGATGGGTTTATCTATATTTTTTAATTCTAGTGGGACACTCACCTGGGTCTATTTTCAATATTTGCCTGAGTGGGGCAATGAACTAATTCTCCTCACTGGAAGAATGTGACATAGAAAGTTAAGATAAGCAGCTGAAGAGTAGCTGCCTATGCCGTAGGTGTCTACAGTCAGGGGAAATGAATGCTATGGCATTCAGCAAAGGGGCAGCAAAGGCAGCGCTAAAGCAGGTAAGATCACTAGAAATTAAACCTGGGTTTTCATTCAGGTGAGGGAGCTAAGGAGATTCCGCCTCACAGCCATTTCTTACAGACAGCAAGTCTGAGAAACTGTCTCAACATAGAACATCATCAGCAGATGTCTTAGAACACATTAATAAGTTGATCAACAAGAAGTCATCAGCTCTAAAGTAACCAAAATGAAAAGCTGCTGGTCTGGAACTTGTGGTGGATAGCCTGATCATTCAAAACAGCCACAGTGTCAGAGAGCTGACAAATGGTAAAGATACCATGCAAATCTTTGGAAAGGAACTGGGGTGACCCCAAGAATGATAGAGCAAGGTACTTTGGAAAAAAACTATGCTAAGGAAAAGAGCTATTTAGACATATTAGCTAAAGCTGATACAATGGGGAAGAGCTGACACCTCTTCTGTAAACATGCCTCCATCTGTTACAAAGAAGTCAATGGGCATGTGAATAGGAGTGAAGTTTGAAATAAGTTTTCATTAAATTCTTTCAGAAGAGGCTCTTGAAAAGACTACATTATCTAAGAAGAGAAGGATCCTCCCAGAGAATAAAAGCTCACTAAAAAACAGAACAGCGACTACAAATAAATAGTTTTCATGGCTGAGGGAAGTTGCCATAAACATTGGGGCAGTAAAACAGCCAATGAAGTTCAGTGTTGATAAACATGATATAATCAATCATGGGAAAAACAAAATATTCACCTAGCCTAGAGAGTAACGGGATATGTGTAATTTTAGGTACCGATGAGAAAGGAATTCACAGGCTATGTCAATACTGGTAATTCAAACTGGGCCATAAGAGAGATTTAACSCTCAATAGTGTTTAAATGTGAGCACACTGCTTACACAGTCTAGCCCATACCAATCCTGGGCATGCAATGCCTGGGCATGGTGCAAGAGGTGCCATTCTCAACATATCGTCTGCCTGCTGCCAGCCTATTTTCAAATAACTCTAATGGCATGCATGCRGAATGAAATGCATCACTTGATCTCAGTGCCAGGGAATGGTTGTAGCCTACACTGGCATGACCATCAAAAAAAAGCAGTTCTACTTTCTCCACCTCACTTCTGGCTGCTAACTCTTATCCTGTGCTCATTCTTTTGGCACAAGCATTGCTGCAGCCACACCRTAAAACCAGATCAGGAAATAGATAGGCTGAAAACCAACCATTTTTCCAAGGTTAATTTTTAAGCCAGTTCATTTGCCTATTTTGGGCCACTATACAGCTCCACAGGCAGCTGTGCCAGTACAAATTAGGAGATACAAGGATAAGAATGAGTAGCTGAGGGAAGGCCTACTTCTTTCAGTAGGGATGCTGGTTGTGCAGTAAAAGTATTAGTTGAACCTGAGAATTAAGTTGGCTCATATAACATGCTCTCCCTCTCTTCATCCCTATTCAGCCAGAGACACACATTCCCCCTCCTGCTTTTGCATCAGAACAGGCATCTCTCTGACCMGTAATGAGCAGATTCACAGAGCTAGGCTTGTAGGAAAGCATTCACTTTTTGTTTAGATGAACTTTCTGGTTAGTCACTCTGGGGACAGAGGAGCACCAATGCCAGCTTAAGGGAAATGGAAAGACCACGCTTTTCATCAGTGGCTATTATCTTTAGCATTGTTAAAATAGTCAGATATTAAGAGAAAAGACATGTTATTATCTGCAAAGTAGAAAAATGCAATAGCAAACAGAGAAATTGCTTGTATATTACCCTCTGTGGAAGAAGGGTAAGGAAGAATTTTACTTTGCCTACACTCCCAAGATGGCTCGACAGCGTTCTGCAAGTGGCACCCAATGAAAGTAGCAAGCAGAAAGTTTAAAAACAAACAAGATGATGGACACTTTCACATGACTTTTTAATCAAATTGTGAAATTCATTATCAGACAATGTTGGGAAGACAAGGAAGATAAAATGAGTTAAAAAGGGATCAGACAGTGTAACAGAAAGCAGAGCAACCAATAGCTATTAAACGTTGCCACAGAAATGCCGACTGGCAGAAGGTGGCAAGCATATGTCCCTGGAAGGGTTGTTTTACACAGGTTCACTTCCTCCCCTATGCTTTTCCCAAGCATTTGCTACCAGTATTACTAACAGTAACTTAAAATGGCAGGTCTCATGCCAGGTATGTATTAAAATTAGTTCATAACGTTTTCTAGTTATCATTTAGACTTTGCTTGAGAGTGTTTGAAAACACAAAGGTTTTTTTCTCCTTCTTCTTTAAGGGAGAATAAATTAGCAGAAAAATCAAAGGCAACAGACTGAAGAGCCACAAACAAGTGGTATCATGACAAGGATCCTGGACCTACAGCTCTGAAAACAAAGACTTTTTCCATTACAGGATCATTTTTCAGTTGGTGTGACAAGGAACAACACACACACAGTCGTATGCAAAACAACCTTTCTTGCTGATGTGAGTGAACCCACAAAGAAATACTCTCCTTGCCCAGTGAAGCTGACATTCCTTCTCTCCTTTTTTCTTGGTGTTGCACCCATTGCCTCCATCTGACACCTTGGTTGACAGGGACTAAAGATTCTCAACTGGAGCGATGAAGTATTTATCCCTCTTTCTGAGTGGAAGTAGCTGTGCTCCAGCCCCACTCTCTGCTACTATCATCAAATGAGCAAACTTCAATACAGTGCTGGCAGCAAGGCAGATGAAGAATCTTATTTCTAACTCAGGAAGTATGTTCCCCAGTACAGCAAATGCTGGAGAAGCTGCCAGATAAGAATTTTTTGTCTAGTAACCTGCAGGGCCTGCTTGGCAATTTAAATGACAGTCATTATGTTTCAGGGAATTGTAATGTAAATGAGTGATTAAAGACAGTATGGGATAAGATCCTTCCCAAGGCTGCAGGCTATGGGGGTACAGGCTGTTCATGAGATCTCACATGGATTGCCTCTTCCATCTCGGAGCCCTGTCTGGTGCACTGCATCGTTCCTGGCACAACAGGCTGGAATTGCAGCTTTTAGCCATGGATCATGGACAGACACGAAGATTTAGAGAGAGAACTGCCCTTGCACCTGCCCTCAACTTCATAGAGGGTAAGACCATTGACATCACGTTTGTACTGAAAAAGCACAACTGGGTAATAAAAAGAGTAGTTTCCTGTTGGGTCACAGTTTTAGAGCAACTGTGGCCTCAGCATGTGGTACACTTCTGTGTGCATGCTACATTGTTTCTGTGTCTGTATCAAATGGTAATAACTGTGAAGAAAATAGCTTGTAATTAAGCAACTAGGGAGACAGCAGATGGATGCAGACAGATGGGAGCACACTAGGAAGCTATGAGACAATATTGGTCAGCATGACAAGCAATAGTCACAGCACACTATCAGCATAATGCCTACAGTCTCAGTGACAGTTATTGGTGAGTTTTAAGGGCATATTGGAAGGTAATAAAGAAAAGAGCTTTTTAGATGCTTCTGACACTTCTTGACCCTTGACCCTTGCAAGGGTGTGGGGCAGAATGGAATAAAGGTGTTTGTCAGAAAATCTAAAAAATGTTTGAGAAGGTGAGAGGCTGCATGTGGAGGCTGGCATTATGTCCACTGATGCAAATGAAGAGAAGTGTGCATCTTACCTGTCTACCCAAAACCAGTAATGTGACGAAGAATATAAACAAAGAAATTGAGCCCATTGTCTTCAGGTCTTTCAGTATTCCTGGCCTATAAAATAAAAACATAAGTAAAGCAAGCTGCTCAAAAGTTAAAACAAAATTACTTTAGCACAAGAATAAGACCACAATTTATATTACTTTCGGGTATGTAAACTRAGACCATTTAAATATTATATGCTTTATTATTGGATGAAATATTATTATTTCCATTATGTAGCTTTAATTACTTCTACTACATTCTGTGCAAAGTGCCTACATTTTGAACTCCAGTAATAAGATGAGGATTTAGTAAAAATAATATCCTTGTTTGCTTACAAACGGAGAGCATTTGGTGCTTATTCTATGCAGGCAGATTAAAAAGAGATTTTTCATGTAATAACACTACTTCCATAATGGAGAGCTTGACTGTATCCAATGAATGTGAAGAAACAGAAACTAAAGTACCTAACTCCCAAGATGCCTTTTCACCTCAGAACTACAGGAGGCATAAACTAGATCTTGTACAGAGTTTATTAAAAACTCTGCTTTGGGAAAAGACACTAGAGGTAATGGGCAACAGTTTGCACTAGCACTCTCCTACTGATGCCGCTGAAAGAAGAACCTTGGTGAGAGATTTAGGAAAGAAAATACCAACAGACACACAGCTTGACTGGCAAAATCAAGGCTGCCAGAAGCACATGCTAAATCTAACCTGTCACATGGTTCTCCACCCCATCACAGAGATATCCTTTCCACTAATGCAATGGAAACATAAAGACCTGGGTTTGTTTATTTAACCTTTAGATTTAAGAGCAAAGAAAACATACACTTTTTTTTTTTTTTTTTAAGTCAGATCCTTTTCCATGGTTGTCTCTGTGTCCTAAAGATCTTGAGCAGTTTACAGCACAGGAAAAAGGATACTGAAACTCTACTCTGAATATTCAGTTTTTCTGTTGTGGCATATGCACTGCACACTCAGCCTACATAGAAGAGAATCACCTCTTTGTTTTGAAAATGAGGTAGAAATTACATGTGTCCAAAATTATTTTACACAGTAATACTTAGAGTCATAATTTTGGTCTTAATACATTGTCACCTATAACAAAGATTTCATCAGTCTCACTGAAAATTTAACATACAAATTTGCAAGCACAGAAAAAAAAATCCAAACTGTTGGTCTACTAATTTTTTCAATAGCTAAGACTGCATTTGTAAAGTTTTAAGACAAGGTACTAGTTCTGAGGAAGCTGATTTTCTTTGGCTTGCAGCAAATATGCTTTAACAGCCTTAATTATGTTCAGCCTTAGGCCTTAACAACCTTAATGACTTTTTCCTAATGTCCCTTATTACAAAAATGCAAATTAAACCATACTCTATTTCTTATAGTATGTGATTTAAACAACTTGCCCAGACTTGTTTCTTTTATTCTAATGCTCTGAGGTGTGACATTAAATCATATATTAACTGCAGCATGACAATGATTTTAAATTGTGACTTGTAGATTATATAGCCAAACACATAGAAAAAAAATTTGTTCTATGACATAAGAACTGCTGTAGGTAGTATTTAATTTCTATTAATTTCAGAAGGACTGGAGTTATCCACCTACCTTCTAAGAGGTGCCATTGCATACATAAATTTGCTGTAGTCATCCAGCATGGGCCCATGAGTGTGCAGAAGGATAACATTGTAGCCCACCAATGCAATCAACATTATCACCATTTTCAACTCATAATTTATCCTCAGGAAAACAGAACAGGAAATGAGCCCTAATATGCAGCTGTATATAAAATACTGGCAAAGAAAAATCAAATGGAAAATATTTAGAATCTGGCTCTTGAGTAGGAAATCATACATAACAAAATGCTCAGGCTAGATTAAAAAACAAATTATTGACTGACCACTTAAGCATGGAATCTATTACAACCTGGGACATTATGGTTACAGACAGTCAATAACAACCAGATGTTGTTATTTCATAAAATAGACCCTTTTTCTTACTAGGCTCCACTTCACGCAAAACTCAATAGAATCCAGAGTATGCTCCTAATTTATGCTCCCTAATTTTCACCCTTTGTCACTTTTGATTTACTCATCTGCAGTAGCGAGGAGTGCCTATTCGTGGGACACCACTGCTGGTGTTGAATGCAAGGGCCTACTGCCAGCAGACTGGCAAAAGATTTATTCCTGTGCCACTGTACAGGCACTGTAATTATCTGAAAACAACAATTTCATTGCCTATATTTGCAGTATTTATAAATTGATGCAATACACAGTTGTTATGAACCTCAGATACACAATTTTACAAACTCTAGAAATAAAGCTAAGATATGAAGAATATAAAATTATTAACATGGCCTATGCATAATATAAATACAAAAAATCCTTCTGTCAAATCCTCTTGAGTTATGACTACATAAGAACACACTCAATTGTTAAAAAAAAGCTTTTTCTTTCCTATGTCATATATATCAACAAAAATGAAGTTAAATTCCTGTAAAAATATTTTCTCCGGATACTTTCTGGAAATGGATTAGGGCATCAAAATTAATGCTAAAACAGGAATAATACATTCTCACTAGAATGCTTAGCCCTTAACATACAGCACCTTTGCCAAAGATGCTTCCTGAAAATTACAGTCCTGCACCTTGTAAGGAAGTTATCTTTTCTGAAACTACAAAGCATTCTATTTCTAGATATGCTATTTTCAGACTACTGTTGACTTGTTGATGGCAGTACTTTTGACAGAACCTGAATCACTGCATACTAATTTTGGAGGATCACTGAGAAGAATAATTTTCACAGCACCCATCAGACAGAATTGATCTGCCATCTGAATCTCTGCCGTTACTGTAATTTGCTTGCAGATCTGCTTGACATAAGAAATAGAAAGAACTGCTGTTCAGAATCACCAAAAATAAAACTTCTCTGATGGCTGCATTCCACAGGAGGTCACACTCCGAATTCAGTGTTACATAAAAGTAGCAGCATCCATTTTTTACTCTGTAATGCATTCTACTTGTGAAATTAGTTTTCCAAAAAGAAACAAGCAAACAAAAGGCAATCTTGAATCCACAACTGGATGCAGTTTGACAAAGACCAAGAAACTTCCAAGTGGAACAGACAGTCTCTTTTAGTGTTCCATAGGAAAACATAAACTAGATTGAAAATTTCAGCTAAGATTTCAAACAAGGGTGGATGGATTAGAGAAGAGTGGCACAGCCACACATTTAAGAATGCAGACTCCGATATTGTGTATTGCAGCACAAGATTCCAGTAAGCAACAAGCAGATCTGGAAATGAGTCTGCAGGCAACTCTGAACAGCCACACCAGGTTATGAAGCTTTTTTTTTTTTTAAAATGCCACCTTAAATAAACCTTTTTCCAATTGTATCTTACATATATTCAAGGCTATTTTTTCTGAGTTCTCAACACTGCAAACGGATTTTTCAATTCCTGTCCAAGGAACTGAAATTTCACCCTTTTAATAACAGAATTTGCAAATTTTAGTAGATGCTTAAAGTATTGTAGCTTGAATCCTTCTCTAACCCTTTCAGCTTTTCAGACTAAGGCAAAAAGGCTTGAAAAAAATCAGAGGAGGAACTGCAAGACAAAATGCTTCAAAAGATACACTGCAGAGGAATAAAGGTAACTGGCATTCTAGCTAGCTTCTCAGAARGGTGCATGCAGCTACAAAGCAGGCAAGACACTGGAAAACAGTAACAATTTGGTGAAGGAACAGTTAAAGTAGCCATGCAGAAGATCAGGACTGGTGGAATTACTGTCATATGTATAGCATGAGAGCTCTGGACTTTGTCAAAGCACAAAAATTGCAAGCTGTCAGAAAAATGGCAGCCTGTCTCCTGGGCCAAGCGGTCTGCTCTCAGTTCATCAAATGAACATGAACTTTCCTACAGAGGAATTAATGCCCAGCTGGGAAAAAATTACAGCTTTTGTGTGCAGGTATAGTGGGCTTGTTTCTCAGTGAAGACCCATTTCAGGCTTGTTGATCCTACACCTCTGTACAACCTACCGGAGAATAAAAAGGGCTCAAACTACACAGGCATTGAGGCTTTTTCCAAGGCAGAGAGTTGCAGTGATACCAATCCTTTGTAGTGACCCTGACCGAAAGATCATATAATCACGGAATCATTTAGGTTGGAAAGGACCTTTAAGATCATCACGTCCAACCATTAACCTAGCACTGCCAAGTCCACCACTAAACCATGTCCCTAAGCGCCACATCCACACGTCTTTTAAATACCTCCAGGGGTAGGGACTCAACCACTTCCCTGGGCAGCCTGTTCCAATACTTGTTACCCTTTTGGTGAGGAAATGTTTCCTAATGTCCAATCTAAACCTCCCCTGGTGCAACTTGAAGCCGTTTCCTCTCGTCCTATTGCTTGTTATTTGGGAGAAGAGACCGACCCCCACCTCGCTGCAACCTCCTTTCAGGTAATTGTAGAGAGCAATAAGGTGTACCCTGAGCCTCCTTTTCTCCAGGCTAAAGAACCCCAGTTCCCTCAGCCGCTCCTCATAAGACTTGTGCTCTAGACCCTTCACCAGCTTTGTTGCCCTTCTCTGGACGTGCAACACTCAAGAGTTAGCACTCCACATAGCAGTGAAGCTGAGCAGGCGCAGGTCTGTGCTGTACTCTGCATATCCCTTGGCCGTGGGATAACCTCAGCCAGCTCAGCCACCTTATTGCAACCAAGGAGCCTGCAGGCAGCTCCCACTTGGTAGAGCGGTTATGCCACCTGTGTGGCCTTGACTTTATCTAAAAGTGCAGCAGCAAGTTCTCATGGATATCGKTTTTGTCTGACAGCAGAAATGATGAATAGAATTGTTTCCTTTTAAGAAAAACCTGTAAGAGCTCAAAAGAGGAAAACACTAGGTAACCTCTCCACAGATGGGATCTGCACCACATGCCATCCCTGACTGGAAGACCATCCGATGCTGCACTATTCAGAGTTCCCAGCATCTGAAGGGATGTAACTCCATCTACCCTCTTTATTCTTCCTGTGCTAGCTCCAATAAATGGTATTTTAACCAATACCTTACAGAGTCTGAGTGCCTTTCTTACCAGGATCGCAGGCCCAGTGCCTTGCGCTGGTGCGCTACACCCTTAGGATCTTATCTCCAGCCCAGTGCATTTGGTCCCTTCTCTTAAATTTTAAGACCTACAGTTCTGTGGTTATAAAGATCTTTACTAAAGTAAAAAGGGATTCTATTCCAATATGTCTATGGAGAAAAACTCGAGAAGAAAGTAATTTTGGAATTCCCTAGTCAAATAAAGTGTATTCCAAAACTGCATCTTTTAGAAGTCAGTATTATGATTTTATTTATTTAACACGTGGAGGTGGCAGCACTGATACCACACTGTATTTTATCACAGGAAGAGATATGCATGACTTGAAATCTCCCAGGCCTAACTTCTATTACATGGAAACTACAGAAGCATCATAGCAAAACTAAACAATAACTAAACACAGGCAAAGTCCCTAAAACTTACTGTGTAATCTTTCCTAAGTCTTTAAAAAGAGCAAGAAAGCAAGCAATACAACTCAGAAAAGTTATTTTGGGGAGTGGAGGAGGGGGAGAATCAATTAGTTTGCTTCAAAATGAACTAATTCTATTGGGGCTGAAATAATTCAAAAATCTCTTATTCACTCATTTTAGATGACATAGTCAATAGATCTGTCAGGTCCACTATCATAAGTCACAGGAAGTTTATCTGCATGAATAAAGCTTAAAGCTAACGCACAGATTCAAAAGATTGAATTTTTAATTTAAGGAAACAAACATTTGTCAGCTTAAGTATTCATTATCTCATTCAGTAAAGAGAGAATAATTTTATTTCCAGATTTTTAAAAAAAGAAAAGATCAAAACTAGTAACTCAAAAGGAATTTGTAGGTTTTTCAAGCTAGAAGTTATGCAGTGCCTGAGGATGAAAGTGATATGCACTTGAGAGCTGTTTAATAAAAAAAAGCAAGGAAGAAGTGTTTAAAAACTTTAGCCAATCTAACCTTTTAATTTATTATTATCAGAAGTGACATTTTAACATATTTTTTGTGCCAATTTATCAAAGACAAAGTTTCTTTGATGAAAGAATGCATTTTAATAGTTTAAAATCTATAAAGCGCTAATTGTTAGAAATGTCCCAATCACGTGAAGAGCTGACAAACATCTTAGTTATACATGGGAAAACAAAGGAAAAAGACACACAAAGGTTGTTTTTTTTGGTGTTGTTTTTTTTGTTGTTGTTTGTTTTTTGTTTTTTTGTTTTGTTTTGTTTTTGTTTTTTTTTTTTATAAACAGCACATTGAATCTTAATAATAAGTATAATTTATGAAGATTGTATCCTTCAGATGCTTGTTGGAGAACTTACTGGTAAAAAAGAAAACAAAATACCTTTCAAGATGTTCAAAACTATAACAAGTGATATAAAAAAAGATGACTAGAAAACCTGCTAACTAGAAAAGCAAACAAATATAAATAAGCATTGGAACAATTTATTTCTATGTGCTTGTGAGTGTGAACATAGGCAGAGGCTGGGAGAAGGACTGCATCATTTCTTTGACCACAAGGATAACTTGACGTCAGGGCCAAAAGAAGACATAGGCACCTATCCATACCTGGTGGTATTTAGTTAGCTAAATTTGAAATTGAGAAACAGAAACTCATGCTCTGCTGTCGCTTTATCAGGGAGAYGCTGAAAGTTCGTAAGTGCTGCAGCTACTGCAACTGTTTTTTTTCCATGAGAGTTCTATACATAATTAACATCTTGCTTTTGTGTGTGCCTAGGATTGTTTAGCTTGACATAGTGAATAGCTGTTTCATGTAAAACATATTGTGTGAAAATCAGCAAACACCATTCTGGTACTGGTCTCATCAATTCTGCATAGAGATAAAATAATCTCCCTTCTCCTCTTGCTGCCTCCTGCTTATTCATCCAAAGACTATTGACCTATTTTGGCACAATATACGGCTTGTTATGTTCAACTGCAGGTCTTTTGTAATCCCTTTAAGAATCATTGCTCTCTAGGATACAGATCCCATTTTTTGTAGGAATGTCCTTCCCCCTCTTCTTGCATGTGCCTCTGTGCTTTTGTTCACACTAAGACATCTTCTTTAAATCCGTTCAGATCTTTTAAACAGTTTATATAGTGGTACATGAGCATTGTATTTCCCTCCTCTCACCCCACCTCTTAATCAAATATGCAATGACAGAAGTGTGACGATCACAGATTTCACATTTACTGCCAGGACAATGATGAAAGTGGTGAATATTTTCAGGTCTATCACTGGTCCTTGTGAAACCCATCTGCAGACTGACCTGGTTTTCTCACTGACAGCGATGTGGAGCTTTCAGTGCACAGTCTGCTTTGCAGTCGCTGTGTGTTCTCCTGATATCTCATAATGCCCGTTTGTTGGCATGGGTGAGCTATGCTTCTTAGTTATCAGGCTGTTTCCTGCTTTTTAATCTGACATTCATTAAAACCTCTATTTTCAGAAGTACTAGCCTCCTTTAACTTCCCACTTTCTTCAAATGCAGTTGCAGGTGACTGAAAAAAAAATTAAGCTTTTGCTGCAGTCTTAAAAACTGGTGGGTGTTTAACTTCAAGCAGATCCAGCAACAGTCAATTTAGTGTAATTGTTGTAAACAAACAAAGAATTGTAAAATGAACTTACCGGTAGGAAAAAACAGTTGTTTTGTATACACCACCGTGTCTGATTACTCGAATTAGGAAAACTTGCATTTGATGAATTAAGAACTGAGGGAAAAGCTTTCACAGCATTATCCAGGAAAAACTAGAGAAAAACAACACATAATCCATTAGCTTGTCAGCTGTTTAAGGTCAAAATAGAGAAGAGAAACGGAGAAGCGGAGAAAGCCTTGCCAGTAATCATTTAACTTTGGTATTTCATTGCAAATTGAAATAGAAAAGGGAAAATGACATCAGTTGATCACTTGTTCCTCCATGCTTAGAAAAAACAACTTTGTTAACCTCCATCTGACACTTTCTATTTGAATAAAAGACAAAAGGCTCTTTGTTATGTTACTTTCATATATCAGAAGCTCACACACATGAGAGACAATGATGAAATAAATTCAATATGAATAATTCCTAGGTTTACCTCAACTGAACCTCCTATTTATACACAGGAAGAATTAAAGAAACAATAAGAAGTCTTTACTGAAGTTGATTTACACAGATATAATCCTTCTCATAATAACGATGACGATAATATTGGTACTAATGTTATTGAAACAGAAGAGTGGAACCAGTATCTCCTGGGTCATTAAATTCAGCGAGTTGATGTCACAGGTAACCACCATCATACAGTACCCTTTGACATATTGATGCAGTGCTTTCTTAACGAGTTAGATTTGACTACATTAATTCCACTGCTTTGAATCTCACCACTTAAACTGTTTCTAAGTTTAACCAGTATTCATGGCCAGTTCCCATGTTTTTTTTCTTCTTGTGCTAATCATCCTTTAGCTTTCAGATAGCTCCTTTCTCTCCCTAGTATTTTTGTTGCCAATATTTAATGCCATCTCAGCCTTCACTGTGCTCAATCTATGTTTTTCTAGTTTCTTCCCAGAAAACAAGCTCTTCATTCCCCTGATCATTCTAGTAGTCGCCCTCTGTACATACCTCTTTCAATTCAACTTTCTAGGTGACCAAAACTGCAAACACCCTTCCCAGACTTTATCAGTGAGTTGTGCAATAGCATTAATACTAATTCTGCAGAAAATTTGTTTTCATACATCCTAGAATGACAGCTCCTTTGCTCACAGCTACAAAACCTTAATAGCTCACCATACCTCACGTAAGTGGGGCTCAGACAGATCATGACGTTATAGTAGCTTAACACATTGCTGCACATTGACATAGTCAGAGCCACTAACATCATGCTCAGCAAACGTGAGGTAGTTTTCCTTCATTGGGACTCACTTAGGTAAATGTGGTTTATACTTACCATGAGGTAAGAGCACTCACATGGATGGTTATTGTGATTCAGCTGAGTTGTCATTAAACCCACATAATTATTAAAATCCTGAACTCATCGCATCTCCATCTGATGAGCTTCCAACTTGTATCAGAATTTCTTGTCACTGGTCTGTCAGACCAACCATAATCTTGCGCTCTGTACTACTAGATTTCATCCTAGTTCTTTTATGCAAATCCTCAGCTGACTTCTTCCTTTCTAAAATTGCAAGCTTTCCCTCACAGACATTGCCTGTCACCTTAATTTCATTAACAAATTTCACAGTCCTGCTCATACACTGTATATGAAAATCCACACCAGGTTGACCATTGCAGAGGTTGCCTCCCTCTCACCTTGTTCTCTGCAGGAAGCCAGTTTGTAACCCACCTCTAAATTCTTTCCCCATCCCCGTCTTTACCTACTGCCCCAGAGAAAAACTGCTCAGTTTCACTCAAAGTAACCAAATGTGGATCAAAATGGTTTATTGATTTACTAACACTAGATCTGGTCAGCCACAGCTCTGCATAGCCAAGTCTTGAAAACTTCCAACGATGGAGACCCCACAATACCCCTTGGCAACATGTCCCAGCACTGTACTACATGCACAGTGACTTTTTTTCTTTTTAAAGACTATCCAACCTCCCAAGCCACCACCTGTGGTCAGTGCCCCTTGATATGTTTTGTGGTACTGCTGAGAAGAGTTTCAAGCCATTATCTCTGTAACATCCCTTCAACAGAAGCAGGACTGGTTGCAGACTTGCAAAGGCGATTGATACGCCACCTGCTACCTACTTTACAAGAAGTTGGCACTCACCTTTGTTTGTACAGTTGCACTTTCAGGTTGTCTTCATTCACTAACATGCTTCTCTGACCGTTTATGTGCAACTACACATAATTAACCCACAATCAGTGAACTATACATTCAGGATCAGGATCAGTAATACAACAGATAAACTGCAAAACCAGACCCTACAAAATGTTCATAAACACCTACAGATTTTGAAACACCCTTCTATAACTGATCCCCAAGAGCTCTAATCACGCACACACACACAGAGTTATATGCACATCTGCCCCTTCTTACAGGACGTGTGGGTTAAATGCACACACTCCCTTTTCTGGGAGTGTGGGTTGCCCTACTTGCACACCCCTCCAGTAAGGAGATGTGGGTGCTTTAGCTTTACATGCACCTGTGCAACTCCCTACAAATTGTTAATGCACGTGCTAGTGAGAAAGCACCTGGTGAGTTCATGCACACGGACAAACCTGAGGTGTGAGCCCCTGCTTGTCACAGCCCATGCTGTTGCCTGCCCAGTTGCAGAGCAGGCAGCTCACGGTATCTGACTGGGAAGCTGCTCTCACTGGCCAAGGCAGAGGTTTGATGCCAGAGGGGTGATTTACCACAGTATCAAAACATGTTTTGACACTCAGCTGTTTCCACTTATAGGTCTCTACCTCCTGTTACAGATTTCCATGCTGCTTTTATACTTCTCACACGATTTCCTTCTTTACTTCAGAATTCCTTYTGAAGTCCCTTGGTTACTGTTTAACCCAGCTGATGATGGTCTTCCTCTTTAACAGGAACAATTTAGGGCAAAGGCCCTCCAGACAGCTTTAAGTATTTAATCCCCCTCCCTGCCCCCAACTATTTAAATTGACATTCTCATCTTAATAGGTGGTGTTAACCAGGTCATTTGCCAAGGATGGGCAAAGAGAATCCCCACATCCCACTAACAGTGCATTTACTTTTTCTGCAAACGTGAAATAACCGTATTTAGTTTCAGAATCCCATCCCACGCATGTCCACAGAGCAGAAGATTATATACCATGAAGAACTCAAACACAATTATATTATATAAACATATATGTGTATATATATTTATATATATTAATTTCTATTAAAGCATTTTAATTTTGGTTTTGAGCTTTGTACAGGGTATTTCTGACCTATAAATGTTACCTGTATACACAGAATGCTATATGAAATGTGGTATATCTATGAATACATAAATAAATATAGAAAGGAAAAAAAAGGATATGGAAATGTTGTCATCTCCCATGAGCCAAACAACACTTATTTCTGAATGATGTGTTTGTACTTGTCTTTCTTGTCTCTCATCAGTTATCTACATCTGTTATCACGCTTTGGAGATATATATTGTTCTTCAACATAGTATTTTTTTGTAAGAGACAGCTCAGTCCTACTAAGCAGTCACACCTACTCAAATGACTCAAATGAAAGCAATATTTTTTATGAATACCAATGTTTGCCAGGGAACATCTGAGCACACTACCATTAAATTCTCATTTTAACTTCATATATTCTAACAGCTTTTTCTTTTCTTGTGTTCRTATAATCTGCAATCTTCAGTTGTGAGGTTTTTGCCTCACATGATGAAAATACCTGCTGTGCTGCTATTTCTTTCAATAGGAGCCATGTGGTGACAGACCCTCCCCCCACAACATGGGATAAGCAAGTTAGTGCATCTCTCTTGTTATCTGACCAAGAATCTGCAAAAAGACTACATAATACACTAGTTTAGATCTTACTAAAAACAAGGCCAACTTTCTCACCAAGGTACTTTCAACCCTTCTCTACAATCCACAAGGCACCAGAACCAAGGCATCACAATGAACACGGTCCGATAGCCTGTAAATGTGCCAAGTTGAATGGGTTGTATCTCACCTTACCAAGCGAATGGGCTTGCTGATTTCCATGTTAATGTGCATAAAATAGCATCCTACTGAGAAGAAGGAAAGGTGGCAGAATTTAATATTAAGTGCACTAATCAAATGCACATTGAAGTAAACAACTATGGAATAAACAACAAAATGTGGAAAGTTTTAATAGTTACTATGTGAATGGGTTGACCCCGTGACAGGTGGGCAGGAGGGAGAAAGCTGGGGAATACCCCTCCATTGAACTACTGAATCACAGAGTAAAAGGCAAAATTAATTGATTCAAGTGTCACAGATAGTTCAACTGTGGTCATCAACCTGTGGTAGGACGATGTCATGCAGTAGCCATCTGTAAAGACAAATACTAATATCATTTTCCATGCAAAAAGAAGGCATAGGCTACCCTCAGAACACTAACGAGTGCCCTTTTGCACACCAGCAAGAAACCCCGCAGCCCAGAGGTAAGCTCTTTAGGAAGAAGGTGCTCCAGGATCAGCAGTTCCAGAGCAGAGCTGTACTTAATGAATGGAAACACATAAGCAGCAAAAGCAAAGGCCTGGCATGCTGCCAAAAAATGCAGCTCAATTGAATTTACAGCTTACGTTTAATTAGATCAAATCATTGTTTTCTCTTCCTTATTATACAAAATTACACTGGAAATGGACATGTGAAGACTATAAAGAAAAGTATAAAAACCATCTTTGTCACCATCCCTCTCTCCCCCCACTACCTCCTTGCCTCATATGAACATGCAACTATACTTTAAATTAATTTTCTGCCGTACCAGAAGAGCTATGCAATCTCCTCAAGACACAATGGTCTACAGTTTTTATAGTGCTGTTGTAAACAAAGTTGTTCATGTTTGTGCCCTACTCTTTTGTTCAGCAAAAGATAGAGTGAGAAGAGAATACTTTTAAGTATGGCAGAAGCATGCAAGTCTGGTATCATAGGTTGAACTAGAGGTTTTACATTTTTCTTAACACACACAAAAAAAGAAGCAATAATGCTTTTGTTCAGCATTGCTCTTTTGTTTGAACCTCTAAGGCAAACATGCAGGACTCCTCTTCTTTGTTTTTCATTTTTCTACCAACTCTCCAAATATCCATGTGGCTTAGGAGAACTTTCTTCTCAAAGTGCATATCACCGTTTCCTTTGAAAAATGCCAGTTGGTCTGGCAGCTGAGTCAGGAATTAAATGACATGACTGCAGCTGTGCATTCCCCTTTCTCCTTCCAACTCCTAGGTCAGGTCAAGCTCTAGGCAGTGTCTGTTTATTCTTCTTAGAAGAAATGCATTAGCCACCCTCCAAAACAGGGTCTTCAATGTGCTAGGCGCTGTGGGGACACACAATTAAAGCGTGTCTGCCAAAGAGTTTGCCTATTGAAAATACAGCACTGAGCAAGGTCAGCAACTGTATTARCAGAGTTGGCTACGCTAAAAGGACGGTATATTAAAGAAACCAACTTTCTACTATGAGAATGGAAGCGGGTTTGCTTAATTATTTGTCATTGTTAAAACACAGGATATCAGCCATGACTAGAGGGAGAACAATATGGGGCCAATACTTGCATCATTTAAGGCAGCTCGTGCTCACAGACGTACATTAAACAATGGAGCAAAAAATACTCAAACCTCTGTCAGTCTTCACATTTCTAAAGACATGTTCTTTCAAAGAAAACAGTCCAGTTGTTCAAAATTCACTGGACAAAAGACAGGAAAGCAAGTAACATCCAGAGGAGGGCCACAAAAATGATCAGAGGGATGGAACACCTCTCCTATRAAGAAAGGCTGAGAGACTTGGGATTATTCAGCCTGGAGAAGAGAAGGCTCCAGGGAGACCTTATTGCAGCCTTTCAGTACTTAAAGGGGGCTTATAAGAAAGATGGGGACAGACTTTTTAGCAGGGCCTGTTGTGATAGGACATGGGGTAATGGTTTTAAACTAAAAGAGGGTAGATTTAGACTAGATATAAGGAAGAAATTTTTTACGATGAGAGTGGTGAAACACTGGAACAGTTTCCCAGAGAGGTGGTAGATGCCCCATCCCTGGAAACATTCAAGGTCAGGTTGGACGAGGCTCCGAGCAACTTGATCAAGTCGAAGATGTCCCTGCCCATGGCAGGGGGGTTGGACTAGGCAACCTTTAAAAGGTCCCTTCCAACCCAAACTATTCTATGATTCTATGATCCTGAATCTGAAAGCTGGTAGTTAGGACACCTTCCTGGGACAGTATAGCCCTGAGATCCTGTTGCTGTGCCAAGAACCATTCATGCATTTGATGCAGAAGTCACTGAAATAAAGAGCTGTTCCAGGGCTCTTTCATCATGCCATGTTCCTCGAGATCACATGAATCCCAGAGGATGGTGAGGCACAATCATTTGATGTGTTGTATACAGTCATTCATTCGGCTTCCAAGAATCAACTCTTTGCATTCAGTCCTACTGTCTCTCTGAGATGTCTGGATTGTTCCCTGCAATAGACTTTCTCATGTTCGGTTTAATGCAGGTCAGCTTCGCAAAAACAGTTTTCCTCAGCCATTGATTGTTGCCCTGCTCTATATATGGCACCAGAACTAATGCTCAATGGAAGCAGCATTAGTCACCCTCTCCCTTCAGCTAAGAAGTATTTGATACTTATGTCACATTAGCTGTTTTTTAACTTCCCTCCATTGATCATGACTATATACCTCTCAAACGTGAAGACTAGATTCAGATGTCTGCTGAAACAGCTAATTTGAAATAAAATTGCACCCCCACTCTTTTCTAATGTCCCTTGACCATAAAGACTGAGTTTTATTTGACATTTTGGTCGTAATTATGGTTTATTAGATGTGGGATGGTTAGACGCTTTTTATCTCCATTAAATCTTAATGGCTACATTTTGCCTTTTTCTACTGAAAGAGTTCATGGAAATAAATGCAGTTAATGGACTCTGCTATTAAGTGCATGTTGCTTGGAGATATAATAATGATACTTCAGAGTCTCTCCCACAATTTGCTATTAATATTAAGGAAATGCAAATTTCACAATCACATTTAAAGTCATTTTTGCTAGTCAAACTATTAAGGTTTAGTTTCAAGGTGGGAATTGTACTTAAAATTATCATCTCATGAATATCATGGAACATGATTATTTGTAATACTGCAGTCATTACTGATAAGGCACAAAGACTTTAAAATACAGCCTATTAAGTTCTACTGTAACATTCAGTCCACATAAAAGTGGACTTGAACCAATGAAACTAAAAACTTTTTCTAAAAATGATGTACTGAACAACTGCTTTTTTGCTAAGATGTCTTTTACTAGTTGAAAGCCAAATTTGAAGTGGGCTGTACACAATAGTAGAACTTCAGTCTAAGGAAAAAACAGTTGCTGACCATATCTTCTTTTCACTTTTTAGCTTAATAACTAACCATATGGTTGCATGACTTCTAACTCAAAGTATACTTTAAACCCAAGTTGGTTATTTCATTTCATCTTATAAATTTATATAGTTCAAACTAAGAGAAAGTCTAATCTGACCTACATTTTACAAGCTAGTCCATCTCTGGGTTTTGTCCTGTAGTATGCCAAATAACTTTTGCTTGGCTGAAGGTTATAATTCATAAAGGCATATAGTCTTCGGCTGAGGACAAGTAGTGATGGAGAATCAACAACTTTTCAGAACAAGTTGTTCCCATAGCTAACTGCCTTCACTGCTAAAAAGTGAGCTTATTTTCTCATTTTCCAGCCACTGCTTCTTTGAGTTTTTCCTCTACCAGCCTTAAACACCAAATTCAATTAGCTCAATTTTCAATTCTTGAACATGGAATTGTTTTTGAGTCTATCTCCTCTCCTCAAAAAAAGCAGGAGAAAGAAAGGAAAATACCTACTTTCCTGAAAAGAAAACCAACAAAAACAAGACTAGGATCATTTAATAGAAAAAATGGAAAGAAGGTTCTAGCAGAAATTTCAAGTGTTCACATTTAAAAGCCCACATTACATCATTACATCATTCTGACAAGTTTAGTACTTTCTGTAATAAATGATTGACTAAGGGTCCCCTGAAATGTTGTGGGAAAACAAACTAAAACAGTGTAGGTATTATCAATCTTTAAGTCCTTTATGAACCTCAAGTAACAAAAGTACCAGCAACTCAAGGAAGCCCTAGAGTTGCAATTTCAAAAGCACTGAAGTGCAAACCTTACTCACTTGAAATGTGACTAATATCTATGCATTAATGTTGTAATGAAAACATTACCTAAATAAATATTACAGTTCCCATTTTGCAGATACAGAACTGAGCTGGAACACTTTCACAGGTTTACAAATAGAACCAGACTCAGCCAACAGGGCAAAAAAAAGGAATTTTTTTGATCCCATATACTGCTCATCCCATTAGACAACACATCCTTCAGAATAAATGAGGACGTTAAGATGCAGGCTTTATGCAGACTAATGATAGATCTACTCTGTGTTTGCTATAGTTACAAAAGAATAACAGAATTACATGGATTTTCCCTGCTAGAAGAGAAGAGAAAAGCACAGATGGAAATTCCTAAAGTAGAGGTAAGCCCTAACAAACTTGTAGTTCAGTACTTTTGAAGTTGCGATGTAACTTTGAATTTTTTTCCTTTTTCAAATAAAAAAAGACAAGCACGTGAAATTCAATAATGTATACATTTTGATCATTTTGTGATCAGCAGAGGAGCATCACAAATCTGAATAAAGCTTAGTTTGTTTTGCACAAAGTCTTCCACGCATCCTGTGAGGAGATACTTCATTCTTTGAGCAATACTCTGTTTTTCTAAGCAATGCATAGATGAGAGGGATTTGAACAATTCAGACCTGGGCTTTAACTATCTTCTATTCCTTATAAATTACATTTTTCTTTAATAAACTTAGCCAAGATCCGAGCTTTTGCTGAGCATCCTGTTTGCAGAGGTCCCCATTATACAGTATGTTTTCTGTTGCTCTGCTTTACATTTCTGTCTCTGGCAATCACTATCATGTAGGTTCCTGGCATAGCCATGGGCCATAAATTTGACATCTAAACAAATACTGAACAGAAAAAAGAGATCTTAAAAGAACAAAAAAAACCAAGAAAAATTACCCCTTTTTCCCTTACCATGTTGAATACAGCCATAGTTAATATTATAGCAGTGGTTGTCAATGTAAGAGTGATCCGTGGCCAAGGCCKGTTTGCAATTATTCCAGATGATTTCAGGATCCACAACAATGAAGCTGATGCTTTCTTGCTACATTGCTAAGTGGAAAGAGTTTAAAAAAGAGAAAACAAAAATAGCTTTAGTATATTTAATTACTATAAACAAGGGTAGAATTAAGAAGGCTCAAGATTGAGGGCAGCATTAATCTTGAGACATTGTCCAGAAGTATTCAACTATTATATTCTCATAAGAGTTACAGATCATGATTATACATGAGAGTAAATGCAAATTTAGTTAAAATATCTGCCATAATATCAATTCTTTTAAATAATTATAATTTGCAAGTACCTTATTAAACAATAGGTTTATTATTAATTGTTTATTGTTGTATTATTATTGTTTATTGTTAATAAACAATACATATTACTAATAATAGCAAATACAGAGTTGACAGCAGTGTCATTACCTCTAATATCAGTAAAAAACAAGCAAACAAACTGACCTCCCCCACCTCAATTGAAAAAGCAATATTTAGTAGCCTCTGGAAACTTCAAAATGTAAATATTGACTCTGCAAAGTCTTTGACAGAGAGACAGAGGTCTCCTCATGCAGGATAAAGGCTGTATACGTAGATATATCCCTGGCAGTCTACAAAATAGTGGGGTTTCTGGGTTTTTCTTTAATTTGTTTGGAGACTTGTTTGATAATTCATTTTAAGTGAAAGGTAACTCAGCAAAGCAAATCGACTTTCCCTAAAACTATTTAGAAAACAAATAAGCATTTCATACAACAATGAGACTTAAATTTGACACAAAGAGTATTTAGTGAATAGAAATTTTTTCTTATATAGTGGTAAAAATTAACAATAAAAGACTCTGACTCATAACCTGCTTCCAAGAACACATTGCAACAGCCTCCATTCATACATGCATAGCGCCTAGAGGCATAAGWTGCTCACACAGAATAAACAATTTGTGGTACATCCAATAAACATTAATTTTCTGAAAACTTTAGCAATGAGGAGATAAGGCTGCCTAGAAGCATCTTGTGCCCTTTCCAAATGTCAGTTTCAGCTACACTGAAACCTCTGTAAAAAAGGCAATGAAAAGTTAAGGAACATAACAGTCCCACAAAAGTATTTGCTTTTGATCCACTCTTTTTCTCTATTTACTTAACATTACCAGAGATCACTTTACATACTGTTTTCACCCCAGGCACAGCAATCAGCAAAGATAGAAGCACAGGAATTCTCTGAAATGAGAACTCAAGCACTAAAAACTACCAAATATAGGACTTACTTAATTTACAGCACTTATCTATTAGTTCAGGTTCAATGGCTATGGCACATCACGCTAAATTACACTCTTACCCAACACATGTGATGTAGTTTACATGAAGGTCTTTGTCATAGTGCACACAACTATTTCACTCCCAATTACACACTATTTGGACAAGTTCATTGTATATCTAGAACTTTTTTTACATATTGTTTCCTTTTACGACAGGGAGTTTTGTATACTGGATTGGCCAGATTCTGAGTGAACGAAGTCAGTTTCAGGAAGGTCAAAACAATAATCAGAATCTCAAGGACGGACATTAAAAAAAACCCACATAAACTCAAGTGACGTGCATTTTTGAGCAAGAAAGTCCTGCTCAAATGCCTTTTTGAACTTCCAAACCTTGTTCTCCATCYCTAAGTACGTAGCAAATTTCAAGATAATTTGAATCCACATGTAGATTTTAGAAAAGTTTTGTCATCCTTGCCACTTAACTGGCATTGTGGGTATGTGGAATGTTTAGGATGTTTAGGGGACGGGACAAATGTGGATCAGGGAGGAACAAGTGTAGGTAAATGGAGAAGAGAGGGGATGAAAGGAAATGGCTGCATGTAAACACTTGTCTAAATGAGTCTATTGCATATTCTTATTAAATCCTATCTCTAACCATCTTCTGTGTAAGTGCAGTCCTTATTCTGAGCCTGCATGTGTGCAAATACTAGCAAAGTTCATGCTGGACTAGATGGCAAGTAGCACAGGATGGGTGCCAGCCACTGGAGAGAGAGAGATCGCATGTCTGAGGCAACTGAGGGCCTGGGTGTCACCAACTGAAGTGTCTCAGACCAGTCTCTGGAAAGACCCATAGGGTGTGTGGGGAAATGTGTGCATAACCATTAGGAAACTTCAAGCTGGGCTGGCTGGTAAGTAGGAGATCTACATTTGGAGAGACCCAAGGTTTGAGCCAGTCACTGTGTAAGGGGGGCAGAGGCTGGGCATGGATATTGTATCAACTTAAAGTCCATATTGAGTGACCCACAAATGCAAGTGTGCCTGTGGATGACGACAGTCAGGGTGTGCATATGTTCCACTAGCAAACTTCAGTCCTGATCAGCCAGAAAGGAGGAACTAGACCATCAGTGTTGTTCATATTTACATGACTGCTGCTTGCTTTTATGTGGGTGCTGGTAAAAGAGCTGCTCTCTGCATATCTGTGTGGTTTGTCCTGTGTGTATGGTATATGCCTGTGTGCCTATTGGAAATATGTGCTCAGCCTCACTACTGGTTGTACCTGGGACACAGTACTGACAGCATCCCATCGATGGGAGTGGGACAGGAGGATCCCCTGGGTCTTTAATTCCATCAAGCTGGGCTCCAGTGGACCAGGAAGGAGCACTCCCCTGGCTCTTGAACTCCACTGGATTCAACATGCTCTAGCAGATCCCATTTTCAGTTTCAGAACTTTAAAAACACGGCTCAGTAACAGATGCAAAACAATGTCATAAAAAAGACGCTTTCATGTTTTTCTAGTGCTAAGCAACGTAAATTGATGGTTTCCTCTGCACAAACGAACAACTTGTGTTATGTTAATTCTGAAGATAAAATTAAGTTTCACACAGAAAATCTCTGTTGAATCCCAATATCTAAATACACGAATGTTGGCGTCAAATGATGGAGATTTCTCAGACTTTTCTACTTTAACATCAACATTTCCAATTGTTAAATTTGAACTATCTTCATTTTTTTAAAGTAATAATTGAAAAAATTACAGTACAGAGTTGCTGAGATTACTTAGCAATGTCCATGCTGAGAACTGCATTTATTATTGAAGACTGCTTTATTGCTTTCCAAGTACCTGTGCACTTTTGAACAGACTTGTGTAACTTCTGTACCAAAATTCCTTGCAATAATTCTAAATTTCCTTTGCTTGCAAGATTTTTGGTCAATATCACCTGACTTTGCTAATGTGTTTTAGCAAAGAGGAACTAAATGGACTCATTTTCTACATTTCTTTAAAAAGCTATTTTTCTGCTTCCATTTAAAAAAGAAAAAAATATGTTCTCTGGGCAAGTTTGTCACTAAGAAAAGTTCTGGAGAATAAAATAAATTTCAGGAAACAATGTATCATTCAGCCAGTGTGATTAATCAATAAAGAGATTCCATTCTTCCAGCTGCTATTGCTATAATTACAGATATTGCTGGCTCTGACCTGAAGAAAAATGTGAGTGTTGTTAGACTGCAACTTCAAAATGAAGTTGTAGATAGTTATTTCCACTTGTAAAACAGAAGCACACCAGAACTCAGTGATGCATTTCTTGACAGGCTGTTTAATGCACAGCTCTGAGTTCTGTAGGGGAAGGACCCCTGCTTATTTGGTACATTTGTCATGCCCACCTGGTTTGTTAAATAGATGACAGGTCTCTCTAATAGCAGAGAGAGCAGCCTACATAGGTTAAGCCAATGAGGCTCCTGAAAGGAAAATTTGTGACAAAACCCTGATTCACACTAAAAATCTTTAAACCATTGATAGAAATTCCTTGGAAAACGTGAAAGAATACACTGTTGATCAGTAATTCTCTATGTGAATTAACAGATTTGCTGAACTTCATTTCACTTTTGAGCAGTCTAAATCCCGTCCATAGATAGTACAACTGCAGCAGTTCAGTACTACTGAAAATTTAGGGAACTCCTGGAAGCAGAACTGGAGTGGTGGGGTGATCATTAAATTCAGACTCTTAATAGCACTGGCAGAACTATGCAGGTTTATTTTGCTGATTCATTAGCTTAYGTCAAACACTTTTTCTTGTAAATGTTATGTCTCATTTGCAATTTTCTTAAGAAAATGAAGAATGAGATGAAAGGAAGAAAGTGATCATTTCTAGAAAGCATGCAAGAAGGGTAAGACATCAGATCTCAGTAGCATTAGCTTCTGTGTTTATTCTAAGCAGAGCTGGCAGAATATGGTTCAGTGTTTATCATTTACCAACTAGAAATAATAGGTATTTGTAGTATGAAAGGTGACTAATGTACTAC
Organism: Phoebastria nigripes; assembly: GCA_035582835.1. Taxonomy (NCBI): domain Eukaryota; kingdom Metazoa; phylum Chordata; class Aves; order Procellariiformes; family Diomedeidae; genus Phoebastria; species Phoebastria nigripes. The sequence goes on along the minus strand of JAYKAV010003176.1, from coordinate 83,554 downwards.
CTTTTCATCTGAACATGTTAAATCTGATATGACAGCTCAGCATGATAGTGAGTAATAACTTATTTTGAATATTCAGGTTATTAAAATGTATCCTGTGTTGTCTTTCCACACACAAAAACCTACTTCAGCATTTAACAAAATGAATGCTGTCTTTCTCAGTGAGATCAAGGAACTGGTGCAAGAATTAATTGTGACAGCTATGTTGTAGATGAAAGACAGTGTCGCAAGAGCTGTCACACTTCTCCTTCACATGCTAGCAGAGCTTGGAACATCTTGACTGAAGACCTCTTATTTACAGAAAGCCAGTGAATCACATTTTCTATAGTTGTATTATTGTTCTTTTCATTTTGCATTCAAATACAAGTTAATATTTTACTAATACTGATGTTACAAAGAAGGAAATCAAGAGAAACAAAGCCCCAAAATTCAGATTTTTTTCACATGCTGATTTTCACTCAGACTTGAAGAAGACACCAAAGTTCAAATCCAAAGAACTGGCTGACAGTGATTACACTGACCTAAGCTTGGAGAAGGGTGATTTTTGTATAGAGACACAAGCTTATACTTTACATACTTTCTAATGGTGCTATTGTTGATAAAAAGAACCAAAGTACTTCTAAAATGAGTACTGTAACACCAAACTTTTGAACTCCATGGTGGCACCTGTAAATCTAAGCCAGGCATTTTGAATCATACAAAATGCATCCAGGTGAAGAGTCTACTCAACATGTAAATAACATGCTCTCTTCTAGCAGGGACAGGACTGCTCACATACTGGCTGCACTTTGTTAGGTGCTCCAGTGACCTCAAATCAGAGCATCTTTCTCAACTGTGGAGCCAGTTATTTTCTGATGTTTGTTTTGTTGGTATTGTGTTCTGCTAATTCCATGGTTCAACTGGGTATTTAAAAGAGACTATAAACATGTTCAGATGAGATGATGGGGAAGAAATGTTTTTACTTCTAATCTTCCATGTTAGCTGAAGTAGCTAAATAGGTTTGCAAGCTACAAACATATGCAACAAAAAGCCATTTCATATTAATGGAAAATAACTGGCACAAAGAGTGGTATCAATTAAGTGCATGCAAGTCCCAGGTAATGCAAAGAAATTTTTGAGACAGTATTTAAATCAATGCACAAAGAACATCTGCTTGAGACTAATACTTCTTCAGCAGGCTACCTCAGCTACCACAGAGATCTATCCTTTACGTGCATACTGTGTTTTTTTTCCTACTGATTGCATTACGTTTTCCAATGTATCATTTAGGTAACCAGACCTCTGCTTCCTTGCATTCACATCAGGAGGTAAAACACATCTAACAGTTACCAGGTCTGAGGCATTTCACACTCATTCTATGAACTCGTCTATACTTCAAGAAGATAAAGAGAAGAGACACAGAAAGTATATGAGCTAAAGGACAATCACTGTCCTCTAGCTGCATGTAATTTGGGAAGGAAACCTCTCAAGGAAAATTCAAAGAAAATATTCAAAATTAATAAAAAAGAATAGCCTACATTTAAAATACGAAAATATAAACCAAAAAGGATCTTTAAGACCAAAAATACTCATAATCTTAAGATTTAACTCTGAATACTGTTATTATCTAAAAAAGTAAAAAAAAAAAAAAATGCTTAGGCACAAAGAAGTAATTAGAATATAAAAGATATAAATCCATTTCAAGTTTCAGGACATACACCAATTTTGGCTAGGATTGATGAAGGTTTAATGCCTATGGGCAAACGACTGTTTCTATGAGAACTATCAGCCCTCCCTGCCCTCGGCCTCTTTGCCCAAGACCGGCAAGGGATGACACGCAGCAAAGGCAGGATCTGGAAGTCTGTAACCTCGTCATTTGTGCTACCGCTTTGCTGCACCGTTTGATGAAACATTCCTATTCTTATTTAATGGCTGATATTATCACTTCACAACAGATTGAGTTGGACCGCGCTGCAGTGCTGCCAAACAGTAAAATCAACTAACAATAAACTCAGAGTGAAAGAGTGAGCACAAATATCTTCTTACAATATTGTAATTGAATTCCATAAGAGCTAGTAATTTTAGCATTACAGTCTGGATGGTTTCTTTTTCATTTACCAATGACATGAAAATCATACAGAGAAACTTGTTCAAAGTTGGTTTTTGTGTGACTTACTCTGCAGTGGTGACAGCCATTTATAATCAGTGGGGACTGAGAGGGCAAAGTGTCAAAGTATTGAGACAAGTGCATAATGCAGTGACAGCCAGGTGTCCTAATTCAAACCTAGATTTTGCTGTCTTTGCTGGCACTGCAGGTCCCACCCTATAAATCTCGTAACAGTCATGTAAAGATTTGACTGCTGCTGCAAGCTTATGTACCAGGTGCAGGTGCCCAGGTTGGTGGTGGGGCCTGCAGGGGCGGCCCCTGTGAGGAGCGGTTGGGGCTGCCCCGTGCCGGACACAGCCGGTTCCAGCCGGCTCCAACGGCCCCACCGCAGGGCACAGCTGAGCCCCTCAGCCACGGGTGGGYGCCTCGGGGAAAGCCTGGGTAAGGAAAGGCAGAAAATGTTGGGCAGAGAGAGGAGGAGAGAACCAAAAGAGTGAGAAACAGCAGAGGGAACACCAAGGTTGGAGGAAGAGAAGGAGGAGGAGGAGGTGCTCCATGCTGGAGCAGATGTCTACACTGCAGCCCATGGAGGACCCATGCTGGAGCAGATGGATGTTCCTGAAGGAACTGCAGCCTGTGGAGACCCCACGCTGGAGCAGGGCGAAACTGTGAAGGGAAGGAGCCGCAGGGAGAAATGTTTATGTACTGACCACCCTCCACCCCCACGTGTGCTGCCTTGGGGGGAAGTAGAGGAGTCTGGAGCGAAGGAGTGAAGCTGAGTCTGAGAGCCGGGGGGAAGAATGGTGTGGCTTTAATGTTTGCTTTTGTTTCTTACTACCCAAATCTGTTTTAATTGGCAATAAATTAAATTAATTTTCCCCAAGTTGAGTCTGCTTTGTCTGTGACAGTAATTGGTAAGTGATCTCCCTGCCTTTATCTCAACCCACGAGCTTTCTCATGCTATTTTCCTCCCCCATCCCGCTGAGGAGGTAGAGTGAGCAGCTGGGTGGGTGTCTGGCCCATAGCCAAGGCTAACCCACCACAGTTCATCTGTCAGGGTCAGTCAGGCCCAAAAAATTCTCTTCTTTTTTTGTGCATTTTTAGAAGAGAGATATTTTGTGATTTTAAACTCTGTGACTATGTGCAGGTGTGTATACACACAAGCACATCCACATTTACTACATGCATTCTGCAAGGGAATCCAAAGTGTACCCTTTTAGAAAAAGAGGTGGGAAAAACCCACGCTAGCAAAAAAAAAAAACAAACCCAAACCCAATCAGGATTAGGATGATAAAGCTTGATTTCTTTTAACACTGACACTATAGTGTTAAAACTCAGATATTGATACTTGTTCGCTTGAGAATTTCAGGCTTTTTCTTCTCGAAAGAAAGCATTTACAGTTATGGGTCAGATACTGCAATGGATATGCTACTGAAACATAGCATAGGGTGTCACTGTGGTTAAAGCTGCAAAACAATACTTGGATTTTGACATGAAGGAAGAAATCTTAGGGAGAGTACAGGGGAAGATAAACTTACTGCCTCTTTTGTTAGCTGCCTCTCATCCATCACCTTACAGAACTACATCCATGCTCATGAAGGAAAGACAGCGCTGCATCAACTATGGTCATAACTTACTTGCTGAAAGGCTTCTTAGCAGTATAGCTTCTGCATTAGAGCAGCTGAATTCATAAAGACATCGACACAAATAGCTCCTCTTCAGGCTATTTATGTTAGAACATGACATCTCGCAAGTCAACAGAAATGCAGTCCATTTCTGGGAAGTATTTACAGTACATACAAGACATCGGAAAAACAGCATTGAAAGTAGGTGTTAGATATTATTCAAGTGGCACGACTCCTCAACTCTGACTTGGGATATTTGCTTAGCCATCCCTTTAAATGCAGAAAAATATGTTTGTATTCCTCCTAAGCTACATTATAAATAAAAGCCCCAGGAGAGTGTATGTCCCAACGCTTCTTGATACCATTTCACTGGCACCTCTTTTTCCTACAGGAAAAAGACTGGCTTTTCCTTGAAGGATTTTTTTTTTTTTAATTTGCTTATTCAACAGCAGTACTCTGACTCCATCATTTTACTCTTATGTCAATAAAAAACAGCAATCAAGCATGACATTACATGATAACTAATTTTTGCTGTTAAGTAATAGCAATGCCTCTAGGACCTGGACAGGTCAATAAGGCCAAGTGCCGGGTCCTGCACTTTGGCCACAACAACCCCATGCAATGCTACAGGCTGGGGGAAGAGTGGCTGGAAAGCTGCCTGGCGGAAAAGGACCTGGGGGTGCTGGTTGACAGCTGGCTGAATATGAGCCAGCAGTGTGCCCAGGTGGCCAAGAAGGCCAACGGCATCCTGGCCTGGATCAGAAATAGTGTGGCCAGCAGGAGTAGGGAGGTGATCGTGCCCCTGTACTCGGCACTGGT
>JAYKAV010003176.1:0-78597 GCA_035582835.1 Phoebastria nigripes | reverse complement strand
GCACTTAGGGACATGGTTTAGTGGGGCTTGGTGGTGTTGGGTTGATGGTTGGACTTGATGATCTTAGAGGTCTTTTCCAACCTTAATAATTCTATGATTCTATGATTCTATGACCTCATCCCAAGGATTTAAAATATTTAAAAATACTGTTGCATTATCTCTCAGAGTAATTCCTGAGTAGTGGCAGCATCCCTACCTTATTGGAAAGACAACTGAAATGTAGATTAATTACATTTTCTTAAAAACATGTCCTGGTTAATGACAAGCCTCACAAGGGAAGAGGGAGAAATTACAAAATCCCGTTTCCTCTGTTTTTTGCTTCAACTGCCAGGCTACCTTTCCTTACTGTTTTACTGCATAGTGATGTAATCGTCTTTCCCATGTGCATGTTTTGCCTTTTTATAAAAGATCTTTCTCTCAGCTTTCTCCATGGGAACTTGTGGAAAAATGCAAAGATAGAGAAGGAGAAGTGGGAATTAAGTGACAAGTATACAGATAGTTTTATTCTAGATTACATGCCAAATTCAAATTGCATTCAGTTTCTTACAAATCCTGAAATACCTTGTTCTAGATGGAGTTATATGTTGGATCTATTTGAGAATGACTGAAAGGAAAACAATAAGACTTGTAAATTATATTGTGAAATGCTGAAAGGTTTGCCCAAATCTTGAATTAAATTAAATTCTCAAATTCAGCATATTATTGGGTACACTAATAGGCATTACAATAACACCTGGACCACTAAATGGCAAAATTAGAATTTTACTATAACATTTTTATATATCAAATTAAATTGTTATCGTGAAATATTCTCTAAACTCAGAAAATGCTCTTATACAATACTTAAACAAATACACAGTCCTGCAAATTATAGCACTCATGAGTCACCACCTGTAAGCAGAATAGCAAAAATTTTGAAAAGACAATCAATCAAACGATAATGCAAACCTCTCAGAGGATCCAGCTTCACATGGGGGAAAGAGAATATCAGTGTAGGTACAGACAGTCACTGCACTGGCATTTTCTGTTTTTCAGATAAATGAGGACATTTTATAGTAAGTTAACATGGACAAAACAATGTCCTCAGAAGCCTGAGTGTGCAAGCCATTCTCATTTAACTGGTACTCTGCAAAGGCAGAGAGACTCGGCAAAATCAGAACACGTTATTTAAAAGAAACCATTAACTACTGGATTACATTTCCTCGAATACCTACCAAAAGCTGTCCAGCAAAGCAGATAAACAAAATGAAGGAAAGCAAGAGAAATGCAGCCCCAAATGAAATTCCAAGAATAGATGTTCTACGAGAAATAAGAAAACATGTATTAATTTCTCTGTTACACATTTGTAGCAGGACCTTTCTTTGTGTATAATACTGATGATACAAAAAATTACCATGTGCAAGTTGCAACGTCCAAACATCAACACCATGGAAAAACAATTCCAGTCCTTACCAGAATGACAGGCCTTTTTCCTGCCATTTTCTCAACTCAGGAATGCTTGAATTGGCTTTACCTCTTACTTTGCAAAACTATTACCATAAGAAGATAATAATTTCCCCACAAATAACTTAAATGAGAGAGTGCGTTAACAGCAGCAATGTTTTGTTTTGTTTTGTTTTTACTTTAGAAAGCCTGTATTAAAGAAGATCCTTATTGCTTTATTTTTATGCTGTTGATTTTATAAATTAAGAGTCTAATAGATATACAAAATACACTTGTTGGTAGTGTACATTCCGCCCCAAAGGTAGGAAAAGCAATAGCATGGGACAATGTTGTCCAGTTTTCAGTGTCTCACAGCTAGAACCTGTGATATCTGTGATGCTGCAGTCTCTCAGTCAGCAAGGGCCTTAATACAGTGACTGCTATTTCATGAATAGATAGGGATTCAACACCTCTGAAAACTCAATTTTTTATCAAATTGGACTGGCTGGCCAGTAGATTCTGAAGTATTGGAGGACAGGATAGGAAGGAAAACTAAACACCATGAAGAAAAGAAAAAACAACAGCAGACTTTAAATGACAAAAAATTGAGTAATCTATAGTCTTCCTGAAATCATCCTTACTCAGCGTTCTAGCTCATCCTTTTCTTGTGTGCTATAAATAGGAAAGTCTAGCCAAAATAGCATCACTGGATACTCAGTAAACAGAAACAGGATGCAGAAACAATCCCTGCATGCATTCATTCCGCAAATGTGGAAATCTCCTATATGAATACCACAGTAGAGCATAATTGCTCCATCAGGCACCATATGAGAGCTACTTAGCATGGCTGCCTAGGGAAAGATGCAGTGGGACTTAATTATGTTTAATGAATGTCAAGAGGAGATCCGAAGCTCTGGACCAACTGAGTTGTTTAAGCAAGGGAACTAGATGCCATCATGAAGTCCCTCACCTGAGTGTCTGCTTTCAGTTTTAACCAAAGATTTGACATTTTTACAGAATTAAAAAAATATCTTTCAACTCCTTTGAGCACCAGCAAATATCTTATTTTATCAAACCTTATATGCTAGAAATATTGGCATGACGTTTTAGAAATAAGTTTTATATCCCTTGCTTTTTCCACAAAACCGTAATAAATGTTACATGTTAAGTTAGCTTCTCCATAAACATATGATTCAAAATTAAAATACATTATTAATAAAAGCATACATCTCTGTTTTTAGAGATGCCATGTGAATTCAAATATATACATTTTAGAAACTATAATACTAAAAATTTAGGAGTAGAACTCTATGGATCAATTTCCTTAGGTTACGTACAAATATTGGAAAACATTTTGATCTGTTTCAACAACAGTGTTATAGAAGCTATTTTCAGGAATGAACAAAAAAGCATTAACTTCACAAACCAATTTGATGCCATATTGCTGCCATTAAAAGCATTTTGGAGAATAATTTATAAGCTTCCCTGCCAATCATTCAGATAACCTCTTATATGCTAAGTATTCATCAGATTTTGGGTGGATGTGAACAGCTGATGAAAAACATACAGTTGGCAATTCACAACATATATTAATCTTGAAATAATGTTTCTTTTAGAAGTTATTTGAAAATCATTATTGCTTATGAATACATATTCTCCAAGAATTTCTCATTGAGACTGAGACAGTAAGCTGTACATCAGCGCATGTAAAACTACAGTCTCTACTCTTAGGAATTTAAAATCTAGTAAGCAACAAAAGAGATGAAAGAAAAGGAATATAATTAACAGGCTTATTTTTTATATATGGATAAACACTTCCAATCATATATGTCCTTCAGTAAGATTCAAGTAACCATTCCTGCATTTCAAACTATTGCTATTCTTTCTCTGATAAGAAGAATACAAAAAAGGAGCCTCCACACCTTAAGAAATGATTCAACACAAGAATAGCCTTATGAGTCAAGTTTGGAGTGCGTCCTTGTAGAAGAAGAAATGAAGATGTTTGTGAGAGAAACTGGAGAGCAAGGGAAATAAAATTAACATGGCATAAGGAGAGCTTACGCGAAGAGTACTTAACCACGTGGGCAACAGGCAAGAACAAAAGGTCTTTGTAGCTGTTTTACATGATCAATGAAGTTATTGGTGTGGCGCAAGAAAAAGAATTACATAGCAAGGTGAACAAGATTCTGACAAAGAGAAAAGGACTGAGGATAAGGAAAAGGAAAAGTGGTATCTTGGAATCCAGATTTGGATGGTGAATAAAGAGAAAAAAAGTTGTAAGATTTTTGCTCCCCACACCCCCTTCTTTTCTGGGAACAGCAGGACTTCTGTTTCAGTTAGGCTAAGCCTAAACAGTTTCATGATGCTCCTAGAAGGAAAGAAGTGGGCTGAAAGTGCTATAATGGGAAGCAAAATACTAAAAATTAAGCGCCACCATAAACAAGCCTCATTTGAGGCAACAACCATAGGAAAGCCATAACATGCATTTATTTTTTGTCACTGGAACATTACAAAAAGAGTACAGGTCTTCACAGTAAAATAGTCTCACCTTTATTGTGTAGAGTCATCAAACGCATTGCATAAGTCACCAAATGCATTGCATTGACAGATTCAGGATCCCATAAGCCAGCTAACTTTTTACCTGCCTCTTCCTATGCTTCAAGGAATGCCCTCATTTCTGAAAGGTCTGCTTTCTGCTACAGTGCCCCACCAGGARCCCTGACAGGACAACCCTTGACAATAACCTACAGAGGGACAGAGTTTAAAATTGAGGAAACAATGTGAGAACTTCCCAGGCTTCAGATAGTTTCAAGTCTAAATAATCTATGATCTTGGCTATCCTTCTCATATTTTTCTGGTTTCATCAGTAAATATCTGTTTTGAATAATTCATTTTTATCAGGTGGTATGAGATTGGAAAAAATTGTATTTATACATACTTATGTCTTGTTGGTAACATTTTAACTGAAAAATAAAAATTTATTATGAAGATAAAGGTACTGAAAAATGGAGAAGAGAACATATTCTTTCTACACTTTTGTAACTTTTAGGAAAATATGTGACTTATGGCACATGTCCCTTAATGGGACGTAGAGAATTTCCTTAGCTTGCCAGGTAATTAACATTCATGTTTTGAACTATTTGATTGCAAATTCTCTTGAGGTGATAAAATCATAATGAAGCAATTACAAATGACAATTATACAAGGCAATACTGAATTCAGACTTTTTTGGTATCTAATAGTAGCTATTTCTTTCTTAATTTGACTGATGCTTTCACTAACCCATTGATGGATTCAGTGGCTATGTAGACTAACTGTATGGCAGTTTCAGTGTTAAGAAAAATCATTTGAGTATTGTAACTCCACTTGAGGGTTTTTTTTAAACCAGATACAGTAGAAAAATAGCTAGTAATGGTAGTTTTCTTTCGTTTATACTGTCTTATATTTTACATGCCTGCTTTCAGGCAAAGTTTTTAAGTACTACCTTTTCTATGAAGAAATTCAGCTGTGCCTGACTGGAAATATTATGTTAAGGCCTCCTAACTGCCTTCCACAGGTAGAACAAGATGATTGTTAGTTTGGCGTGACTCAGGACAAAAGGACACTATTTCTTGAACATAGCAGCCTCAGAGAGCAAAGACTTGGGAAGAATCTTAAATGTAGCCCCAAACAAATCCCTTACTCGAATAGCACAAGAAGTAACTCCTGTTCAATAGGAATATACTTTCATCAATTCACCAGTTTGCATTTCAAAAAACAACACTACCAATTCCATGTTAGTTGACTGTTTCCCTAAATAAAGACGTAGGGTTGTCATGAATTACTAGAGATACTTCCGTCACTTGGTAAACCAAGAATGCTAGAGAGCCACTGAAGGCCTGTTCCGAGGAAATGTAATGACCAAGATTTGCTGCCATTTTAATGTCACAATGAAGACCTACTCCTCATGATACATTTCACCCCAAGATATTGTTTACTTGATTAAATTTATATTTACCACTTTGTGTGAAGTTTATTATGAAAACACCACATCAGTTTATTGACCCTGGGAAAATTAAAACATTAATAAATTATTTCAGCCTTGAAATAAATGTCTCATGATCTTGGAGATATTACTTATTACTTGCAACTTGCTGGATGTTACTCACCATCAGATATCTCCAAATCTACTTTAAAGCAGCAGGTGGTGTGCCTGCACAGAAATCAATGATATTACACTGCTGCAAAACCAGATTAATGGAACAGTGAATCAATAAAACCCAATGACAGACGTAGTTTATCTCCCTGTCTTCATTAGATCGCCATTTAAAAATCCTGTAGAATTTTTGGAAGAAAACAAAAAGGCTAGATAGAATGTTAGACTAACCTATGATTTATTTATTTTTTATTTATTTCTTTTTTGCTGGAAGGAAATAACAGTTGCAGCACTGGAGTATGTTCAATTTAAGCTACATTTGAGATAACTACATACACTGGTGATTTTTCAACTTTTTTTTTTAATTTGCAGTGCTCCCAGTTTTCCAGCAAAGATACAGATGCCTGTATAATACCTTGCCTTTCTGTCTTCCATTTTTGCATCTCCTAAATTAATCCACAGACCCCTTGAAGCTGAATACCATTCATGTTGGTAATACCTGATTTTACACTCTTGCTTTTACAATTTAATATGCAGCCCTATAAAAGGACGAAAAGATAATTTACATTTTGGTAATGAAAATGATAAATCATATGTATCTTTTGCTCTGATGTTAGAAAGAGAACATGTAATATAAGCACATGCTTTTACAAGTTGGAGGACACTTTCCTTAGTTGAATACAGCTCCCTAGGGTTCACTAATTTCAAGTATCTGATATATTTTAATGAGCTACACAATTGGTTTAAGAGACATAATAAGGATATAGCAAAATAAGCATCTTACTACATGTATGATAGGTGGTAAATCTAGATTCATTTTCATGGCTGACATCAAAACATAAAAACAGATTCATAAATCATACTGCTGGAAGGGACCAGTTAGATGCAAGTTTGGTTTTTGGTATATYACAAACCATGAATTTCCTTGAATTAATTCCTGTACTAATCAAAATACAGTATGAGCTTGTAAAAAATACTCATTATGCAAAATGACAGATAAAATTAGTCATGAGTCTTAATTTCATATTTTGCAATAGTAATGCCTAAAGTCAGACTGAACCATAGGCAGGATACTGCTGAACTCTTGGAAGAGTGTCCCTTTGCAGCTTGTGTCTCCGTGTTAGAAACTAGCTGGGAAACGCTTTGCAAAGAAAATGCTGTAATATCTGAATAGAAGTCCATAAAACTTTATACATGTTATAAAACAAGTCTGCAGTATGGAAAGTCAATTTATAATGACCTAACAGTTCCTTCTGGCTTTGAATTAAAATGTAAGTACTACAGGACATGACCCATCAATCAACTGAGGTTATAAATACTACTCCTGAAAGCGCTGCACAGGAGAAAAGACTATGAGTGAAGAAATACTGAATCACAGGGAATAAACAGTGTTGGCTTTGGAAACAATTGCTATAAAACAAATATCAACCTTCCACTATGTAAACAATCAACAGCAAAATTCCATTTTAAGAAGTCTAATAAAATATTCTTTATTGGAACTGTCGTCCAGTTTTCTCAGCCTTTCTAGAATATGCACAGATAGAAAGATAGCTGATTTATATGCACAAATATAAATTAGCTCATAATATATAAATTCTGATAAAAATAATTATTCCAGCAATTAATTATATTTTAAAATTAGTTTTAAAAAGAGACATTTTATGAATAGTAATGCTCTATTTGCATGCTGAATAGAGCAGTATTATCACAGTAATATGTTAAATACATTTATTTAATCACAGTCCCAATTCTGCAATCCATTTTGTCGCACTTCAGCGTCCAATTGTCACACTTATTTTACACGTAATTTTAGTTGCACAAACTTATAGCTTGTATTACTTTTTTTTATACATATGAATTTCATTCCTGTCATCATCACACATTCTTAAATGCAAAGAGAAAAACTAAAATGAACAAAGAATTGATACTAATGCTTGGCACCACGATATTGACAGCGTTTAAAATTCGAAAAAAGCATAACTTTGAAAATGGGCTGAAATCCTCAATCTTCTCTGTTCAATTTCATTTCCATGAATTGACCTCTGTAATCTGACAATTCCAAAATTTTTTACTCATACATTTTTATTTTTTTACATTAATGAGCAAATATACATAGGAATGAGTACACATTAAATACCACTTACTTTGGCAATACCAGAATCTGCACAACAAAAATGCAGAAGAATATGAGACAGGCACAAGTCACATAATATTTAAATGCAGGCAGAGTAGTTGCTCGATACTGGAAATAAAAAAAGCAAATGTTAAAAACACAATTTCCAAAGCGGATAAAATATCACCCAACTGAAATTTCAGCTTAAAGATGCAGATATGTATAGGCAGTCTTTAGCAACAGTAAATTTCCTGTTGTTCAGATGACTTCCACATCCACTCACRTAAGGCTAGGGATTATCAGGCATAGTATTGAATACTTCTACTTCTTGAAGAACAGCTTAAGTAGCCATGTGAAATGGTTTTGTCTTGTTCCTCCACAGAACAGGACTATCCCAAATTCATCATGGGGTTGTTCAGCCTAGAGAAGAGGCGGCTTCGGGGAGACCTTATTGCAGCCTTTCAGTACTTAAAGGGGGCTCATAAGAAAGATGGGGACAGACTTTTTAGCAGGGCCTGTTGCAACAGGACAAGAGGGAATGGCCTTAAACTAAAAGAGGGTAGATTTAGACTAGATATAAGGAAGAAATTTTTTACGATGAGGGTGGTGAAACACTGGAACAGGTTGCCCAGAGAGGTGGTAGATGCCCCATCCCTGGAAATATTCAAGGTCAGGTTGGATGGGGCTCTGAGCAACCTGATCTAGTTGAAGATGTCCCTGCTCATTGCAGGGGGTTTGGACTAGATGACCTTTAAAGGTCCCTTCCAACCCAAACTATTCTATGATTCTATGATTCTATGATAAAAAGTTTAATTAAAAAAAAAAAGTGAAAGCTTTTATTAAAATGTATTTAGGAATGGCCAACCATTCTTAGCTGATTCCGAGTTTCTTAGTCATTAATTCCCCAAACTGATTTTCAATTATTAATAAATTCTGAATGGGCTGAAACAGTTATAAAAAAAGTAACAGTCATTTAGACAGGAAACTTCTGAGCGCACAAAGCAGCAAAGTGTAAACTGTGCTACAGATGTGTATAAATGTTCTATTTCCAACAGCATAGCTAGCAATCATACTGATATTTACTGGGGCTATATAATTACTTCAATTAAAATATTTTATGTCTGTGTTGAAAGGCCTCGCATGTCCACTGATACTACTAAACACTTCATATTCTTTGGAGAGAGTCAATTTGATCTGTTTTGTCATGAAAAAAATCTATTTATGAATCTCTAATTAGCCTGTCTAGAGACATAAGAATTAAGCAATGAAATATTTATCAGAGTTGTTCTGCTATTTGTGATAGATATGTCTAGATTGAAACCAATTAAGTACTCAAAGGGAAATGACCTAAGTATTGGGCCTATTAAAGTTACTTACCCTATCAAAGTTTTTTTCAAACGGTAAGAGTTTAAGATTTGATTATTAAAAGAAAATGTACCAAAGATTATTTTCACAAAGTGCTCAAAATGCAAACCTCATAAAATGGAAAGTGCATGAGCTGTGCTTTCTAACTGCAAGCACACAGCTGTGTCTTTGTGCTTAGTGCCAAGTTCTGCCCTTGAAACTGATGCACCAAACTTTACATGAACGTGCAGAAATTGACTTTAGCAACCCAACAGCTTTTTTTCACTTTTCAATTGTATGGCAAATTAAAAGCAATTCTTATCACATACCTAACTGAATTTCAAGGCACAAATATGATTTTKCTCAATGGGTACGTTTACAGCAAGTTTTGTTCTTCCACCTGTTGAATATGTTTGTTGTTTCTTAATGGTCTTATCCAACAATTTTGGACCTTGAGCTGGTGTTAAAATCTCAAAAAATTCTAACCCACTTGTAAATTCATTTCAGTGTTTCACACTTCTCCAGACATTTCCCAATGAAGTCAGGCAACTCACTCCTTAGGTTAAATAATTATTTTGCTTTATTACCTTGCTGTACTTTCAGGTCCTACAGTGCCTGAAAAGCTCATGTTTAAATCAAAAGCAGACTTCTTACTGAGTTTTTTAAAGTCAAGACTGGACTGGTGAGTCATTAAAAGGCAGTGAAGAAAGATATTAAAAAGCCAGATCTGAAAAGAACAATTAGTTCTTTGCCGTTCCATAGCATTCTACAGTCTAAAAGAGATTAGACTCCTACAGGGAGCATCTACACAGCTGAATAACTTAGCTCCCTGATTTTGTCCCAAGTCCTGATTCCCTGATTGTCCAAAATGCACATATGATAGTTTTCTCTCAAGTTCTCTTTCAGAATTTATCGGTTAGTACCACCCACATTATTAAAATCTGAATGCGCTCCTAGGCATACCTTTGATCCACTCAGTGTACCCTTTAAACACTATGGATGAGACCACACCAGGTCTAGCTTCTTCTCTCTTATGCCATCTTCTAAACAGCCTCAACAAGCCTTGAAACTTTTTTCACCCTAATGCATCGCCAAGGTCATACAACACATGCCTTTGGCAGCTGGCCATAAGAACACTATTCTGCTGAGCTGTGAAAGAATCTGAAAATTATTTCAGATGTTTTGAACTGAAAGATACCTACAAAAATAATTAAATATGTATTTGACCACCACATGGGACCCAGAGGATACTAGCACCTATGCTGTACATTGTGAACATAATACAGTAATAGTTCCTCTACCCCATTCTCATCAGGTTCACTCATTTATACAGCCAGTTGTGGTCAAATCTACGTCTTACTTCCCTGAAGGGCAGCATAGCTGTTCAGCTATCAGCTGCCCTATGCTTAYGAGAAAGCAGAAAGAGGCAACTCTCCCATCTTCCTGCTGAAGCTGTGTCAGTATGTAGAAATACATTCAAGCTCTACAAGGCCATAAAACAAAGAAAAGGCCTGACTTTCTAGGCTAGTGGTCATGACAGTCACCTAAAAGGGAGGAATCTTTCATTTTGATCATTACTCCAAGGACTAGAAACAATATCATTTACTCCATCTGTACATACATGTCTCAAACACGTTTTATCACACATATTAGTCAGAAGAACATTTAGTGTGTTGCGTCCAAGACAGCTAGGCATTTTTCTTAAAAAACATTTATAGTATTATTTCCCCAGAATGACTGTGAGCATCAAGTGCATATGGAGAAAACTAATAAGCAACTGATATCATTACAAGACTATCATTACTACAGGTGGAGTCTTTGAGACATGGCAAAAGAAAAAAAAAAACAGTGGAGTTTGATAAATGCCTTTTGAGGATGTAGGTGATGGAACTTAGGAATTCTTTGCTCCAGTTACATCAAATTTGGACTATCAAACCTCCTCCCACTTCTGTGAGACCATGAAAATTTCAAGAAATTCAAGTGAACTGCAGAGCCCTACAAACAGGAAAGCAATATCTCAGACATCACATTCATAACATTTCTTCCGTAAATGAGCTAAAATGTTATTGTAAGGTTTGAGCACTTCTCCCTGCAGGAGAGGTGCTGTGGCCATGGCTCTGTGTTACAAAAGCAAGGGATACAAGCCTCACTTAGGATGAGGCAAAGAAGGAATCAACCGTGAATTTGCAGTGAAAATAACTTACTTCTTTTTCCAGAGTCTTATTATAGAAAAGAAGTGATATTCTTTGAATGTCTTCAGATTTAAGCCACTGCCTAGAAGAGAAAAGGAACATTATAACTGACATAAGAATAAAGTAGCCCTGTCTTTTTATATTACTGAAATGCAGTGAAATAAGAAAATCACTTTGAAGAAAGCAAGTTCTTGTGTATTGCAGTGTATAATGTGAATTGCACTGACAGTAAAAGCGGAAACTACAAATCACCTCTCCCTTTTGACTTCTATTGCTAACATTAGCAATAGAAACAAAAGCTCAGAGGAACCATTTTTCTGTGGATCATTCCTAAGAACAATCAAGGAAGAAATTTATATGATGTAATTCTGACACTGATATTCCACTCATGTCCAAAATACTGTAGTATACCCAGTGCACAGAAGAGAACCTGAGATAAAAACAGTCCTTTACAAGGTACCTTTAAGAAGCGCACTGTTACAATATGCAAGAGTGGCAGGTAAATTACACTTTACGAACTCTTATTCTGAAGAAAAATGTAAACAACATTATTAAAAGAGGTGGAGTGATTTTGTCTTTGAGCTGTACTAGTATCTTGACCACAACCCTGTACTCTAGAGGTAGATTTTGATCTTTTTATTGATTATAAAAACTTCTTCCCTGCTTAAAGATGAGAAATACAAAATAGAGTAAGTACTTGCATTGAAATGACAAATCTATTTTAAAAGAAGTGAATCTTGACAAAAGCTTGACATAACTTTCACAAAATGAAATGTTCTAATGTATCAGAAATAGTGTGGCCAGCAGGAGTAGGGAAGTGATCGTGCCCCTGTACTCGGCACTGGTGAGGCCCCACCTCAGATACTGCATTCAGTTTTGGGCTCCTCACTACAAGAAAGACATTGAGGTGCTGGAGCGTGTCCAAAGAAGGGCAACGAAGCTGGTGAAGGGTCTAGAGCACAAGTCTTATGAGGAAYGGCTGAGGGAACYGGGGTTCTTTAGCCTGGAGAAAAGGAGGCTCAGGGTACACCTTATTGCTCTCTACAATTACCTGAAAGGAGGTTGTAGCAAGGTGAGTGTTGGTCTCTTCTCCCAAGTAACAAGCAATAGGACAAGAGGAAATGGCCTCAAGTTGCACCAGGGGAGGTTTTGATTGGATATTAGGAAAAATTTCTTCACCGACAGGGTTGTCAAGCATTGGAACAGGCTGCCCAGGGAAGTGGTTGAGTCCTCATCCCTGGAGGTATTTAAAAGACGTGTAGATGTGGTGCTTAGGGACATGGTTTAGTGATGGACTTGGCAGTGTTAGGTTAA
Source organism: Phoebastria nigripes (assembly GCA_035582835.1). NCBI lineage: Eukaryota > Metazoa > Chordata > Aves > Procellariiformes > Diomedeidae > Phoebastria > Phoebastria nigripes. Next base: position 66,077 of record JAYKAV010003176.1, on the reverse strand, counting down.
CAGCTGGACTCGATGACCTTAAGGGTCTTTTCCAACCTAAATGATTCTGATTCCATGATTCTATGATTCTAATATGAAAGTCTACATTTATTTTAATGGACACTTGAAAAGTAACAGAATATTTAAATTTCAAGAGGGTTATGTTGCTTGCATCTCAAGGGGACTAGACAAATTTGAAAAAAATATTTAAGCAGACTACTTCTGTGAACATGAAATATTTGAGCTTGAACAATAATAGCAGGGCTTGAGATTTTTTTGTAACCTTTCCAGCAATAACTTTCAATTAGGCTTTAAGCTAGTAGTGTAGCTAATGCCTTCTAAATAAAGGGGAATGTCTCAACTGACAGGCTGCAATGCAAATAAGTAACAGCAATGAACTACAGTGGAATATATCCTAAATTAAGGTCCTGGGAGAACAGGAGTGGACAGAGTGGAGTGTAAGTTGCTAGCTTTGATTTGTGAAATCTAAAATATTTGTTTCCTTGCCTGGGAGACTGTCCCTGTTCCTGTGCAATCAGTTTCATTATAAAAAGGGGCTGAAAACATATTCAGTTCTAGGTATGCTTAATTCAAAAATATATTTCCCAGTTTGCTCTGCAGTGTCTCACATCTACGTCTGATCACAGTTAGGATTCTGAGAAGAAACAGATATGATAGGCTGTTGTACATATAGCATGATTTTGTTTGGGTCCAGCTGTAATCTACTGGAGAAAACATTCAGTTTGTGGAACATTTTTGGTAAACTGTGAAAACTAAGTGCAAGTCTTTTTCCATTCAGTTATAAAAATTGAACAAAAAGTTACCCTCTTTTCCAAATTGTTAACTAATTTCCCTTTTTTTCTTACGGTATCTGACAGGCAGATTGATTTAATTACCATTACCACACTGCTAAAAAGTTCTGTCTGCAGATCTACTCCCAAAGGCCTAATTTGGTCTGTACACACTTGATCRCATGTGAAGCCAGTAGTGCCATTTAGAGCAAATGCTGCCTCATGCTCCACATTACAAGCTCACGTTTTCAGCTTTTAGTTCTGCTTTAAAGCTCAGAAAAAACTATACTGGTTTTAGGTAGCAGGTGCTGAGAGGTCTGACATGAGGGAAACAGTGTAACACAGACAAATGGAAGTGGAGAGTAAGTCCAGAAGAGGGAGCACAAAGTTACATACCTTTGGCACAGAAACAAGGGCTGAAAAATTCTGCCTACAGCCTGACTCCCTGATGAGCCTAAAAGTTACTGAAGTATCTGCAAGTATGTGGGGATATGCCTCCGGGGAAGCCAGGTACCAAATTTCTGTTTAAATTCTTTTGCAATTCAAGGAACAACACAGACAGACAGCTGAATTCTGCCTGTATCCACAGAGGCATGGATTTGAGCCCCTAGTTTGATAGGGCTTGTACTGATTGACAATATACAGCAAGGAATTATGCACAGAACATAGCAGCCACCATGACTTAAAGAAAAAAGAGAGGAAAAAGTGTGTCTCTAATGTATTAACCTACTCATCAAAGATCAAATAACTTTAGTTTAGCTCCCTCTGTAGGTATATATTTAGCTAGCAGATTGCTGTCCATCCATCACATGTCCTACAGAAGTCCCCTAACCACCAAGGTTCAGAGTGGCATATCTAGGGCTACTCATCCCCCTCCTGTGCAGGACAGGCACTTTGCAGCCAGGAATACTTTATTCAAGATACGGGGAAAGTGGAGAAAGTATGATGTTACACCCTAATGGCTAAGGCACTCACAAGCTGAGAGACACAAGCTGAGAGACAGAAGCTCTTTGTTCCTCACTCGCTCTTTTAAATCTGTATTTACATATCTTTTAATGTAGTCCTCTAACAGAATAATAATGAATAAACAGGTCAGAACTTCCTCATGCAACTTTGCAAGGAGCATTGCCAACTAAATCTACTACTCTGAATTATGCTGTAAGGCCAGCGGGCTGCTTTTTAGATGCCACAGTTTCATTTGCATTCCAGAAGAAGGAATTGAACCCAGACGCCCCGAGTTACTGACAGTGTGTGCATGTGGCGCTTGGCAGTTTTGTGGAAAGAAAGCTAAGCTAGCTTGTGAATCAGCAGGAGAGCAGTGAGTGAGGGAGCCCAGAGAAAATGCTACACTGGTTTAAAAACCTGAGGTACTATTTTACACTGTTTAAAAACAGTGATTCAGTTGGACTACAGCTTTGTCTTGGACTAAGAAGATCCAAACTCTACACTCCCTTACCTTCCAGTTACTGCTTCCAGTTACTGGCTGTTAAACACCTGGGCATGTAATGTCCAAAGACCCACATATTATGACCATTTGCTTGCAACCAATTACTTTTTTCACAGAATGACACATGGCAAAGAACCATGATGTGGATGAAAAAGTCAGACTGTGCTGACAGCTCAGGGTGGAAGAAACAATGGCTCTGTACAATGAATGTTTGCTTTTCAATTATTTTCATGCAATTTTCTAATTAAAAAGGTTAAAATAATGGTAATTTTAATACCATGTTTTATGTGCAATAATGTTTTTTTAATTTTCTTCATTCAGTCATAGACTTATTTGCTATACAATTCAAACTTTACACTTAACATTTAGAAATACCAGTTTTCTCATAGATTTTCTTAAAAGTTTTCTTCTTGATTCACAAAAGCAAAAGATTTAGCTTCACAACCACTCAATTAGATTAGTCGATAGTGTTATTTTCATTTTACAGCTGAAAAATTGAGGCACAAAACCCCCTCACAATTACAAAGAAAACAAAAACATGATTAGTTTTGTGTCCTAAATGTAGGGAATCTTTTATCTAATTTTTCCAAGTGCTTAGCATTCACATAGTTAAAATATTATTGAATTAACTTGCTGTTTGGGGAATCAGCACTTTTGACAACTTATTCTCAGGTACTGAATTGAATAATATTGTTTAAGTGATTCATTCAGCAAATCAATACAGGGATAGGTAGAGAATCTAGTTTTGGATGGTGGCATTCAGCCTTTCTGATATATAAGATTATTCCTTATCTTTCTTCAATTCCCCATGTAATTCACAACATGCACTGAAACTTTTTCAGAAACCTTTTTTATCACACAAATGTCTTTTATCCCCAAGTTTCTCTGAATTTTATGCACTAATTAGGTAAAACAGGGATTCTCTGAGGTAATACAACATACAGTCTGATCATACCAATCCTTTATTTTAATGCATTTATACAGATGCTTTACTTTTGACATCAAACCATCATTTTTACAATCTGCTTATCAGAGCAAGTGTACCTGAAGACACATAAAAACTGCCAAAATTTATATAGCTGTTTTAGGCAAGTGTAGTATAATCAAAAGGCTTTGCCTATCAATCACATGACCTCCCTCTTTCATTGTATTCTTTGTATGACCTATAACTATCAACACTCTTTTCTATATATGGTAACTGAAAAATATTTTCCTAAAGCCAAGTAGCTTTTAATAGGACTATCAGATGCAAAAAACCAAATGTGACATATGAGCATTTAATAATTAGGTGCAATACTCAGCTGATTAAGATTCTGAGTAACAGAAGTAGGGGAGAAAACATGTAATTCATCACAATTATTGTCCACATTTTTGAAGGGCAATTCCCTTATTTCATCAGATAAATATGAGAAACCTGAACACGTGTTTTGGACTGGTATTGATTTTTCTCTCAGTTTTATCTATTCAACAGCAAACAGAGAACATCAATACCGCCTCCAGCTCTTCCTAGGACACAGAAAAAATACATGCCACGTTGCCTCCCCCAACAATTTCAATATGCCATCAAGCTTAGCCTTCTCTAAGAAATCAACCAACCAGTTGAAACAAAGAGATGCTAAACTATGATTTTAGGAGAAGTTTCTGAGGAGATGTTTCTGTGACAATTGTGAAGCATCAATTTTCACGTCATTCTGATTCCCGAGCCAGCTATTTCTTGTGTCTTACTTCTCTGCTCTCAGATGAGATAATTCTGTAGAGTTACGGCTATGAGTGTACAGATACAAACAGTTACAGAGCAAAAATCCCTTTGCCATGAAGATCAAGACAAGCCAAAACCACTGTCACACCGTGATTCACAGGCACTGTCTTATCCCATATAGTAGAAAATGTTACTGTACAGCCTATCTTCACAATGTGCAGAGCTTCCTATGCCAGTATTAATGACACCTTTACTGTTTTCAGACTTCCGTGTGCATGTGGGAGCAAGAAATAGTAAACACTACCCTCTGTTGCAGATTTATGTCAAAGTTGAAGGAAGGAGACGAGGATAAAAACATACTTTTGAGCATTGATTCCATCAATGGCCTGGATCATCCTCTCATTCAGTTCCTCCTCAAACCTTCTTTTCTGTGATTTTGTTCTGAAATGAAAAATGTGGGAAGTTACTTTGGAAAATCATGACAGTCTTAATAAACATTAACTTTAAACAATGGGGTGATAGCTGGCATAAACTTGTGAGAATAATAACAATTTTTTAACATTTATGCTGCAATAGCAGCTATAGGCTTCAGGCACTCTGAGCCTCATAATAGGCTCTTAACAAAAACAGCATAAGCTACAGAGTCTGACACACACACACACACACACACACACACACAAAATCTAGAGTTTAGCTATTAGGGAGCACTTAAAAAACAAACACAAGAAAACATTTCATAAAAAAACCAAACTAAGAGAGTTCAAGAAATTCTGGTTGAAGGAAAGTCTTCCACAGTGTTATGAATTCATGAGAAAGAATGGGGATATGCTCAAATTCATAAAACATTCCTGTTTCTTGTAGTTATTTTTAAAAATCCTTGTCAGAATTGTATGATGAGCAATAATGTGCTAGTGCACTGAGGCATAATAAGTATTGTCTACCAAAAGCCTGCTAACTCTTCTCTTCTTGGAAATATTTTATTATTTTTAATAAGAAAACTGAGCACCAAGCCTGAAATTAGTTTCAAACATATGTCATGTTTCTCTATTTATAACTTATAACACAATTGCAATGAAAAAAAGGATCTTTTATTTTCACTGGACTCAGCATCAACCCAACAGAGGATCATCAGATGGGTTTGTCTTTGCTAACATATGTTACTGCAAACATCATCAGTCCTTTTGGCAGTTGTGGTCTCCTTAAAAATGGAGTATTTCAAATACTGCCAGATTATGTCTCTGCGTCTTGAAAACTTAAATCCAATGTCAACTTAAAAACAGTGTTCTGTAAGAAGTCAACAGTCAGATCTGAAATTTGACTCTTTGCTTACCAGAATTTTCTTAACCTACAGATTGAACCCTGTCAAAGGTAACACGGATTTTCTTCAACATCGAGTTTTTGGGTTATTTCCCCAAAACTGATAACCTGTTGCAGGATTCAAATTCATACAGAAATTATATTAGTGTACTTACAGTAACTTTAAACAACCCAACTGATTTCATGACTATTCAATGCTATAGAATTTAGGTAAGAAAGTGTTTACACCTTATTTTTCACATATGAAACAATCTGCCTAGGAGAAATAACTAGACAGATGAGGAGACATTATCTAATCCCACTCAATCCTCTTGGCAGATCCCTAACAACATAAGACTATCATGTAACTAGATAAGAGCTAAGACTGCCACAAACAGAAGCCTACAGTCAGGCTTCAAACCCCACATTTTCATATTCTAATAAAATACTGATTTTCAAAGGGCTTATTATCATTTCAGCTCTCTCCTGTAGGAATGACTAACTAGCTTATCTAGAATCCTAGTTATACACCTCACTATGGACATTAGACTCCAGTAACGGTTTCTAGAAACTCCTTCCATAACATGATATCAAGACACATGGTAACATTTGTACCTTTGGGATCTATTTTGGAGTGGAATTTAGAAACACAAAAGCAAGAACACCTCAAAATCTTAAAGAATTGCATTATTTGCAAATACCACAGTCCAATGATCTTTCTTTTTACCATAAGGCTGATAGAAGCCCTTTTGACATACTGTCCAAATGTAAATGCTCAGTTTTAAAATCAGAGACTGTTTTTATTAATATCATTCATATTCAGTCAAAGCTTGTTCATCTTCTGGAATTTAGCAATATTTTAGGTAACTGCATAACTCTTCAGTAACCTGTGATTTGTTGTGGAGACATTTACCAAGCAGAGACATCGGGAAGGAACAGACAGAATGACTTGTTTGCATAACAGAAGACAATAAAACCACAAATTTTTAAAGGGTTCTTTCAAACAATTTYATGGTATTTGTGATGTTACTTACAATTTTGCAAGAAAGACATTATCTGAAGTGTTATCAGGTCATTAAAATAAAAATTAACCATTCCAGGTTTCTGATAGTGTTAAGCTTGTTTTTTAAACAGATGTCATTCTTTTCTTGATTTAGAAATTCTTGGTGTTTTTAAGGAAGTGATCAGTTCAACCCTGTTTCCATTTCTCACCATCTTGCCCTAGTCATTGAAGTACCAAGCAGGAGAATGAAAACTTAAAGCTATTGCGATTTTGCAAACATTTTGTCTAGCAGGAAGACCACAAAATACCTTTTGAATGTTTACTAATGCAAACATACTACAGACACTGAAATAATAAAACACAATGCAAATACAAAGCAATTAACAAAATATATAAAATGTCTCTTTTAGTACATATTATTAGCTGTTGTAACACAAATTATTAACAGTCCTTTCCATCTAACCTCTTCTTACCCCTCTGTGCCTCCTCTCAATTTTCCTGCCTATAATTTTCTCCCCACTCATAGAGTAATTGGGTTGTTAGGAGAAACAAATAGTAGCCCATCAACATACTTATACTAATTCAGAATAATGCTATTTAGTAGCAGGAAGTGTATTCRCAATTCATAAGTAACATGTCTGCAAATCTGTTTCCATAGCCCTTCTTTATGTAAGAGGTATCAGCTGAAAAAATAGTTTGGGTGAGAAATGGACCTCAATATTTGAAAGCATGCCTTATATACACATGAATGCATATGAATGGATATGTATTTATATGGACTTTATATGAATAAGTGATTTTTAAAAATTAATTTACCTCTCTCTGCAACGCTGAAAATGATATTGCCCCATGGGAACATCCTAAAAAACAAAAGAAAATACCTATGAACTATAATAGACTTTGACAACATTAAGTTGCTTTAAATATAGTGTTGAAAACAGGGTCAAGTAAGGAGAAAAGTTTCCAATACAAATACTTCTAGCATTAGATTAAAACTGTCTAAAAGAAAAATCCAGCCAAGAGTGAAGATGGAGTGACCTGGAGACAAACTGACCTATCATTATAAACACTAAATGACTAATACAACAGTCTGAATCCAAGAATGTTTTGCTTTACTAGAAAGTCACTGCTTCAAAGTCACCACTGTTTTAACATAGCCCAAACACCTGCCAGCTTCAGCAAAACCCAATGTTAAGCATCTTCGAAAAAAACAGAGTGTATTTGGCCTGAGTGGCCAAATACAGGCAATCGTCATTATTTTTTATTGATAAGCAACAGCAGCCATCACAGCCACATTTATTTTGTGATTAATAGCGATGGCTGGGTACTTTCTGTAATGAACACATCACAATCCACATTCTGATGCACTGTATTTATTGAACAAGATGGGTTAGGTGGCTCAATCCTATGTTCTCATATGTAACAGGAACAAAACTGAATGCCAATGTTGAAAACTATTAGAATTTACCTTTATGTTTGCACTTTTTAGAAGTAGAAGGTAATGCAAGGTACAAGCTGTAGGCTGATAGCGTCTTACTGACAGCAGTAAAATAGTGTTAGCAAAATTAAAAAGAAATCTTTTCTGTTCAGTGTAAGAGATGTAACATTGCAGTGTGAAACTCAGGCCATCAGCCATAGGTGATGAGTGATTAGTGCACCTTCAAAAGGTAGATGTTACAGTGAGTATGGATTTGGTTCCCAGAGAACTCTTCTAATAAAGTCCACACAGGGACCACAGGGATATTCTAACTTCACAGCCTTTGCTCCAGGTTTGGCCATGTTCCAAGTAAAGAATGTGGCTAAATAGCCAATAAATCTCAGGGGACATCTCTGTATCAAAAGTGTTCCTTCCCAACGGTGTTGCACTCGGCTTTATGTTCAAAATGTCTTTCCACAAGGTGAACAGCAGCCACTCTGCATGCTGTGACTGGGGCTCAAGCTCAGAGGGTCAAATTGTGTATTTTAGTAAGTACGTTGGACTCCTTATAATTCAGAGATGCACTTACAGCAAGACATGGCTCCTTAGAGTCTAATCCAAAACCCACATGCCAGTGGAAAAGCTCCCAGCAACTTCACTGGGTTTATGCCCTGTACAAACACATGCATCTTCTTCTATCAGAAATAACCAGGTATTTAGCAGTGAGCACCTTTTTCCTTTCAAATATTGCTAAATTGTATGAAATGACATAAGTAGGCCCCTACTGTTGTGCTAATCTTGCCGTTTTCAGTGGTCATGCTGTCTCTGTGGTGCAAGTGTGCAAATGGCTTGGCTGCTCCCCAAGATTCCAGGTACCGGGTCATGCGGACAGAAGCTCTCATTTTGGCTCCATCAAGAGTATGTCGAGGTCTAATGTGGTGCTGAGGGCTTCGCTTCTCTCCCTGGTTGACAGAGAATAAAAGGTGATATCAGCCTTTGTGTTCATTACCTTTTGAAGCAGTAATGCATCATCTGGTACCACAAATCTGCATGCTTAGGAACTTAAAAATGGAGAGATGCTAAGAACCTGCAATTCTTAATGATATTGCTGGGAAATATCAGAGACTTATTTCTGAAGAGCGGAAAAGATTTGCAATGCAAACATTATGTATTTGCAGGCATCAGTAATAGCTCTGATCAAATCTTATGGTAGTGAATTATTCAATAAAGAGATTAGTGGTCCTGCTCAAAAATAACTATGACTGGCCACAAAATAAAAGTACTACTAACCTTAGGATTGATTACAAAGTAAGTCTTAACATTATGCTCTTTCAGATATGGGTCCCTCACATCTCCATCCCCATCTTCCACTTTGTAAGCTCCATTCAAATGTGCCAAGGTGACTGAGGTGATGTGAACACGGCTGAAATTATATTTTAAAAGAATGACAGAATTACAAATACCAATCAAAAGCATAATTTGAACCTGATCAACCTTTTTTACTAGCTTTTGGATATACTTTTTATACGCTGCTTGCTTCATTTACAGTCCCTCTAATCTCATTTTTAGAAGTTGTAATGGGCATAAATCTAAAGGTTTCCGTCCACAAAAAAACCTCTTTAAATCATAGGAAATACTGAGTGCCTGTTTGTTTTTTTTTTTTTTTAAAGACAGCACTAAGAATGAGTTCAGGCTTCTCCATGAAGGCTGATGGCTGAAGACATGGTACCTATGCATTTCTCCATGGTACAAAAATCCATGTGTCTAAAGGCTAACAGAGAAGCCTCTTACCCTGGGACTCCTCCAGCTTCCATGTGATTTGCCAGAGTAACATCGTGTGACCACACATCGTACTGCCACTTCTGTAGCCCAATAACGCCACAAAGCACATTCCCGGAGTGCACACCTACACGCATATTAATATCAACTCCGGTTGCGTCTCTCACTTTCCTGTAGTTGAGAAGAAAATCTGTGTTAATATACATAATAGGGCCTTTGTTTTCTTTTAATTTACCAGTCAAATTAGCAGTAACAATGGTGATAACATTTATTTCTTTTCAGCATTGCCTCCATTCTTTTTATGCTAGGATTATTTTTTTATATTACCTTTACTATTATCTATATTTGCAACTATTTGCAGTAAATATTAATTCTCAAGTCCATGTCTGAAGTCCCTTCTTTTATACTCATTTGAAATTATTTGGGAGGGCTGAACTAAGTAGTGGAAATCTTCGGTCTCATGGTAGAACCTAGAGACTATTTTTGTTCTGCAGACAGCCTTTGGTATGGCTTTTAATGCAGTGACAGTCCAACAAACATATTTTGGAGATCTGGAACTACTGTTATGCACCCTTCTATCTGAAGACCCTAATATCTACGTTGGAGACCTTGTCATATCTGGTTTCTGTCAGGTCCCATCACTCTTGCATGCCTGCTTGCAAATGGTTCTGCTCTGAGAGGAAGGATGAAGAACGCAGCACCTCAGGATATTCTACAGGCTGGTGGCTCATACACTTTTTCGGGATATGGGCTCAGTGCCATTCAGTCTGTGGAGAACATAGGCTCAACAGCCTTCCACATGGTTGGTGAATGCTGTACCCACTAGATCGTTATGCAAAGAATGTGAGGCCACCCTCACTGTCCAGACCACATCTAAACCTTTGACCTTTCCAGTGACTTTAGATAGAGTTGAAGTATCTGTTCACCCCAACCCAAATCTCAGAAGAGCCCTACACATAAGATAGGCATTAATCTTTCCAGAAGAGGCTCTTCTGAATCACAGGGACGTGACTAAAGTCAAACAACCAGAACATTTTCAAACATATGTCATATGGGTACCTAACGATGTATGTAGAGAGTTACAAAATTAATTCAGATGTCTACAGGCTTATACAGTTCTAAGAAATGGGAAGACCGTAACTTAAGTGGATTTATGTATTTAAGCCCCAACTCATGTGGACCAAAACCTAACCAGTAATGAGGAACATGAACATACATTTATCTTGGGGGAATTCAGGGTGTTAATGGAAGGAACAACTACAGAATAAGAAACCCAAATGGCTCCTGTATATGAGTCAGGTTCATAGTTCTAGCAACATCTTCAGTCTCAATGATGAGAATCATCAGCTCTGTACCTTCTGAATTACAGAATTAAGCTGGCCTATTTCTCTTCTTTTTTTGAAAGGGAACATAGAACTTATCAGGCTTAATTTTATATGGTAATTCCTATGTGTAAGCAGTAGTTCTCAAGTGTTCTTTTTCTGGGAAATGAAAATAACAGGAGCATGACTGAAAGTATTTTGTTAAACTGTGTTTTGAAGTTATTAAAAAGAAGAGAGAAGAAGTTTTTTAATTCCTTCAGTCTCTATCAAGTGTTTATTGATATGTCTTTTCACTTTGCCATTTTACACTGCTCTCCTGTAGCTGACACACTTGAAAATGAACTGCTTGTAAAGGATCTTTGTAAGCAGTCAGCAAATGACAATCACCACTTTGCTCTGCACAAGGAATATGACACAAGCTTAACACTTTGAAAAAAAAAAAAAGTGTTTTACAAAACTGGGCAAAGTGGAAGAAGAACATTTATCCTCTAGGAGGGCTTGTTGAAAGGCTGCCCTGCCATATTCTGGAGAGCAAGCCATGAAGTCTGCTTTATAATAAGCTCTCAGGAGTTAAGGAGGGGAGCAAGTAGAATATGTTCCAGAACTGAATCTTCTCTTCTGTCTCACAAATTAAAGAAACCACGGAAGGTTTTAAATTAGAAGTGTTACTCTGGACCAAATTAGGGTTTACTACTTCTTTTCTCCTGTGCTCCCTGAACAATTGCTATGACGATGCAGGCACTGAATGCATCTAAGAATGTGGCTATCACCTCCCCATAGGACACCTGACTTACCTACACAAGTATATCTGAAACTTCCCATTATTATTTTGTTTTCTGCTCCCACAGTGTCTCCGCTTTCCCTCAGCACACCACAGTCAGTGTGCCCATCCTGGCTGGGCAGTCAAAATACTCATCAAGACTGTATTTTTCCTATTGCAGCCTGAAATTTGAGTTTGTAAGGATTCTATGTTTTTCACAGGCATGGTTAGCTTGCAGGTAGTTGTAGCAACTTTACTCCACACAAGCAAGAGTTCGAAGTCATTAGGAAAGCATGTACTCTGTTTATCTGAGCTTTATTCATCGGTAATTCTGGACTAATGTATCAAAGACTCACCTAGTCCTGTCTTAAGCACTTTAACACATTCAGTGAGCCTTGAGCACTTAGTTCCCTGCAATTGCCAGCTTTAAAAGCATAGTTCCTTTTTGGATCAGACCTGCAAGAATGAAATCATACCTAAAAAAAAATATTTTATTTTTGTCCTGGTTTCAGCTGGGATAGAGTTAATTTTCTTCCTAGTAGCTGGTATAGTGCTGTGTTTTGGATTTAGGATGAGAATAATGTTGATAACACACTGATGTTTTTAGTTGTTGCTAAGTAGTCTACTAGTCAAGGACTTTTCAGCTTCCCATACTCTGCCAGGTGCACAAGAAGCTGGGAGGGGGCATAGCCGGGACAGCTGACCCAACTGGCCAATGGGGTACTCCATACCATGTGACGTCATGCGCAGTATATAAAGCTGGGGGAAGAAGAAGGAAGGGGGCACGTTCGGAGTGATGGTGTTTGTCTTCCCAAGTAACCATTACACGTGATGGAGCCCTGCTTTCCTGGAGATGGCTGAACACCTGCCTGCCRATGGGAAGGAGTGAATGAATTCCTTGTTTTGCTTTGCTTGCATGGGTGGCTTTTGCTTTCCCTATTAAACTGTCTTTATCTCAACCCACGAGTTTTCTCACTTTTACTCTTCTGATTCTCTCCCCCATCCCACTGCGGGGGAGTGAGTGAGCGGCTGTGTGGTGCTTAGTTGCTGGCTGGGGTTAAACCACAACAATTTTGTATCTAGCTTTCAAATTGGTACAACCATCTCATCTAACAATTTTTTTCGCTCTCCTCTGAAATGGAACTCATTTCACGCTACCAGATCAAAGACAGCCTTTGAGAATCTGTGGCTGAGAAATATGTAAATTAGGAAGTCACCAGACAGACAAGGGGGTGGAGTTTGAGCTGAAGGAGAACAGCACATATATTCATACGCAAACATATTTTGCCTTAACAGATAAGCTCTAGCCTTAAAGCACCCAATTAAGGTGGCCAGCTCTCAACATCAGAAGTAGCACTGGCATCTATGGCTTGATAAGGTGAGCATCCCACTTCTGGACAAGCAGGCTGCAGACTAAAAGGAACATGGGATTTGTTCCAACATAGAGCAGAGAAGTAAAGCAATTAATCAATGGGACTACTAACATGTTTAAATGGAAACAATCCGTAGTGTAGTGAGGCTGAATTGCTCAAAATGGAGCTACACATCATTAAGAAACAAGATTGAATAAGGCTTTGTACTACAGATCACCTTTTAATTTGGTACAATTCCTCCTTTTTGCTTCAAAGAGAACTGGAACTGAAACTATATTCAGGTGGTAAAATCTATATAGAACTCTTAATATAAACAGCAAACTGCTTTATTTCAGTAACTTAAGCACTGAGGGGTCAGTTTGCACCTCAATRACTGAATATAACAAAAACTCATATCTGAAAAAAAAGATATTTTAGACAGAGTGAGTCAAACGTATTGAGGGACACACTTCCAACAGGAAGAGTATTACTACTTCTAGTTTTACAGGCCACAGAAGTATTTCAGGAGATGCTTCCACACAAAGATGCAGCAATCACACAACAAAATATGGAGTTGATTAATAATCAGTAATTTCTATTCACCTGCAGGCTGCAACACTTGACATAATACTTCGAAAGTATTTCAAAACATGGGGTACAGATTCCTCACTTCTTACAGAGATGTAAACTGGCTGTGACAATCAGGCTTCTGTCTACAGGAGTGTTGTGAATTCTGACTACAGTAATAAAGTCAGATCAGAATGTGCTATACAACTAAAAGATAATTTTCTACTTTATAAGGCTGCTCTTACCAAGGAGGACTTTATCATCCAGCATTAACAATGAACATACTTGATAGCAGCTTGAGCAGAAAGTTATTTCAAAGAAAATTGGGAAGTTCTGAAGAGTGAGGAACTGACAGATTGCTCTCTGAGCTCAAGTAAAGCATTGCATTGTGATGTGTAAAATTATACTTTCAGTTCTTCGTGAAGGGCAATTTATGGCTTGAGCTTAGCATTGTTTTTCCATCAGCCTGATTTTTAAGCCAACTGCCAAAACAGGAGGGGAGTCAGAACTTAGGGATGGAAACTCTTTTACCTACTGCTCTACTGAAGGGATGTCAGCTTTAGTTCCTAATATGCTAGAGAAGCAATTGATTTAATTATAATAATGTTCTAGTATATCTAAATGAAAAAGAGAAAGCATCCAGTGAAACCAACTGAGGAAATAACCAAATCTGTAGATTTTAATGCTTGGCAAGGAGAAGTACTCCAAGTACCATTTAAAAAAATAGATTTCTTTGGACACAATGTAAGGTACAACCATATCGGGATGAAGAAAAATCATTTTAGAAAATGCAGCAACCTGATTCCTGTACTGAGGTCAGTTTTACAAAAGATCCCTAAAGCAAGGAGATAAAAATCCCAGTTTCCACAAATACTACACCTTTCCTGTGAATACCTGAAAGGAAAAGAACCAAATTTGCATTAATCAGCCTACCCATACAGTAATTACCCTGGATCGAATCACAACTTTCAGGCAACTGAAAGCCGAAACCCTCTTGTGACTACAATTACACACATATGAGGGTAGTATTTAAGGATTAGAGGATTCACTTTTGTATGCCTGTTTAGTTAATTACTGAGACAACACTGTTCAACATAACTATCCATTTCATGATGAGGTGCACACCACACATATACCTCACAAGGATGAAGTAATTGCTTACATTGCTACCCGGACAGTGGTAAATGTGATTTGGGCAAAACCACCAAAATTGGAACCCAAAATTACAGGAGAGCGTACCAAGTTTTAAAACCAAAATCCAGTTGTTTAAAAAAACAAATCAGACAGGTGACTACCAAATATCCAGACCTCCACGTGATACATATTTTTGCAAAGTGTAGCTCACCTAGATATACTGTAATTTTAGTCAAAGGAAACTTAGCTTTCCTACAGAAAAGATATTTGTGCCATTAACGATAACTGCTATAAGTAACCATTTACAGTATTTTAACTCCTAAAAGCTAGAAAGAACTTCAGGTATGAATTACAGACAATGAATTATCTGACTTTGGTTAAAAAAAAAGAAGTGGAAGGTTTTTTAATTGTCCTTTCCTCACAAAATGTTTTCTAAATAAGCTAACAGAATCAGACCCTTGCTTAACAAATAAACTACAATACTGAGCTGAAGTTTCTGGATAGGCAGGTTTAAGACCCTTCAGCATGATGTGCAGACATCCAAACTAGGTTTAAGTACCCTCATACCGAAATGTGTCCAGCTTTGGTGGCAGAACTCATTCAGGGCAGGTAGCTTACAAAAGAGTTATTTCTACCCTGCACTGAGAGTTCAGATAGCAGTCAGGTAAAGAGATGAGGGGCAGTAAAGCTGCCTTTTCACAAGACTTCTTTGAAGTCCCATCGTCTTCAGAACTGCTACAGTTGCCTATAATCCATTACCAATCTACTCTTCAGTAATGAGCTAGAGGATTCCTGAAGTATGCTTTTAGTTGTATCCTCAGATGCCTTACAAGTGTTAACCCATCAGATACAACCATATTTCTTTTTCCTCTTTCACAATTATATCAAGCCTCCTGTTATTACTTGAGTTACTTGAAGTAAGTTACAACTGCTATTTCAAAAGCAATCACATTAGGATTCTCAAATACCTTGTTCTGTTTTCTGTTTCAAAGACAGAACAAGCACGATGATTATGGGAAAGAAATAAGGGACAAATACAGTAACTCACAAATCCAAAATACTGCTGATAAGCACAGAACTCTCAATCGTGTCTTAACGCATTAACTGACAAAACTTTTTACAAAGTCCTCACCTAAAAATTTAATTACGGAAAAGTTGAAACTAAACCTAAACCTGGGGTCTCGTAAGACAGGCACATTCTATTGCTTATTTAACAACATGGGAGGTAGGCCTCTCAGGCTAGGAATCTGTAAGCCGTTAGAAATGCCTTTGGTAGACGTGCTCAGTATCACTCCACAGGCTCAGGGCTTGAGGCATCTTAATTGTGGAGGGGCAACTGCTCCTGACCACCACTGAACTCCAAACTCATCAGGAGCTCTGGCCTCTCACAGAGCCATTTGACTAACAGGTGGGTGGCAGCATCATGACTCTGCAAAAACCAAAGCTTCCCAAGTCCTAAGTGATGTCTATTGGGATATTTACCATCTTGTAATCACAGAATCACAGAATACTGGCGGTCAGAAGGGACCTCTGGAGATTGTCTAGTCCAACTCCTGCTCAAAACAGGGCCAGCTAGAGCAGGTTCCTTAGGGCTGTACCAGTTGGATTTTGAGTATCTCCAAGGTTGGAAACTCCACAACCTCCCTGGGCAACCTGTGCCAGTGCTCAGTCACCCTCACAGTGAAAAAAGTGTTTCCTGATGTTCAGAGGGAACCTCCTGCATTTCAGTTTGTGCCCATCATCTCTTGTCCTGTCACTGGGCACCACCGAAGAGAGCCTGGCTCCATCTTCTTTGCACTGTCCCTTCAGGTACTTAAATGCCTTGATGAGATTTTTCCCCCTCAGCTTTCTCTTCTCCAGGTTGAACAGTCCGAGCTCTCTCAGCCTTTCCTCATATGAGCAATGCTTCAGGCCCTTAATCATCTTTATGATGGAGTGAYGAGATAGCCTGGCACAATCCAACATCTTAAAACATTTCTTTGCTGAGGCTGAGATCAAGATTACCATGCTGGACCTTGTAGTGAAACACACCAACTACTCCAGGTCTGAATGTTTCAACCAGCAGTACAGCTACAGATAGAAAAGAGACCATAAAAAATAAAAATTTTTATGGTTGAATATTTAACAAAAAGTTCAGCACTTACTTAATAGCTTCACACATGTCCAGTCCCATTTTCACACAATTCTTGGCATGATTTTGAAGAGATATAGGTAGTCCAGAAACACAGTAATAGCAGTCACCTAGGATTTTAATTCTCATACATTCGTTTTCCTGGAGGAAAAAGCAAAGTGAGATGGTCACTTTCAACTTGAATTACATAAATGAAGGGTTACTGTTACAAAGACTGACTTAAATGATATTAGCAAAATCATTCTACTTAAGCTTGTTTCAGTAGAGAAGGATTTGGCTTGCTAAAAAAGAAGTGCTGTCAGAGTTTTGCATGGATGATTCCTCCATCTGTTATGGTCCTTAATGGGCAAAACCAGGAAGTAAGTTCACTGCAAAACATATATCTGCAGTGTTGTTCACACATTAGATTAAAGAACTAAGCCACAGTATCATGTACTCAATCTAAATAAAGTCTTTCTGACTGAAATATGAAATCAAAAGACCTAGCCTTCCACATTTACATCTTTTAATACTTCCTAAAACCAGCAATCATAATCTGATTTCTATCTATTGTACTCTAAGGCAATACAAAGATTTTAATTTTTTTTTAAGCAATACTGGACAATAGTTTTTGAACTAATAAAAAACACAGAAAATTTTTATCTGTTTTAGTGTTTCTGATTTCACCTTCACACGTAGCATGAAGTTTGATGTAATTTTTATTAAAATGACACCTAAATAAACAGAAGAAAATCTTCTGATTATATTTGAGTCTTTTCTTGAGTAATCAAGAGGCTGTGGTCAATAATTAAAATCGCTTCGATCAATGTTGTCTCCCTTGTCCTCCAGTCTCTTAAATGCTTTTCCAGGGATCAGAAGACTGACTGTATCAGTTTTCTATCTTGAGTTTCTTAATCCTTGTTATTGTAAAAAAATCTGTTTAAAGAGCTGTTCACCTTCCATTAAGCTTTATAGGGCTCCATGAGCTGTCTCTATTGGTCCTATTAGAGAGAGCTATCTTGGGTTTCACAGATTGTCACACTGGCAGAAACACACTGTTACACTCAGACCAGAGCCAGATTTTTTCTTCACACGTTTCAAGTCTAATCTTCCTGCCAAAGCCTCAGAAATGCTGTCTGAAGGCAGAAGAGTCCCCAAGAAGAAAAAATATTTTAAAGATGACTTACTTATTTAAACTAACTGTAGCAGCCCAGTAGAAACCCACCTTTGCAATTTGATCAAACTTGCCAAACAGCTCGTTTAGCATGTGCACCAATTCCCCCGGTGAGCAGTCACTAGCCAGGCGAGTGAATCCCACAATATCAGCATACAAGATGCTACAACAAAAATGAACAGAAAATTGCTCACAGTTTCCTTCTGCAGAACTCAGATTTATCAATCAACAGCAAAACCTGAAAGCAGGCATTCTGGACTTCACAGAGGTATGCCTGTATGCAAAACAGCCACTGCTAAATGTAGAGCAATAAATATAATTATATTTATAGGTAAACCAACATTTACCTTTACAAGCTTTACGTTTACATGTAATAGATACCTATTTTTACCTTTATAGGTATTACCTTCACAGGTATTACCTTTATAGGTATACCTATATTTATAAGTATTTATAGGCATTCTATACCTATATTTGTTACAGTGTATTCAAAAAACAGAAACTTTTTTCCTTCTCACAAATTAGCAATATAATAATGGCAATTATTTCAATAAACATGTTTGTTATCAGAAATTGTTTAATAACTTTTTATCATTGTAGACTTTCTGTCTAGATTTACCTGTCAATAATGCAGCATGGAAGTCTTTGTTCACTTGTTACTCAGACTATTCAATTCAAGCTTGCTTGCTATATATTCAAGCCATACACTATGTTTCTATTCACCAAGAAAACTTGACCAATTCATAGAATCAGGCTAAGGAAAAAGTATTTGTGCCTGCAAGTGAAAATGAACTTCCTCAAAAGTCCTGCAATACTTGCTTTAAAAATGTTAATTTCTAAGAATGTCATTCAAATTAACTTGTCCAATCAAAAAAAACAGGAAAAACAACTTGTAAAGATGAAAGAATATTTGAAAAAAATGGTAAATCATTTTTCTAAGTTCTAGAAATTTATAATTAATAAATAATCAATCAGATTTGTCAGCAGAATATTTTATCTCAGGTACTGTGTCAAATACAGTGATACAACTGCCTCTGTTTACATTATATAAAACCTGAGAAATTGCTCCAGTTAAGAAAATTACAAATTCAGAATAATATAACTGACATGAATTACAATTTTGACTAGTATACATGAAAGCAGGATTTGGTACTTTAACCTGAAAAATTAAGACATTATGAAGAAAGCCTGTTAACACATGGCTTTTTCTAAACAACCCCTTTGTATTATCACCTTTGTTGCTCTTCTGGAACACAGAATTGTTAGCATTTGATCAAATTACAGATACTAAACTTTAAGTTGTTGAAAAACATATTAAAACAATTATTTTCTTAATTGGTCTCTTAACACTTTCTTTTCAAAATTTTTCTGAACGTTGTTGATACATTTTATTATAGTACAATACCTTACATTGGTGTGCCTTTTGACATACAAATTGTGGAAGTTGTTGGTGTTTTCCAGCTGGCCTGCTTTGGGACCTTGTAACCTCTGAATGATCTCTGCTTTCATTTCCATGGCAATGTGAGCAGGCAGTAAAGAAAGTAGAAGACGCTCCTAAAATTTAAAATAAAATGTCCACAATTTCTTTAAGGAGAACGAAATTAGCATGGAAGCAATTGTCAATACCCTAGAACATTTTGGTGAGGCTTGCACTCAGGCATTTGCCTGGTATGGCCTCCAAAATTAACCAGTTCCTTGAAGAACTTGATGGAGATATACACACATTTCCAAGTAATATCTAACTTCTTCAAGGTTTTGTGTATATTAGAAAAAGCTTAAGCTAAACTTAATGTCTGAAGAAGTTACGTACAGTAATTTATTCCATATCTGAGTAGGATGCGGGAAACACGGATTAGCAAATAAAGCAAGAGCTTCAAGGACTATTCAGAGGACTTCAGGGAAATGCAGTCCAATTCAGGCAAGAGTAGGCTAAATCTTTTTTTTTTTAATGTATTTTAAATGTTTAGTCATAGTTTTAGCAGTTGTTAGACTGAAAATGAAAAGATAAAATCAGGACACAGAACATACTGAAAATGTTGGACTTCTGCAGACTATTTTGATATGTACTCTCCCCTTACTTTAATATGGCATTTGACAAACTAAAGTTTTTTGAAAATATTAACCTAAAAGGAAATTGAATATTTTTWAAAAAAAACCCTACATATTTTTCCTTATTTTTTGTTGGTATTATACTCATGGTCTTATCCTTGTGAAGCTCTCTCACGTCAGTACATTTTAATTTTGCCCATTTTACCTGTGACAGCTTTTCATCAAGTTCCTACTTCTCTGGAAAACTGAATCAACAAGGGAATAGCTAGAACTCTGCAAAAAAACCCTTCCCGCTTTGATCATACTCCATCTCAAAACTGAACAAGAATTTCCCATTTTCTCGTAGGCAGAGGGGAGAGGCTAATTCTGGCTAAGCACAAAAACCAGAACCCTGAACCAGTGAGGAGGGGAAAGGCAGCTGTAAAAGACCATCATGGAGTCAGAGAGAGAAACAGCTATGCCAGAAAAGATGATGACCTCAAAATGTGCATGGTCTGCAGGTGTTACTCACAGTGATGTGTTCTCTTTGGTTCACAACGTGTATTTTTGCAGAGTTTGCAGTTCTATTCATGAAGGTACCAGAAGAAGTGTAACCATTAATCCAGTGCTCTGCCTGGGATAATTATTCCTGTTGAGGTCTAATGACCTTGAGTAGAGCATGGCAATAACAGGGCTATAGACTCTCTGATATTTGCAGCTACCTCGGCTATCTATCTCTGTAACGTATAATGAAGACTTCCCATTCCCCASAGCATTTGTGTATCTGTAAGCATAGCATTAACTTATGTGAGTCCCTATGAAACTGATCCTGCACACACTTTGATAAAAAAACTCTATTTCAATGAATGAAGACAGAATCTTGCTTTGTTGCTGAGTAATTTGAACTTTTTTTTTTTTTTTTTTTTCACTTTAGTGAGATCTAAATATAATTTTGATTCACATGTCTGGACTGCTCTCTATTTTGCATGCTAAGGCATATCACATAAACAGTAAGTCGAGTTATGAAATAAATGTTCAAGGTAAAGCATATCTGTTTCTAGCCTGACTAAAGAGGGCAAGAATAAAAGATGTACTGTATTCCTATTGCTAGGATCTCAGATTTGAYACATTGTAACTGAGAAGAATATATACAATTGACTTTTCATCAAAATGTTACTGTGGCTTTATTTCTTAAATGCAGGATTAATTTAGTATGTTTAGGTTTTTTAGCAAGTACACATCCAAGAAGCTGATGTATTTTCATTTCTAATGTAGTCCACTGGTCCTTAGTGGAGGTATTTTGCTAACTTATAAATAATGCCTCAAAAACCAATAGATTTTTTTCCATAATGAAAGCTTACTCTTGCAAGTTGCTCTTTATCTAACAGAAAGTTGCTGTTTTGTGATGTATAACACAGGTCAGCACTTGTTAACATCTAATTATCATTAGATAGTTAATAAAGAGGTGAGTGCTCTTAGCTCCAATTTTACATCACTGTGCTCCTGTTGTTGTGATGGTGTGCTCCCCCTGCCCCCGACCTGACCTTTTCCTGTAACCCTACTCAAGCGATAACCACCTGTGGTGATCGTGATGGATGTGTCTGGTCGTGATGGATGCWTCCAGCTCAAAGTGGATTTGGGGGAGACAGATAACAACACAATAGGCAATGCGTCCACCTAATGACAGTGCTGGTCAATGTCTGACTCAAGACAAATTTGGAAGAAACTAACGTCTACAGTTGATATGTAAATATGACTATGAGTCAATCATCTTACGCCCATAAATAGTGGGCAGCCCAAGAGCCCTTTGAGCTCTCCTGCACGGCAGCGGGCTGCACACCAGGATCTCCCCTTGATTAGGGACGCCTCTCAGGGTTACTCCTTGAGGTTGAGAGATTCCTTGCTGCAACAGATCCTTGGTAAGTGACTAATAGCATGCTGAACTTCAAAATCTTAGCTAAGTGATATAAAGGATTGATTGCGCATATATAATCCTTTAGACGTAAACTGTTGACCAAGTCTGGGACGAGGATTGGATCCAGCTGCACCTAGACACCTTTCTGAGAAGGAGTTTAGAAAGCAAGGGGGTCTTTTCTGAACCTCATGACTCAACGGGAGGGTCTTCCTGACAGTTTTGTCTGACCCTGTCCTCTATGCAGTAAATAACCAAGTGTACCTTGCCATCGAATCTTGTTAACTCACTGTCGCATTTACTATCAAACTTTGTTAAATCACTGTCTTACATCAATAAACATATTGCTACTTCTCTCTTACGAGTGAAGTGCATCTCTCGCTCTTACTCCATCCGCTACAGTTGTGCCATGGCTAGTAAATACCAGCTAGCTCGCTATCTTCCTATGATTCCATTATGATTCCAGACACACAGTGAGGCAGACACTCAACATCCAGGTTACTGCTTATGTCTTTGAAACCCAGAGAGGCTGGGGTCAAAGAGAAAAGCAACAAAAATTTTCAAGAAAGCAATAGAAAAAGCAATAGAAAAAGTTTTCGTAGGAAGCACCGTAAAGTCAACTACAAGCTAAAGAATCATAAGAGGAAAGGGAAAACAGAATGCCTTTATTTTGTAGAGAACAGCAGGAGAGACAGGACATTTCCCCTCCTTTTTCCCTCTGGGCCAGACCACTATCCCATTCTGCTTAAATATCCTGGTGAAGCTGTCACCACACCAGAACTTCCCTCCAAAGAATGTTTTCCTTCCTCCATTTCCACTGTACAAGAGAGAAGGTTACAACCAGCGGCGGCTTTAGAGAACTGCAGTTGGTGAAGCACACTGCAAAATATCCTGCCATGCCCAGCTACACCTAAACGCTTCAGCCACCACTCCATCACGCAGGCTACGAGTGCTCACATTTCAATCCTGAAGTTACCACTTGTGTGATAATGTGTTACCAAGTCACATATTACATTTCATGCAGATTGTTATTTTTGGTTTCTTTCACTAAAAGACAACTGTGAAAGAAGCTGAATCTCAACTATTCATGAAGACTGTGGCTGGGCTGGTCAGCTAGCCAAATACAAAATGGTTACAAATACATTGTTCCCTCTCTTTGTGCTAAAAGATCCTAAGAAATGCAAAGCACTGAAGAACACCTCTTCCTTCATGTTTTGTCATCTCTGGTGGCTAAAAAGAGCATAGTGGAAGGATCAAAACGAATTACTAATCAGATTGTAGTGCCTGATGTTGCGCACTGAAATTTCTGCAGACTGGAACAGCGTGAGGAACATAGCAAATCAAGACTGCTGCTTATGATGGCTTTTTACTTGATAATACATTCTGTACTATTCGCTCAAAAAGATAGAAAATCTACACATCAAAACCTAGGTGAACTGACATACAAGACACTGACTTTGAGACAAAACACTTGTCTATTTGTAGTAGACAGAAAAGCCACTCTCAGAGCTACAGTCTGTAAGAAAAAACCCAAAGTAATTCTGAATGCAGGTCAAGATGCAGCATTTAAAATTCTTCAGACTAAAAATAACAGTACCTGCTTCTGGTGAAAGAGAAACTGCAGTGCTATGGCGATAATGAAAATCCCCTCACAAATGTCTTTCCCTGAAATATTACCAACGTGACCTTACAGCCAATGCATGTGATTCATGCACACAAGACTATTTCCTGACCGTTTGTGTTCTCTGGGGCTATGCTTTCCCCTCACACTCAGATCACTTGTAGCTGAGATCTTTAAGTTCTAGGGCTAAAAGACAGAGCACACAATCCATACTGAATACAACATTATAGTGTCTTTCGATACTGTAGGGTTAAGTACTCCTCTCTTCTCAGAACATGTCCATCTGGATCTCAGAAGATGGCTAGCAAGTAGTCATTCTCCCTGGATTCTCTAACTGAGGATTTTCAGTGGTATCTGTCAAACTGTTTCTTGAGTTCCTGCTCGCTCAAACTCTCACATCCAAGTTGATTTCCTTGTCAGAATTTCCCCTAAACTATACAGATGACTTTAGCAGTCATTGCCAGTTACTCATCACTCCCCTAAAGCTTGATAAAGGATGTTTGTTTAGCTAGAGTAAGTTAGTGTATCTCAGTTAAAGATCATAGGACTGCGTTGGTTTTTGCAAGGTGGCAATTGCATTTGCAGTATCTTGCACAATGGAGGTCATGCTGTTGTTATGCAGTAAGCAAGCAAAATATCCTCAAATGTTTGGTACAGTACATTTTCTTAAGTGCATATTTCACATATCAAACTCTTCTTGGCCTGAGGCAATAATGCTTTATTTATTTGCTCATTCCTGTTTTGTTATGTAAACTACCAATTCTGATTCACTCATTTGTACAAGGTTACGTGACTATCAAACTCTTCTCTTTACCAAAGCATAAATAATTCTAAGAATTTATAGATTCAAAGGCCAAATATTCTTCATCTAGTCTGATCTCTTGAATAATATAGACAACAGAATGTCATAATGGAGAAACAAAGGTATTCTGATAGGGCTCACTACATTAAAATCAGCTTAGTGCCTGACTCTCTCAATGGAGAGAAACTGTCATTCAAGGCAATTCACAAAATCTAATACTGAACTCCTGTAGGGGGCAAGTCTCTCTCTCTCTCCCCCCCCCCACGTTGTCTATGGAGGGAACTCAAATTTTGATCTTGCTGGAAGAAATGTCCGTCTTTGTTGTTGAGCTTCTGATGTTGAAGAAGTCTGCAGAAAAACTACATGTATGTAGATCAATGAAGTGATATAGGGACATTTTTTTCCCTATAATCCCATATAGGGATATTTTTGTCCCTTACAATGTCATTTAGGGCACTGAATATTGAATTCTACTTTTCTGTGGGCTGGGCTTTGTTTTCAGATTCCTGTGGCATATGTCTAATCATCTATTTAGCAAGTTTCACAAACCAGGTCAGTAAGTCAGCAGTAAGAGCTCTAGAAGCAATTAGCCTATACGTGCAACCAGCTTCACAACAAAGTTTACAAATAAACATGGATAAAATAAAATTTTCAGCTGCCCTTGAAATGTACCAAGAAATAACCTACAAGAAAGGAATCTTGTGATTCCTGATCACACAATGATGAATCAGCCATGTGGCTGATAGAGATGGTGATCAACAGGGTACTTGTTTGGCAAATTATGGTACTGTTTAACTAGATCTCATGCACATTCTCTTAAATACACCTACTAGGATAAACAGCTGTAAATTGTTTTTTCTTAAATCTAACTTGGACTCCTAACTGGGAGRGGAGATGGTTTTTAAAAATTAGGCGCTATTATCCCCTTAAATTTAGCCTATGTTAGTAACTTCCACCAACCTTATTACTTGTACTGAGACCAATAAATCGCATTTTACTCATACACACCAAGGAAGGTATTCAATCTTGATTACAGAGACAAGAGATGGAGAATTCATCAACTCCTTAGCTGTTTGTTCTAGTGGTTAATCAACTGAACTGCTAAAAACTGTTAAAAATGTGTTCTGTATTTCTTACTTTGAAGTCTTCGTCCTGTTATATCTTTCTCAGCTCAAGATTAATGTCCACACTCTTTTCTCTGTAATGTTAAGCACTGATCAGACAACTTAATTTTCTTTTTGATCAGGTAAACAGACTTAGCCCCATAAATCTCCTGCTCCTAAGTATTTTCTACACCCTCTTCTCTAAACCCGCAACAACCTTCAAACATTTTTTGAAAGTTGGACACAAATCCTAACATTGTGCTCCAGTAAACAAAGACATACACACACATACCCTCCTGCCCTATTCCCCTCAATATGTCCATGACTTACACTGTGCAACTTTCTGCTGTAACATCTCAGGAGTTCCCTGTCTGCTATGTCTCCAAATTATTTTTCAAAGTTGCAGCCTTCCAATTTTCTAGCTATGACCCATACTCTTTGCTTTTAGAATTACGACTTTCCAGACAGTTATTATAAAGGTGTACCTTGTCTTGATGAATATAGTTTACAAAGTATTCTGTATTACTGTATTTACTATCAGACCAATATTTGGCTTTTCTTTAAAAATGACTGTCTGATTGTCTTCACGTATCTCCTAGATCATTAATAAAAATATATGTAATAGCATAAAGGATGAGAACTGGTTCTTGCAGAACAYAACACACATGCCAATTCATTGAACATCTCCACTGACAATTTCCAGTTACCCCACTCAAAATCCATTAGACTGTGCTCTTTTGATGGGGAGCAGTGTCAGTACTTTTAATCAGGATGCCCAGCATCATTGCATCAAACATCTTACTGAAATCTACTGCTTTTGGAAAGTTACTTAACCCAAACCTATTCCCCACTAAAAACTGAAAAACATTTTCATATGACTCCACTTCCTACAAAGTTGTTGAGTACATCACTCTATTTCTTTCCAAATACAAAACTATCATAGCAGCATCTTTTATTTCATACTGATTGTTTATACTCTTCCTATCTAGTCGCAGACCCTTCCTTTGTTAGGATGGCTTTTTTCCTGGAATACTTCCAAAATGCTGTCATCAGCCTTGAGAAAAACAGGCAAGGGTTTTTCCTGACATCTAGAAGTCTCCCACATATCACAACTTTTGTCATATCGAACCATTTTTTTACATATTTAATTGCTACTTTTGCTTTCACTCGTGGCTAGTACAGTCTTTACACCACAGCTGACAGATTTTCTGATCACAGAATCATGAACTYTCGTCTGTTCATTAACAGCCTCCTAAAGGGGTCCCCACTGCTAGCAACATTCAGCTATGCTTTTTTTTTCTTTTCTGTGGAAAACGAGTTTTTTCAAATCCCCCAAGCACAGCACCGTAAGACTTTTTATCTTCATGATCCTGTAAGTGAAATTTCAAGGCTGTCAATGCCAGGAGCTGATATCAAAACCAGAAAACCAACCCACACAAGCGGAATGAGAGCACCATCCTCTCAGTCCTTGCTGCTTCAACAGCCATGGTACACGAACTCCCTCATGAAGATGTTTTGCAGAAGACAAGCTGTAGGTGTCCGGGAGCAGCATGAGACGGCTGCTCCAGTGAGAAAGGGAGCCCCGAGTGGGGGCTGCCAGCGGGGCAGGGCCCAGCCCCACGGCCAGGTGAGTGGGGCAGGCCTGGGGTGGCCGCCAAGGGCCCAGGTCACCAGCCCAGCCCATGGTGATAAGACATGTCCGCGAGGGAGCCAGGACTGGGCCAGGGCCAGGGTGAGGCCCAGGGAGGCCCGGGAAGTCAGTCGCAGGTCAGGGACTGGGGCCAGGGCCGGACCAAGGGGCCTGTGGCCAGGCACAGGCACAGTGGCGGTTTCACAGGAGCTGTAGCTGAGGCCAGGCCAAGCGGCAGAGCCACAGCTGAAAAGCAGCTCCCACCGGAGGGGCCAGACGGGGATCTGCCGCCCGCGGTGTTGCCCGGGAGCCTCTGCCCAGGGGAGAGGGGCTGCCCTCCCTGCGCTGGCCCTGAGCTCCAGCCAAGCCTCCAGGAGGGGCGAGGTGTCTTCAAGTCACTTTATAATGGCAAAACTTCTGTGGCATGACTTGCTCAGTTAGCAAGAATGGTACAACTGACCCAGGCTTTTGATAGAAATACACATATAGGTTTTCAGGCTAAGTACGTACCATTCTGCACCCTCAGTGTGCCCGACTCATTTGCTGCTGAATAACTGAGAATGTACAGTTAACATCTAGCCGGTCACCTTCCTCTCCAAATAACACTAAAGCTACCTGAAAGCACTGCTTCGCTGCAACGGTTTCAGTGTATGGGTCTGAAAACTCATTTAAATGCACAGGCTCACCACATACTTGTCAAAGACAAATTCCTTCAAGGAACTTAGGGGATGCTTAATGTTTATGCATAGATTACAGTTTGCATATGCAGGCTGTGTATGACTAATTTTACAAATGAGGTTCACTACACCTTCAGAATACGTGCCTATCCTGCGGCTGTTCAAGAGCCGAGTCATCAAACAGCAAAACAATAGAGTAAAACCAGAACATAATGACATACACAGCCAGAGCTGCTTAATTAATTGACACAATTTCAAGGTTTGCTTCAGTCTGATCCTGTTAACTCTTACTTTAAGTTTTATATATCTCAAGACCACAGCTGAATAGCCAGAAGCAGCATTTTGCAAAGAATCTGTTTGATGACATTAACACGGTTATTACTATATCAGCCTTTAATAATGGTGAAGTATTACAAAGCTGGCATTTGCTCAATACAATTCTTTTAAACACTGAACCCTTTAACTCCAGTACATCTCATTTCACATTTTGATGAGAAGAGTTTTATTTTATTTTTTCACTAGAAATGAACAAAACCATACCCAGCTCTCTCTTCACGTCTTTTCCCTCTTCCAAACCATCCATGGGACATGTCAGGGAAGTTATTCGAGAGTACCACTTGAAAGGTATCTATGCAGCCCTTTCYCCAAGGACAGAGGTTTCCTGTTCAGCTGCCCAGCTGAGAGTCAAACCTTGTGGTTGAAAGCATCAAATCCAAAGTAAAACCAAAAGCATTTCTAAGGCACAGCATTGCACTTAAGTTAGAGGATCATGTCTGAAGCACATTGACAGCATAGCTCCTCCATGCTCTTCTAGTTAGTGTGAAACTGGTTGTTTTTACCTCAGACTTTGCCTGCTGATGTTTTAGCCGTCTGCTTACAGAATACCAACTAAGCATGCAACAATGGATTTCTTTCTGTATTTCACTGGTAATTTTCCAATACTTTATCAGATACCATACAGAAACCACACATTTGTGTGATCAAATGTTAGTCACCACACAGAAGAAGGATAAAAACCAAGGATCAGTCACCCAACTACGCCTGTTGGGAGCTCATAAACACTTCAAAGTGGGTCAGACAGAGTCGTCAGAAGCAGGGCAAGACAGCAATAAAAATGAATCAAAACCTCAATCTCTGCATTAGATTAGTCAAGAGTAGAGGTAGGTAGCCATAGGTTTGGCCCATACAACAATCTATTTAAACGGAGGGAGAAGTTTATTCAAGCAGAAGCTAATTCAAGAAATTTATTTCATCCATATATAAATGAAAAGTGAACCCACAGTAAGGATCTGTCCTACTTCTTGTGAAACAGCGATGATAAATTTTAATGACGGAAGCTGTATATTTTAACACCTTTTTTCTGAGCAGCAGTAAGCGTCACCATTCATTCAGCAGCTCACTTCCTAGCCTTGAAGACAGAGGAAGCTGACTCACCCTAGGTAGAAATCAAAGAACGGGCAGGTGTCTGGAGCGTATACACTGTTACTGCATTCATAAGCAGACCTTCTGCTTCCTTACAATGGTCTAAATAAAAGGGAACAAGAATGATTTGCATTATATCTCTGTCTCGGGAATGAAGGTTTCTCTTTTGCTTATTCACAGAATATGTATCTTGTAGAAATCTCCTCATTGCTCTTTAATGATTATGTTCACTCCCTACTAAATATAGAAAGTTTTAAATGAAAAGCTTTGCTCCCACTGGAAAATAAAGAAGAAAAACAGAGTTTTGAAAACCAATTCTCTTTATTTTGAGGAACCTGATCAGGAAAAAACCCAACAACTTACTGTATGGCAGATACATGATATACTATTCATGAACACTTACTACTAGGCCTAACTTCACAAAATTTAGGATAAATCATAGCAAGGGTTAAAGCTTTCAGAATTATCTTGTTTTTATTTTCTAAAACTCCTAAACAACATTTTCCATGTTACTGCGTGTACAATTTCTGAAGTGTTTTCTATGGTAGGTTCCAGAGGTATTTAGGCATATAAGGATGCAGACAGAAACTCAAGCTTAATCCACAGAAAGCCTGGGGTGGTAAATACCAGCCTTTCAAGTGCCTTGTCACGTAGGGAAAGCAGATCCCAAGAGGACAGGCACTAAGACTGTGTGCGCAATGCAGAGAGAAAATCAGAATCCTAAAAATGCAATTGAGAGAAATTAAAGCTGAAAGGGGATGCCACATAAGTAGGAAATGCCCAGAAAAGGGTGTTGCTTACAATTCTGTACTCGGAGCCACCAGGTGCTTAGCTCTGGGCTGCAAGGAGGCACCTTTATTTGTTTGGGACTCTGTTGTGGGCACAACAGTCTAAAGTCAGGGAATTTTAATTGAATTAATTTATTGCAAACAAAAATAACCCTCTCATTGCTGATTGCTGTTTTGAAAAAAAAGAAGAAAATAAACACTGAGACAAACACTTAAACAATCTATCTTCCACACTTCCCAATCCCAATTTTCCTTATTTTTGCTGTGGATTATATTCAGTCCATCAGAATTCCTATGACGAGGTGACAGGCGGTGTAGGAAGTTGAGGTGGTATCTATGATCATTTCTGCCACTCTGTGCTTAACCACTTCCACTGCTCTATGCTTAAGGGTTTCTGCTGCCCTTCTCCTCAGTGTCCCTGCTCCAGCCTGGGACATTGATAGGCTGCAGTGCCCTCAGGTATGTCCCTGCTCCAGCTTGGGTTGTCCATGGGCCGCAGCCCCTCAGGGGTGTAGGTACCCTCTTTTGATGCAGAGAGTCCCCGACACCCAGCAGCTTGTTTCCAGTCTCCAGCAGCTGCCTGTTTCTTTCTGAACCATGTTTGGGCAGGGGTACCGTGGGCCTCTGATCAGGTAACGTTTTGGTGCTCAATGGGTAAGTTTTTGTAAATGAAGCGTTTTTTTCCATGGTTGTTTTCATGCACCCCATGGTATGCTGGGGGCAGCTTTGACTGGCACGTGGCGATTCATGAGCCCCCCCTCACAGCTCACCCCTGCAGCCCCCTGCTACCTGAGCTGCTAACACAGGCTCGGTACAGAGCCATAGCTACCAGTGCTGCAGAAACAGGGTGTCAGGTCCATAAGTTTTCATGTTTTAACAGGAGACCCAGGGGTTAGACGATGCGCTCCGTGAGTGACCCATGTTCAAAACAGTCCTCTGCCAAAAGAGACCTCCTCTCTCTTCCTATGTCCAAGGAAAAATGCTTATCAGTGAGTATGAAGTTATTTTGGAAGTAGAGCCTTACAGCCTTTTCAGATGAAGCTAATCCTCTCCAAAACAAAACGATTTAGCAATCACTGAAGCATGTACTAGATTTCCTGTCCCCGCAGTGCTCCGGGTGAATTCCCTAATCCCCGGGCTCCTGCACAAGGGCTGCTGTGCTCCCTCTTTCTCTCTCATGGGAGGCACAATCCAGTGGAGACATTTGGCGAATGTCCTTCAACACAGGGAAAGCTGGGTCCCAGTTTGTCCTCTTGTGGGATTAGGTCCAGGCTTGTGGCTGTCTAAAAGCCTCACATGTTGAGGGGTTTTAAATGGGTCTAATTCTTACCAATTCCACGTTTTATTTCTATTGTTTTGGAATGCCAGTTTACACACTGGTACCAGCACATTTGTACATGTGAATATGAATTAAATATACTGTAAAAACAAACACCAAAGCTGCAGCTGATTGATTTTGGCAGCGTTATTTCTAATGGCAAATAAGACACGGATGAATTAAATCTATTCTGTGATTACTGCACTTAAAGAACTTCCAAGCTTTTGAGAAATTTGGAAATGGTTTATGACTTCTTTACCTAAAATCCTTTTTGATAATTTCCAGCATACATCATCAATATACTCCATGCCCTTATTTAATTTGATGAATTTTGAAACTCCACGTTTTAAACATGGATTAACACATCTATCCATCAGAAAAACATGTTGACAATGAGGATTGTGGTGTTGTTCAGAGAGATAAAATTAAAGGAAACCAGAAGGTAATTTTGAAGACACACCCTTTTCTGAGTATATATAATAACTGATAAAATTATACCATGTAATTCACAAGATCATAATTTATTATTTATCACTGAAACCTCAGCAATACAGGCACATAATGCTGACTATTTAGCATACAGGAACCATAAATCCTGGAAAGGAACGAAGAACTTAAAATTTACATCTTTAGTGTAACAGGATGCTTATTTTCATATTTGGCTCCTGTTCCAGTCCTCTTGGTGAAATTTTTTTACTGCTTAAAAACTCTTTCTGCATGATATTAGCAAAGGTTACAGAATATGTACTTCTTTTTCACACTAGCATTGTTGTTCCCACCATTTACAGTATTTAATTTTGAAGAAAATGGCAAAAAAAAAAGAGACTTCTGTAGGTTTTCAGCCACTTCTAGTAAGAAATGCTATAAAATATACTTTTTGACTTTTATTAGCACACTATTGTTATTAATAAGCCAAAGGGAGCCAATTGCCTTTTCAATCCTGATTTGGTAAAGCCTCCAAGGCATACCTTAAAAAGGTCATCCTCCCCATGACAGCCTCATAGCTGTATTCAGCAGCACTTGCATTGCCACATCCAGCACAGCTTAGCAACATGCAAATGCCAAGTCCTGCCAAGAATCCACAGACCATGTGCTAAATACACTGATGTGCTCTGATGAATCAGAGCCTTCCTACAGAAAAGTGCCCTATATATTCGGTTTGGGTCATTGCAGAACTCGCTTGTTTGCAGTTTACAATCTCAGTATTAATTTTTTTTTTTCTTTCTCAAGGGGTGTGACTGAAAGGAAAGAAAGGAAAGCCAAATGTTATTCTCCAAATGCTGCACTCTGAGTCAAGTGGATCCATCTAAACAAGAACCACTGAGAGGTGCAGCAGAAGGAACCTTTCAGAAGACAGGATGGAGCAAGCAGGGAGAGAGCACGAAGAAGCGGGATATTACTCTGCTGCAGTGCAACTAACTTCTGCAGAGTAGACTGTCAACCAAGTGTGAAGGTGACAGGAAGATTTCCTAGAGATCCAGAAGGGACCTGCTGAGGTTGTTTCAATGCTGGAAGCCCCTGGAAGCTGTTGAACTAGAAGGGCTTTCTAGAAGGCTGGAGGAAACTCTGCCCTGCAAGGACTCAATGAGAGGTTTATTTTCAAGTCTTGGTATTTCCTCTGTTTCATCAGCAATTCTGAGTTTTCCTTGGTTGAAGTGTTAACTTATTCTAAATAAGTTAACTGTGCTGTAAATAAAACCCAATTTTTTTGAGACTCGCAGCTTCCACCCAAGGACCTATATGAGTCATGCTCCGTTACACCAAGTGTGGTTTAAAGTTTGAATAAAATCTCTCAGTGATCCAGCAAGGTTAAGCCTTTGCAGCTACGCCTACTCCTGTACCAATTGCAGCCCAGGCAATGAGCAAATTTTATAAATTATTT
Source organism: Phoebastria nigripes (assembly GCA_035582835.1). NCBI lineage: Eukaryota > Metazoa > Chordata > Aves > Procellariiformes > Diomedeidae > Phoebastria > Phoebastria nigripes. The sequence continues at coordinate 33,064 of JAYKAV010003176.1, read as the reverse complement.
GGGGACAAAAGGTTGTTTCATATTTGGGCGAATCAAGAGAAACTTCCATTGCAAAAGCTCATCCCTTAGCTCATAACAACTGCTCTTCAAAGAATGACAGTGCACATACACAAGGCAATTCTTATTTAACGCTTGACAGATAAAGGTCTGCATCTTATCTGTCTGGTGTGATATCAGTTCCTCTGCTATTCTCCTGTATCCTTTTCCTTGTGTAGTCTCCAAAGAAGCCTGGCGCTTTGGTCTAAGACTGTATGCTGAAATACTGACAGCTGTTTCAGTGCAACTGGTCCACCTTTCTTTGGCAAACCTACAGCTCTTCCAGCAGGGCAAAATTCGTTGGATTCAGGACAGTAATAGCCACCCAGACCAGTCACCTCCTGTCTTCCAGCACAACTTCTGGATTCACATTTGCATTCTTCAGATGCTTGTTTCTAGTATCTAACAGCAGCACATTGAAAAGATGACTCTCCAGATGTACTTTCTCCATTCAAGTGGTACAGAAATCCAACAGCGTATGCAATACGGTATTATCGTGTTTCTGCTTCCAGTGCAGAAGAAGGGAGTAAACAGAAAGGAACAAAATATGGCCCAGGAGGAACTGGAAATCATGTTTCTTCAGTGTGATATAGGAGACAGAAAGGAAAAATGGCTGTGCCAGCTGGCCAGATTTAAAATACCTTCAATTACCTAAATCTGATGATTTTGCTTTTTTTTAAAATGGTCAACAAGAAAGCATGGGGCTACACCAAAAGCTGGGGCCCAAGCTACACTGCAAGATATAGCAGTGAACATAGTTTATTTTCAAACACTAGCCAGAAATATTTTTATGAAGAAGCAAGGAAAATGCCTGCTGTTAATTTTACAATAACAATTGGCCCTATCCTCAATATCCATGTTATTTCATAAACAAATATATCTGGCTACAGTAAAGTGAGAAAAAAACCAACAAACCTGCACCTTATGAATTCCAGTAAAATTACTCTTTCAGTATTCTTTTCATCTTCTAGAAATGTACATAAACTACCATCTGTATACTTGCATACTCAAGTTTTATTTTATACATGAATAGAGATCTAAAAATATCTTACATAACAAATCAAATTTATTTACAGATTTACTTTTGGTAGCATAAAGCTTACTGTAAAAGCTGACAGATCTCCATGCTATGGTGTACCATGCAACACTAAAGCACTTCTGTGAATAACACTCTGCAAACTGGTGGAACATGCTCCAACAACAAATTATTGTTTCTGGGACTTGTACATATTTTATGGTTCATAAGCAACTTTCACTCAGATCTTTGCTTTTGGAGCAATGCAGAAAGCTACCTTAAAAATAATCTGAGCATAAAAGAAAATTAAAGGGGCATAAGAGGGAATTTTTTAAAAAATACATTTTTAAAAAATTTCTCAATGGTGAGAACTAATCAAATTAAAAATATTTGATCATGCAAAGACATTTGTCCTCTCCCATGACTGCTTACTTTCTTCAAGACCTTTTTGTGAGGGATCTTGCCTTCCAGAAATCCAGGCAGCCTATATCAAGTGGATCATTCTCACCCACAGGACCACTGAAACCTTCAGAGAATTCTTAGGTTTTCTCTACCAAAGCTGTCTTGACTCTTCTTCCACATCTCACCTTCGCCCAAATGTGCACTGATCTTATATTCTACTTCCACTAATATGCCCAAAACAGACATTGGGATTCTAAGCCTGTAGTCCTCTGGTCTCTCCTGGAGCTCTGCCACAATTGGCGTCACAGTTGCCTCCCTCCTATCCTGCAGTATCAGCACAACTCTTGGTGAGAGACTCCATGCAAGAGGTAGCAGCAGCATTTCAGCTGTTTCATTCCTGAGTTTCTTTAGATCTCTCTGCTGAATACACAGATATGAGAATTTATTACYGCTTATTTTATTTAGTCTATCTATTCCTTGACCTCTCCTCCTCACACTTCACCTTGAGATAAATGCTGTAATGAGTCATCCATCAATATGGGAAACTCCTTTCTTCCACAATGAATGCAGAAGCATAAAAAAAATTATTTACTATGGGGAATCACATGGCATAGTTCCTGAATATGAACTTACTCTGAAAAAGACAAATCAGTTCATTTCTATACAGTTAAAAAAATACTTCATGCTTCTTTCTAATCATTGTTAAACTTACAGTAAGATTTCTCTTTTCAAGGCTAATTTAATTTGCCAAAAAGATAAAAAATATTTTTTTTAATTTTTCAAATTTTTCAGTATCCCCTTTCATCTAAGCAGAATTTCAGATGCTCTTGCAGTTATTTAAAATTACTCTATGACCAATTTGCATTCATGATAACAAGGTATTAAATATTAAGAATGGATTAAATTGAATACCTTTCTATTTCTTTCTTTTTTCCTTTTTTTTTTTTCTTTTTCTCATGATTGAGAACAACTAGCTGGTCTAGAATCAGCTAAATTAATACTTTGCTTCAATGGTGGAGGGAAAGTAGCTTTCTTACGACTGATTTTTAATATTTTAATATACTTCCAAGAAGACAAAGCAGGCAAGCTACACAACACAGCCTAGTCCTTTAAAACTTTTACTGTTTCTTTCTATATGCACTTACATTCTATATCAACAGGCACTTGAATTCACCCAACATGACTTAAAAGAGTGGGTAACTTAAGTGTGTTTAAGGCATGACTAGAGATACCTTTCTGAACAAGTGCCTAATTTTGTTCTATTTGTGATTTATAAAATTAACTACTGTATACCAACTTACAAGTTCAGAGGGCACAGATATGATAGAATGCCTTAAATTTGTATTTTTCAAACTTCTTAAAGCTGARACTAGCATAATGAAATTAAAATGAAATCAAAACACAAATTAACAAAACCCTACCATGCCATCTTCTTATTCTGCTGTAATTCATTACAACAGTACTCTCTTATGTATAGATATAAAWCCTTTCATTTCAATAATACAGTGTATTCAACAATGGATGCTATGTAACATTCAAATATAAGTTATCCTACATCATGTCTAGTCCCTTTGAAAAAAGCAATTAACCCAACACCACAGCTCTACAGTTGAAAAGCTAAAATCATCCTTTTCTGAATGAAGAAAATTTAGGAGCATATTCTCCTGCATAGGTATTGCCCTGCATAGAGGTATCGGACACAAGACAAATGGGAACTTGTGGCAACGGGGACAGAATGGCAACACTGCACCAGTTATAATTACCACAAAGCAATGGGTACAGTGGGGGTTACAGCAGCCCTTGCAGTGCTGTTTGCTAATTTGCTCAACAGCGCATCTTTCACTGAGGGGTAAACAACCCTGCATCCACGTTAACACAGGCAGTGACTCAGAAGTAGCTGTCGCTGCGCTCACCCTGCAGCTGATGCCAGAATGTTCCCAATGCCAAATGTACTTCACAAAATAAAAACCTCTTTAGAGGGCAATTTAATTTTTTTTTTTTTAATATGTGGGCTTTTCAGACTAAGAAACTGATTCATTCATTAAGGCTAGGCTAGGCACCTGACCAACTCAAGCACGTATTTCCATGGAATTAAAACCTTGCATCATATCATACCAGTAATTTTATTTTCTTTCCCACTTCTTAAAAATGTGTCTTATTACCTACCCATATGTCCTGGTTTCAGCTGGGATAGAGTTAATTTTCTTCCTAGTGCTGTGTTTTGGATTTAGTATGACAAGAATGTTGATAACACACTGATGTTTTTAGTTGTTGCTAAGTAGTCTGCTAGTCAAGGACTTTTCAGTTTCCCATGCTCTGCCAGGTGCACAAGAAGCTGGGAGGGAGCATAGCCAGGACAGCTAGCCCAACTGGCCAACGGGGTATTCCATACCATGTGACGTCACGCTCAATATATAAATAGGAGGCGTGGTCCAGGAAGTAGCGATCGCTGCTTGGGTATCTCTCAGCGGGTGGTGAGCAATTGCATTGTGCATCACTCATTTTGTATATTCTATCATTATTATTATTATTATAATTATTTTCCCTCCCTTTTCTGTTTTATTAAACTGTCTTTATCTCAATCCACGAATTTTACTTTTTTTTTCCCGATTCTCTCCCCCATCCCACTGAGGGGAGGGGGGAGTGAGCAAGCGGCTGTGTGGTGTTTGCCTGCYGGGTTAAACCACAACACCATACTAACAGGTTGAAATTCCAGCATCATTTAAGATAAGCCACTGTACTGGAGAACTGCAAGTGACTTTGTGCATTTCAGAAATAATAAAGTTGACTTGTCAACTAATGCTAGACTTTTCAGTTACACTACCCATTGTTTCTTCTTCTCTGTGAAAATGTGTCTCATTGCAGGTAAATGACTAGTTGTTGTGATATTTTTAGGGGAAAGAGTTTAATTTATGAAAGAAAATTTCAGATATTATGCCTGGAAAGGGAGGAAGGCAGTGAGTCACTTTCAAAAGAAGACAAAGGTAAGTAGAGTCTATGCTTATGCTCAAGAAGAGACAGAAGAGTTTTGGCAATGGTTCTCTCTTTGAATCCAGTAGCAATGCAGCTCTTCTCTAACTGTAAGAAATGTGATATACTAGACAACAACAGTGACTGAACCATATGCTGATCTTGCATCAGATTTTTCATGAGTGTTAAAGAAACCAAACTTGCTTGAAAATTACTATTCCATGGTAAATCTCTTAATGAATTCAGCTCCCAGAAGAGGAGGTGGAAGAATGCCCTCTGAAGTGGGGATATGAGGACAAAGAGGCTACATAAGCTGACAGGAGGAGGATGCAGAAATGAGTACAAGAAGCTAGTTGGGAGAACTCTGGTCAAGTACTTTCATGGACTAAATGGTTGGCCCTTCCTACACATAGCAAAGGTACCCAGGCTTACCAGCAACAGCCTTTCCAGATCTGAAACCATAGCCTGAGTAAGGCGGTTTTGAAGTCTGCTGTGTGCACATTACATCTCTTTCCACTTTGCCCCTGCACCACAGCTGTTTATTATGTTTTAAAGAGAGTTTTCTGGATGTCTTATAATCATTTTCAGTGAGGATTTCATACGTTAACATGTTTTTAAATCTGAGAAGTACTACTGAAATAGATCAATTCATGATCAACTTGAAGCTTGCTGAAACAAGGTTTGAGGGATCCCCTATAATGCTCTGTCAGGATCAGAGTCATCTTCAGGGCATCTGGTGATACCTGTAGAGGATAAAAATCTTTTGGTGAATGCTGTTAAGGCTTTCTTGATTTTAACAGTGATGTCAGTGAACAGGACCACATTTTAATGTGATTTTGGGGGTTAAAAGGGTGCTGAATCTCTTTTGAAAACTTTCAATCTACTTTCAGTAGTGGCACATGTTGTGGCCACTCCTTCAGCTCCCTCCGTCTCTTAGAAATTCACCCCGTCTCTCATGGCTCTCCACAGTCCACARCTTGTCTAGTTGTCTCATTGCTTATGTAAGATCCCAAAAGGGTTGAAGTCCTTACCCATTTCCATAGCGTTGGAATTTTTATCTGGTCACTGAGACACTGATCACTTAGTTTACTCCTACTAGTATGGAAAACAATAACATGCTTTTTCTGGAAATCACTGTAAATTATCACTATGACTAACAGATGCTTATCACGTGGCTTCTACATTTTTATCATAATCTAGAAAAGTCACTCTCTTCCTCAAAATGGATGGCTATTTTCCTACACATATTCATAACATACACTTTTTATTTTGACCAAAGTTTCAACAAGCACCTGATTCTTTTTTTTAAGTATGTCCCTGACAGTATATCATAAATTTTGCACATCTTACAACCACCTGCATTTTAAGGCATCCCAAACATGCATGGTTCTACTTAGATGTCATCAGAATTTCCTGAGATTCACCTACTGCATCCATGTTTGTATTCCAGACGTATTACACTATGGCGCTGCCACTTCCTTTTTCTTTTAGGTGCATCGTCATTAATACTGTTCACACCTGTCAACCAATTCACCTTCAGCCAGTCATATCTTTAAAATGCTAATGTATGCTATGCTATGCAACAACGTACTTATGTCTTTGACAGGTTGGATAATAATTTTAACTGAATGAAAAAATCTAGGAAGAAACTGTGGTGCAATGATTTATGTGAGGAAGTTATAGTACATCTATTTATAGCATTACACAGCCTTTTAATGATAGTCTGTTGGCATCATTGAGAATCCTTGCACAGAGCTTGGACAAAACCACTAACAACAACAATAATATTTAATTGCATTTATAAGCAAAAATTAATGGGACTTCAGCTAACAGCAATATGTTATTCATATGCCACTGATTCTAAATTGGGTTATGACATATCATTTGTTCCTCAAACTCATTGAAGATGCATGCATTAATTTACAAGAACTCCAGAAAATGCATATGGGGAAGAAAAATTAGCTCTACAGTTCACACAAAATGAGGAAAATGGAGAAAAAGTTTATCACAGGACACCCACGGGATAAGCAATCAACTCTCATTAGAAAGGCATATATTAATAGAGCAACAAGAGATTACATATAGAAGAAAGATTTAACGTAAAAAAATGGTATAAAAAGAAAAACAAAAGCTCGTGATTTTTTAAAAATTATCTTGTTAGAGCAATAAAAAGACATCCTTGGACATATTTGCAGAGTATTCCTATGTCACAGTAACAGTCCCAGGCACATTAACACTTCCGACTTCTATTTTTATAACTACTATAACAAGCTGAACGTATTTTTTCCCTATGGTACCAGAAAACAAATGTTCATTCTTAACGTATGATGACCATGCAAGCATGTATTTTAAAATTACCTGGAAGAATATTTTAAAATGAGGGAAGACTACCGGTGCAATTTTTTTTTGTAAATATGGAGAGAAAATGGAGTTGTTATTAATTTAAAATTCCATTCTTCACAGACAGATTTTGTCCAGCAGTTTCTACATTGCAAAATCAGAGATGAGGAGTTACTCACCTGGAGTAAACCTCTTTACTGTAATTGTGCTTTTAAAGAGTGTTGTCGGTGTGGACTGTGTTACAGCTGCACATAATCCCTATGAGCACTAGGCCTTTTTTTTAATTAATTGAAAAAAGAAATGTAGCCCCAGTTGTTGCAGCATATCAGCCCTGGGCTGCCTGAGGGTTCCCTTCAATGCCGTAAAGGGCATTATTAAAGGTATCTGTGACAGACTGACTCATGCACGAAAGCAGACGTGATATAAAGCAGAGGGAAATTAACAAAGCCAAGTTATATCTTTATTTTCCCTCAGTCCTCTCACATTTGAAAGATCACAGTAGCCAATATAGCTTGGAGTTCGGATGGAAGGCAGGTGTCAGGATTTACTCTGGCTAGAGCATTTCTAAAGGATCACATATGCGACTGGAGAAAGGCAGTCTTCCAAAACTGACATTCTTTCCAAACATAGGAAATAGAGAAGAGCATAAAATCATTAAAAGGCATGCAAAAAAGTTCTGGAGAAGCAACTTTCTCTGAGCAATAGAAACAGAGGATTTTTGTTATCAAGGAGTTTAACCAGAGTTGGTGGGGCCAAAGGAAGATTAGGATGCACTGCAGAAAGACTGCCAAAAAGCTAGGTAACTTCTTTCATTCCTATCAACAAGAGGAGATTGGGAAGATGCAAAACCATTAATTCTGGGGTATGAATCAAAGAAGTTGATACAAATTAATGTCGCAGTAGAACAGGTTTTAGAGTGAAGTGACAAAATGAACAGGAACAATTATCAGGGCCAACTTTTTCTGATGATACAAAGTTATGCATAATAACTAGGAGAAAGRTGGACTGTTAAAAGCTGTAGAAAGGTCTCAGAACACCGAGGCCATGGTTTCACAGGACACACAACACAGCGGACCCACCAGGTGTCACCAAGAGCTCCCTTCCAGCCTCCCCCACCACTGTCAGCCATGATGGTCCCCACCTCTCTTCTGTGATACTTATGTTTGCATTGGGCGTGGGTGGCAGGGTTTTGACAGCAGAGGAGCTGCAGAGGTGGCCTCTGTGGGAAGAGCTCAATGGTTCTGCAGCAGACCCACTGCAGAACACAGCTGAGCCCATCAGCAAAGYTGGTGGTGTCTCTGGGAAAATATGTGTAACAAAGGGCAGGAAATGCCAGACAGAGAGAGGAGGAGGGAACAAAAAGAGTGAGAAACAGCAGAGGGAACACCAAGGTCAGAGGAGGAGGAGGAGATCCATGCTGGAGCAGACATCCACACTGCAGCCCATGGAGAACAATGCCAGAGCGGACAGGTACGCCTGAAGGAACTGCAGCCTATGGAGACCCCATGCTGGAGCAGAGGAAAACCACAAGGAGGAAGGAGCAGCAGCAGAGAGGAACCACTATGTACTGACCACCCCTCTATCCCCATGCTGCTTGAGGGGAGGTARAGGAGTTGGGAGTGAAGGAGTGAAGTTGAGCCTGGGAAAGGTGGGAGGAAAGGTGTGGCTTTAATATCTGTCTTTTTTGCTTCTCACTAGCCGAAGCGATGTTATTTGGCATGAGATTAAGTTAATTTTCCCAAAGCTGAGTCTGTTTTGCCCACAATGGTAATTGGCAAGTGATTTCCCCATTTTTATCTTGACCCATGAGCTTTCTCATCCCTGTTTTATTCCTATTTTCTCCCCTTTTCCTGCTGGGGTTGGGGTGGAGTGAGTGAGTAGCTGGGTGGGAGTTTGGCTGTGGGCCATGGCTAACTCACCACAATATTACACTCTCTTCTAAAGACTACAGGAATCTTCCTATTCAATGCTGCAAGAATGTTTGGGCTTGTCAGCCATCATTAAAGCCTGAAAATTCATTATCCTGTGTAAAGTCATCAATAGAATAATTTTCCACTCTCTGCTGAAAGCGGAAAATTAAAAAATGTTACACAGATTTGGTACCGTCTTAGTGCTTGAGTAGTCACATTTGATGACCTATAATGAGAAAGCTGATAACTGCTGAATCTGAAAAATCCAATGACAGTAGCAAGGAAGAAGAAACTTTAAAACTGGCACACAGCGATCTGGGTTTTAGACTATTTGAGACTGACTTAAGTGGGCATCAAATAAAACTGTGCAGGCAATGACTAAAACAAACAAAAGGAAATTATTTTTCACACCGTATGCAGTTGAGCTGAACAAGTGTGCCACAGGACTTGTGGATGTCAAAAATTTACACTGTCTCAAAAAAGAGTAGACAAATTCACAGGTGGAAAATTTGTCAAGCACTTTTAAATGCAACAACATCAATTCTGGTTCATTAAGTAACTGAGCCACAGATTTCCTTGTGCTCAGACAGATTAGTGGGGAAGTATCACTGTATGCTAAGATTATCTTTTCCACTTTTTCATAGGCATAAGCTACTGGCTAGCCACAAGATACTGGGCTAGATGGTCATTTCCTTTGTCTCAGAGTGCCTGTTCTTATGCTCTTTATTCCTAGCAATCTCTTTTACTCTGCTTTTCAACAACTTTTCTTTTTTGGTCTATTTAGAATATTTTAAATAAATACATTTGTCCTCTGAGCCTCTCATGTTGTGGTTTAAATAGTCTCCATGTCTCCTTCCTGCCTTTTCAGATTTCAGGTTATCTCCTAAATGCTGTTTTCAATCAGTTTCCTGATTTTTGTGTAGTTCCCTGTTTTTAAAGGTAACATTACTTTTGTGTTGGTTTTTTCCCCTTTTAACCATGCAGGGATGCTCACATACAACATTTAGTACTAAATCAAGGCTTAATTTCCTTACGGGATTTCTCCGATTAACTTAGTTAAAGAACTGAGAAGGAACTTAGCTTAGTAAGCTTAAGTCTGCATGCCTATTCATGCTGTATCATAACCCATAACAGACCATGGCCCACGACATTTACCCAGCCCATACGGACATGACTGAAGCCTCCTGCTGTTGCTATTTGCCATAGGCAAAGTTACTTTCATCTCCCCGAGCAGTTCCTCGGCCTCAGTGAGAGGCTGAGAATATAGAGTAGCTGGGACTTGACTTTAGCTTTTGCATTTTAGTGTTTTCAAAAGAGTTTATCCTTCTTTGCACAGACTATCTAGGGGGGAGTAGCAGGCAGGTTGTTTTACATTTTTGAGGTTTTAATTGAATGGCCATTAATGGCTATCTAAAAAAATGAGAAGTGGGGATAAGGAAGGTGAATACAGTTTGAATAGGACCATCATATCAGACACTCACAAATATTTACAAGCACTAATCTGACTAATCACACAAAAGAAATACAGTAGTAGGAGTGAAACTGATACGTTCTCAAAGAGTAAACCGGTCCTGGTTTTTATAGGGTGGAAGATCTCACTGAAAGATTGTACAGAAAAAAAATGTACTTTAAAGGAAGAAAGATATAGATGAGGAATGTAGGAGATGTCCCAAGAGATGAAAAGAGGCGTGGAAGAAGACACCAGTTTATTGGCAGAGAGAGACATGAAAGAAGGAAATAGAATGATATTTAAGAGTATAAAATGCAGATCCTTTTAACAAGAATATCTGACAAAGACTAAGGATGCTACAAATGCAAATGACAGAGGAAAAGGAATGCTTCTTGATGAAGTTATTTACACAATGGTTTTGGGTATTCAAAGTGATGAATCTGGGAAAAGTCAGCTGCAATTCTTTGCTCCATCAGATTTCATTATTTCATTAGTAAAAAGGAAATCCAAAGGACTAGATATAAATAACAGTGCGGGAGAAAGGCAACAGTCAGTTTATTAAAATACAGAGCAGCCACAAATGCATGTTAGCTGGAAGTAGAAGATTCTTACACAGTGAAAATAATAAGACTATGAAAGAGCCTTCAAATACAAGCAGTTGCAACAAAAGCCCTACCTAGTGCTAAGAGGGAGGCATCTAAAGTTACAAAAAGGCTGAGACAATATACGTCCTTGCAATTCCAGGGTACAAGATTTCGGGGATCTTGCAGTCTTCCCGGTAATCAACTGAAGGATACCAGCGTTGCAGCCACTTTTTTTTTTTCTTTGATCGGGGTAGTATCCTACACAGACAGCCGAATTGTATTAAAAATATTTAAAACATGAAAGCATTTTAAATTACAGTAGTCTAGAGTGCCAGAGGAGATCTTCTCACTTTAGGAGGAAAAAGATAAATACTACATATTTCTATTAGATTTTGGTTACAGTAAATAAGCAAAAATAACTTATCCTTGAATGAAGACCTTCTGTATTTCAGTTAAGTGCATGGTGGTTTATGTAGCTACACTCTGAAAGTAGGAAATCTACTGTGTAGAATGGAGTGGTGAGAGAACAATTAAACAGTGAAGACAGCTCCAGTCTAGCACTGGTAGGCAACAGAACAGATTTAATTGCTGATTCTATCTGACCTCCAGTAATTTGATTTTTAAACAAACTTTGGGAAATGCAAAGGTGTAAGGGCAATAGCACATTATATTCCAAGGTCCTCTGAAATTCAAATTGAACTTAACAAGAAACATAACGCTGCCAAAGTGTTGTAACATTACAGAAAATCACCTGGACCAACTGGAGAAAGTATGACAACACAAAATATCAGACATCTAGAAAACAAGGCCTACAAGCCACAATGGAAGAAACTGGGCTTGTTTGCTCTATTAAAGAGATAACTGCAGGCAGAGAGGGCAATAGCCTTCAGGTGCACGGAAGGTTGTAATAAAGAGGAAAGGAATAAACTTTATTCACGTCCACTGTCAATTGCATTCACAGGCCTAGATTGCATTGTGGGATATTTAAATCGGGCAACAGGGAAAATATTCCCCAAAGATAAAAACTGAGGGGAACAAATCATCTAGAAAAGGTGTAGAAGCTCCAGAATTTGAGGAGCTGGTTAGACAAACATCTGTTGAAGATGTTTCAAGTACACTTGGTCCCGCCACCGAGCGAGGAGAAGGATTAATTAACCTCTTCATGTCTGAGACTTCTTTTTCTGCATTTTACAAAAAACATTCTGAAGTAGGAATAAAACCTTCTATAAATCATATTTTGAAAACAGACCTCGTAGGGTCTACTCTACAATTCTGCTTCTGCTCATGAAAATCAGTTGAACATTTCAGTTATACACAAATCCCTCTTTTTAAAAGGGACAAATTAAGTTCACAAAATGGGTTTCAGTAGATACGTATGAGGTGAATGTAAAAGTGGTAAGTAGTAAGTGGTAAGTAAGTTAAATCTGTGGAGTTTTGCTTTCTCTCTCACTTCTTTTTTTCCTCTTTATTCCTTTTTGAACCTCTGTCATCAGAAAACATATTAAAACTGGAGGAGGCCGAAAAGAATTCATTAGTGGCTCTGGTAAGGGTATAGAAGGAAAGTATCAGGTTTCAGTGAAATAAGGAAATACAGGGAGAGTAAGTTCAGGGAGGGTGTTTACTTTCACCACTACAGCATTTTAAAAAGGTTAAGCAGATTTTTACCAAGATGTCAAATTTACTTTCAGCTATGATCATACACAAAGCTTCATTTCAACCAGAGCTACCTCAAGAACTAAAGCACCTGTAATTTTTGAGTTTGTTTCCTTTACTACTGCATTCAGACTTTTTTTTTTTTTTTAAATGAGAGGACATTTGTTGACGGTAAGGACAAGTGTTCATGTGATAATTTAGATTTATACAAACATATGATTTAGTGTTATTCAACATTCTAGTTTAAAAATTAGCACAGTAGCATAGATTGAATGGCTTACAATCCAACTTCTTGGCTGATTTTAAAATGCAATTTACTGAGAAACGTATTTTTATGTTGAATATTTTGAGTAGCATGTCTGAGACATCACAGGTTTCCTCAAAACTATTTGATAATCTGGAATAATAAATAAATTTAATGCTTTTAACAAAAAACTACTTGCCTCAATGTCCATATTCTTTGAGAGCTGTTGTACATAACCATGCTGTAGGTAGCTATACGCCCAAGCATCTGAGGTTGGACATGCACCTTTTAGCTCTAACAGTAACAGTATCAGCATGCCCATATCACCTCCCCTTCCCCCCCCTATAAATTGAGTACATTCCTGTCAATCTGAAAGACTATTTAAAAGAAAAACAAAATATAACAAAACATAAAACATAGGTCTGAGAATCAGCAAGGCACACAGGCTGTGAACATCTTTCAGGGCAACACAGTTCACAGAACCTCTACTTACTAGTAAGTAGTTTTTCTTTCTCATTTCAGTAAGCATCCACATGCATGATTCTAACCAATACCTCAAATATAAAGGGGTTGCCTGAAGAGAAGCCTGGTGGCCTATGGGAAAAGACTGTCATATTCCTAACACCATCTTTGAGTACAAACTGCTGAATCCAATGACCATTCCAAAGGGAAGGAAAGGGTTTCTCCTTGTAAAGGAAAACCAAAGAAATCTTTCTGAGAAATCATGCTGTATTTAAGAAGGCAAAGACATTTCAATACCCACTATGAAGAGTTGCCTCTGCTGAAGATGAATGCCATCTGTGGAATAAAACCCACCAAGAATGGAACACTAGGCAGAACTTCAGTTGTGTTCAGTGTCTGACACTGCTGTGAAAAACCTAGTGTAACTGGGACTGGTTATGCCAACCTCCACCTCTTCTATACTTGTAGCTGAATCATCACTAAAAGCACAGTTTATTTCATGAAAAGGTTGAGGAGGAAACAAGAAGCTATTGCTCAAATGATTTTCCTTTTACACTAGTCAAACCCAAGTTTAGATCCCACCACAAATATCAGATTTTTGTCCAGTGGAAAAACCCAAATGAGTCTGCTAAGAAAACATCCTGCAGGCAGATGAGAAAAATCTTAACTCCATCGTTTTGCAAGTGCAAGCCCACAATAACTGTAAATGAAGTTTTCCTGATTAGATAAAGAATGGATATCTTAATTCTCAAATATATTTTGGAATCAAATGCAGAGGGACTTCCTCAAGAATTACTGAATAGTTAACACATCAATCCAAAAAAAGTACATTGCCACCCATAGAAACTTTATGGACTCTTGTTCTTCTAGCTATGAGGATCTTCTTCATTCACATCATCTAAAACGCCAAAACTGTCAGGTTCCAGATCATGAGATGCAGAGTTCCCTCCAGTTCCTTCATAAGGAGATCTACCCCAATGCCAAGTTTCACAACAGTGTGCAGAAACAGATGAAGAAAGTCCTAAAATCAGCTGCCTTGTCTGTGCTGGGACAATTAAAATTATCTTAGGTGTGTCTTGCACAATACTCTTGGGGTGAGAGGATGAGCAAAAAAGTAAACATCAGATAGTCCATCAGGATTGGCTCTGGAGCAAAGAACAACCAGGAGATGAGAGTTGTGTGTCCAGCATGACAACATTATCCTGTAGATCCATGGTAGCCACTGTTTGATAGGTATTAAGGTATTCTCATGTCTCCTTCTGTCTTTGGCTTTCCTTGAATGACCTGTGACCTCCCAAAGTTGGGGTAGACTCACCAAAGCTAGGAGGGACCCTTTTGTGGCTGGAATTTGGCAAGGCCAAAAGGAATGAATAGTGATGGAGGAACACCTTCCCTGTTAATTTCACAGGAGACTGAACCCTTGCCTGAGATCCACAAAATGGTTTTGAAGATGTTTGTTTCTTCTGTCTAGAAGATGGGTTTAGATAAAACATCCAAGAAATAGTCAAAGTACAATTCATTTGAAGATGAGCTGCTGAAGTACCATACAAGAAACATTAGTCTCCCTAACTGTCACTGAGCAGCAAGGGCAGGCTGTTCTGCAAGGGAAGGCAAGTTGGGTGCCAAGAGTCACAGGACTCCCCAAGAGTTGGGGGCCAAGAGGCAGGACTCAAGATCAAACCAACAAAGAACTATGAAGTCGTGTTAGCAAGTCAGGGTGAGGATCATGGTTTAATGGTGGACTTGGCAGTGTTAGGTTTACGGTTGGACTCAATGATCTTAAAGGTCTTTTCCAACCTAAATGGTTCTATAACTCCATGACCATCTCTGGAGATGGTAACCAGAGTAAGCCACAGTCCAGTGATCTCCAGTCAAGTATATTGTGACAGGCAGGTTTAAGGTCAAGCCATAAAGTCAAGTCTGTGGGTCAGGGTCAGGGTCCAGATCAACAAGTTAGATGGCACAGGCATGACTGCAGTGCAGCTGCAATGTAGCTCAGGTGGGGACCAAGAGTGAGAGCCTCAGCAAAAAAGCAGCTCCTAAGGGAAGAAGGGAGGAGATGCTACTATAACTTCTGACAGCTTTCTTCACAACAGCTCTTTTTAGCAAGCTGGCCTTGCACACAACCAGCTGAGATCCTAGAAGGTAGCAGAGTGAGCTTCTAAACTTGACATCTACCACTTGCTATGTGCTTTTGGTTGAAAGCACCTAGGAACAGTATATTTTCTAGAGTTATGTTTTTTTTTCCTAGGGGTGTTTGCTACAGTCTGAAGCCCTTCAGATTCAGGGAAATGCTAAACRGAGATAAGGGTTTGGAGGGAAGAGGAAAGAAAGAGAATATTACAAAAAGAGAAAGGTAATTAATTGTCAATGTGAAAAGAGTTAGAAGTAATATCTAACTAGGCCACTGACAAGGATATGAACTTCCAGAAAAAAGTCCCAATTTAGCCAGATTGCTGAGAAGACCTTAAGACAGTGAGCACACCTCTCCCCTTATAACCTGTGCACAATAGAGCAAGGAGGAAGAATACAGTGGCACACAGGGTTAAAATGTCTCCAACTTAAGTTGTTTAGCACATGTGCACTGCCAATATGAATGTTCATATGGACAATCACTTGAAGAACAAAAAATATTTAGAAGTGACATAAAGAATAACAGGATTATTAACAATGCTAGAAAAATACAGAACTATTTGTGAGCAGCAATACAGAATGTATTTAAAATACCCAAGGGAAATTAATTCAGAATCAAAACACCTATTTACAATATGGAAGCCTGTATGCTGGAAAGCAATAATTCTGGAAAGGATATAGAGTTCATGGTACTTAACCTAATGAGCAGGATCTCCCAGCATGATGCTGGTGCTAACAAGGCTAATGTGACCTATAGAGTTGTAAAAAGACTTCTTTATGGATCTTTACCTCTTTATAGCATATTCACTGAGAGCATTATTGACAACAGTGTGCTCAGATATGCTTGCTATAAAAATGATATAAGAAATCATGAATGAATTCAGTAAAATGGCAGAAGAATGATCAGATGCCTGGAAAATCCTCATTACAGAGAACTCTTTAAGATGTTCAAGCTATTTACAATATTATAAGGATGTTTATGACATGACTGAGCAATTCTGTATGTAAAAAAAAAAAAGATCGGAAGAGGCCTTTGGGTTATCAAAATCTATGGGTATTTTCTGTAGGCACAATATCCTGTAATCCCTACTTGTAGAGAATATTTTTTAATGTAGAGAGCTGAAAAAGACATAGCAAGGAAAGCAAGGACAAAGGGATCTAGTTGGATTCAAATAATTTTTAACTGGAAATAAAATGGCAATTTAAAAACGAGGCAAATAATTATGGGAATAATTAACAATTGAAAACTTTGGACTCGCTGTCAAAAGACATTCTCTTTCTAAAAAGAACTACATTTTAGCTATTAATTTTAGTTTTTGTGATGTGGCTGACAAAATCGCAGGTGGCATGACAAAAATTAACATTTGCCTGCCAGCTGTATATTTAATCAGAATTAACAGGATATCTATGAAAACATGGCAATTAGTATCTGCTTAAACTACACATTTTACTCTTAAAACAGAGCAGCATGACTCATCGGTTTATCTGAGGATGTTAGATGTAATAAATTACTGCAGATCAACACACAGAGAAGCATCTACTTCATTGCAAAATGGTAAATGACCTTTTCTCTCTATGAAGTCCTGAGGTAGGAAAAAACATTACATGCAAGAACTGCAGTGTCTCTATTGACCTGTGCAGCACATACTTGCACAAGGCATTTGCTAAGCCGTTCATTCCAAAATAGC
The DNA here is from genome assembly GCA_035582835.1 of Phoebastria nigripes. Classification (NCBI taxonomy): domain Eukaryota; kingdom Metazoa; phylum Chordata; class Aves; order Procellariiformes; family Diomedeidae; genus Phoebastria; species Phoebastria nigripes. The sequence goes on along the minus strand of JAYKAV010003176.1, from coordinate 16,177 downwards.
GGACAATATGAGTGTCTTTATGTAGATAACTAGACTTCCAATAATGGTATCTCTCCCCCTAACAATGAAATAGACATTCCCCGGGATGAAAGCACGGTTTATAACATTTCAAAACATGACAAGCCTTATTTCTACATAAGGTATCTCTCATAGCTCCTAAAAACAATTTAGCAGAGTGAAAACTGGAAAATAGCTGAAGAAAAGTGGTCTTCTGTCAGTAGTGTTTCTCTACAAATTTCAAGGTCACTTCTCAGATCCCCGAAAAAGCACCAAAAGGGCAGTATCCCACACTTGATGGACCTCTAGAGTTTTCCAGAGGGGTAAACTGAAAAGCTGCAGATGAAGAGKGCTAACCGACCACCCCTCTTCACGACTCCATTTCTGCAGGGCAGAAGCTCCTAAGCAACTTTTGAAACAGTGAAGTATTATGAAAGAATAACTCCAGGACTTTAAACAAGATGCAGGATGCTAATGTAGTACATGATCCATTTGCAGGCAAGGAACTGAATATCTTTTTTACCTTACAAAAGCACTGGTCCGCAAGGCATATACGAAGCCTCTGCACCTCCTATCACTACCCTTGCTATTGGTTTTTGATCTACAGGTCTTGGTCATGACATAAAAGTAAAGCACAGTAACTGACCTGGATAATAAAAGCCTGGAGTATCTGCTCTGTCAACATGTGCTGTGCAAAGAATACTCCACAGTCACTTTTTGAGGTCTACAAGTCATAGGGAGCAGGAAATAATTTTGTCAGTAGCTATTACATTTATTGGCTAGTCTATTGTCTCAGACCTTTTTTCAAAAAACACAGTGGTGCGTTTAGCACTATGAAAGCATCAATTGAACCAACAAGCAGCATGAAAAGGAATCAAGAGAGGAAAAAAAGGCAACTGCAGCCACACCAACTGAAAACTGCCTAATGAATTTATTGAAATGCTTGCAGCACTAAAAAAGAGGGTCCAAGAATTATAATCCAATGTGGATGTGGAAAAAGAAAAAAAAGCAAACAACTGGGAAATATCATATTTTTATGGTACATCCAAAACAATCGAAAATAAATCCATCCACTTTAATGCTTTCTAGGTGCCTCTCACTTACAATATCATCATCTTCCTTGCCACAAATGACAGATACTTCTTTGGTAATGCTGCAATGAAATACTTGTTATTACCAAATATAGGATGTATTAAACTTGTGTAATACCTCCCCCTAAAAGAAAATACTAAAATCCATTTTTTCTTGTGTTCCTAGTGAATAATAAAAGCCAGCATGAAATAGGCTACGATTGATGTGAATGAACAGTATAGTCACTATTAAAGCAGAGTAAATGTCAGAGATACACTTACAGCTCATGCAATGATGCTATTAAGAGAATTAGTCTATTTAAAGAAGTGGAAAAATCTTTGGGGTAATCCAGTAGCTAGTGCAGAGTCACTACAAATGATGGTTAAAGTTTCAGTTGTTCTACTAATATTGCCAGGAGAGTCCTAATTATTCTCTATGATTTTTTTACATGCACTTAAATACACCAATGCTTTTTTTTTCCCCTTCAGAGGTATTCAGAAATTAAATGTATGTTCCAGAAAGTGGAAAGAATACTGTTCCATTGTAGCACCACTTTTATGACAAACTAATCCTTAAGAATATATTTAGAGAACACAAAACTTTGCTGTAAAGAGCTGAAAAAAAGATAGTTTAGCCCTGGTGCACTAGGCTTTGTAAACATACCTCTAGCAGGGAAATGGTGGTGAACTGGGACAAGCCCACAATTTCATTCTGAATACATCTCCTAATCAGAGCTTGTCCAATTCAGAACAGCAGCTTCTTCTGGAAAAAATGTTTCAAAGACTGTTCTTGTTAGGAATCGTGAAGGTATAGACGTCTTGGTAGAAAAGGCAGCAGAATACCACATCCCAACATCAGTGCAAAAATCTAAATAATTAGTGAGAGTAAACAAAGACTACGAGCACAGATACTGAAATCCCTCTATTTTACCAACCTCTGAAGTGTTAATTTCTGAGGCCAAAAATAACCATCTTCGAACCACCCTGTATTGGGTTTGTGCGGTAAGGTTTTGGTAGCAGGGGAACTACAGGGGTGGCTTCTGTGAGAAGCTGCTAGAAGCTTCCCCCATGTCTGATAGAGCCAATGCCAGCCAGCTCCAAGATGGACTCACCGCTGGCCAAGGCTGAGCCCATCASTGATGGTGGTAGTGCCTCTGGGATAACATAGTTAAGAAGGGGAAAAAAAAACCCTGTGCAACACCAGCAGCAGCCAGAAGAGAGGAGTGAGAATATGTGAGAGGAACAACTCTGCAGACACCAAGGTCAGTGAAGAAGGAGGGGGAGGAGGTGCTCCAGGTGCCGGAGCAGAGATTCCCCTGCAGCCCGTGGTGAAGACCACGGTGAGGCAGGCTGTCCCCCTGCAGCCCATGGAGCTCCACCGTGGAGCAGATGTCGACCTGCAGCCTGTGGAGGACCCCACGCCGGAGCAGGTGGATGCGCCCAAAGGAGGCTGTGACCCCGTGAAGAGCCCGCACTGGAGCAGGTTTGCTGGCAGGACTTGTGACCCCACAGGGGACCCACGCTGGAGCAGTCTGTTCCTGAGGGACTGCACCCCTTGGAAGGGACCCACGCTGGAGCAGTTCATGAAGAACTGCAGCCCGTGGGAAGGACTCACGTTGGAGAAGTTCATGGAGGACTGTCTCCTGTGGGAGGGACCCCACGCTGGAGCAGGGGAGGAGTGTGAGGAGTCCTCCCCCTGAGGAGGAAGGAGCGGCAGAGACAACGTGTGATGAACTGACCTCAACCCCCATTCGCCGTCCCCCTGCGCCGCTCAGGGGGAGGAGGTAGGGAAAATCAGGAGTGAAGTTGAGCCCGGGAAGAAGGGAGGGGTGGGGGGAAGGTGTTTTAAGATTTAGTTTTTATTTCTCATTACCCTACTCTGATTTGCTTGGTAATAAATTAAACTAATTTCTCCAAGTCGAGTCTGTTTTGCCCGTGATGGTAACTGTTGAGTGATCTCTCCCTGTCCTTATCTCGACCCATGAGCGTTTCGTTATATTTTCTCTCCCCTGTCCAGCTGAGGAGGGGAGTGATAGAGTGGCTTTGGTGGGCACCTGGCATCCAGCCAGGGTCAACCCACCACATACCAACATCAATAGAACAATATAAAAAGAATAATTGTAATTTTAAAATTATTGACCTGTGCTGCTATTATGTACTTATCCATTTTTCTGACAAACTTAATAAAGTAAAGGTGTATGTGACACAGTGATTTTTGAATTACATCTTTTAAAAACACTCTTCCACATTAGAGACAAAGAATAAAGAAGCATACAACTGAAAGTATTCTACTTTAAGCTATCCCCCTTAGTTCCTCTTCTGCTAAATCAGGCTTCCTACATTGTTGTAGAATGCTAATGCTAAATTTCATATGTATTTTACCTCTTTCACATGTAGCATTACACCATAATCACCACTAATGTTTATTAAAAACATTATAGGGGGTCATAAATAGAAATAACAGTGCTAAACGGCTACTGTATGATGAGAAGTATAACTGAGACTGAAAAAGCAGAAAGGTATCATGAATATTGTATGGTCTATTTTCACCAGTAAATGACTGATATATGATGTAAAATTATTATGTTATTAGCCATATGAAATTTATCAGTGAAATGTGCTTTCTAAACCACAACATAGCTCAAAACCTAAAATAAGACAGCTGGACTATCAAACATTAGTGCCCAAAGCAGGTTCTTATATTCACATTTTGGACCCTTAACAAGTGACCTACTTTTTGTCAACAGTCTACACTAAATGTTTCTGTATCTGGAAGATTTTTGTACAATACTGTTAATTTTAAATCTACCAATATGTACCAATTTACTATTTTAAAATGCCATTTATGTGAAATGATGCAGCATTAAAATAATAAAAAAGCAATTCTAAAATGTAGAATCAACAGAAGTACTTCTAAGCCTCCAGGTAGGAACCAGGAACCTTTTTAGCTGTTTCTTGAAATCAAAGTTTTAGATTTTTATTGAAATATTGAACCTTGGAGGAAAATCAATTGCAGACTCTTAAATAGGTATCAGAAAATATTCTTCTTATTGTAATATCACCATGCTTACGTAATCCATTTCAACTTCTTCAGTGACTGGGCAACCTGAATGTAATGAAGTGACAACGGGTACCTATGTAATTTTCAAATCTCTCAGCTTTTGATAACAAACATACACTCCTCTTGCAAACTTACTATCATTCTCATCAATAAGTTGGAGCAAAAATGGCTACATTATTTCTGGTGTTACATTTCTGTAAGCAAAGAGTCTGTATTAGAAACTTGGAAGAATTTCAGTAGTACCTGATAGGATYTTTTGTTGATGTAAAAGACATTCATTTGCCATTATAGGACATGATTCAAGGGGACACTTACCTTTTCATTTCTCTCTATCTGAAATCACAGTATTCCTGTATTTCACAGCACTCTGCTATAGGAAAGACATTAAAGAAAACTAYGGACTCACTGAAAGATTTGGGTTGGAAGGGACCTCTGGAGATCTCTAGTCCAATATCTTGTTCCAAACAGGGCTAACTTCAAAACTAGATGAAGTCGCTCAGGGCCTCTGTAGCCCAGAAAATATGATTTTTACCGTAACACCACAAACTCTGTATTCAACACAGGATGTCCAGACTTCTCTGAGCTTGCCTTGTCTGGATTTTCAGTCATGGCAGCAAGTGCCTGGTGGCCATGTGCCTGCGGCCCCCCTGTGTTGGCTTTGCCCTGGGAGTGCCCGGGGCAGGAGGCTGGTACCCCTACCTAGTCACTGCGGGACAAACAGCCCCTGTGGGGTCTCGGAGCTGGGGGAGGGCCTTTGCCTGGGAAGCAGGGAGGAGGAGGCAGGCTGTGATAGGAAAACTTATTAATATAGCCCCAAGTGGAATAAAATTGATGAGGAAGGGGGTCCAAACCACCAGTATTTACCTCCTCCTGATGAAGAACTTGGGACACTGCCAACTTGCTGTGACACCCTTGCTTTCTGCTCAAGTAACATCGGTGTCATTCACCTCAGGACCCAGAGGGACATATGAAGCATAACACCCAAAATCTTGTTTAGGGACAAAAAGGAAATAAACCTGATAACACACACACACACACATATATATATAAAGCCAAGAATTTATTGTTAATTTATATTTATTGGTAGTATAACTGAAATCTTAATAGTCTAATCCAAGAATCATTATTATTCCTGGTCTAATTATTAGAGAAAAAGAAAGAAAAGAAAACCAAAGAAAGAAATAAATACTTCTATATTAAAAAAGTGAAGTCCCAATAGTAATAATACAGTTTAAATTGTTATACATACACTTCCTAGCTTCTAAACCTTTTTCTGGTAAAAGGCTCATGCTTTAACTGTTCCTGTGGATCCTAAGGTTGGTGGCTTCAGCCTGGCAGTGGTGGTGAGAGAAGATTTTCAGCAAGTCATCAGCATCTGGAGTCCTTTGTGAGGAGAAGTATGATGTTGATGTTGATGCTGATGGTTACTTCTTCCTCAATTTAGGATCGCCTTGGTGTAATTTTTATATATATGATAACATGCATTTATACCTTGCTCGCTCTTTGTCGGTCTGCAAGTCCACGCTATACCCAAATTTAATATATATTGCGTTTTATATGTGTTAGAACTTGTTCTTTGTTCCCCCTAAAAAACACTTTTGTCCAGGTCCAGGTCTGCATTTCTTTAAATGACCAGTGGTGAACTACCTATAGACCTGGGGTCTCCAGTGCCAAGCCTGTGCCCCATCTCTAATCATCGCATGCCTGTATTCCTCTGCACTGCATTCTGTGTCTCCACTTCTTAAGGCTTCCACTATGACGCCACGTCTGTATTTTTCCACATGATGTTACAGTTGTAAATATCTCATTCTTCACAGATAGTTGTTCTTTACTATTATCTATAGAATAACTATGGTTGTACCACTTCATAAGAAAAGTAAAATTAATTAGCTAAGGCCACCTTGTCATTAGAAAAATCAGTGTTACAGCTAAATCAAGTAAAAACAAAGCTCCAGGAAGGTCAAAAAAATTCAGACAGCCTTAACCCTGAGGCCTTGCAAACACAGTACAAAGCACATGGCAATGGCAGTACTGTATTGCGGGGCTATGTGGTTACAGAAGACTGAGGATAATACCAGAGAAAAAGGGGATATACTAGATTTTCTGCATAACAGTTTTAGCTGTATTTACGCTTTTCTATGTTAATTAGATAATGTGTACTGTGACTATTATTATTATTGTAATACTACTAATAATCATTTGTTGTATTTTCATTAGATTGTTAAGACACTGATTAGACTAACAACAGATCCTGAGCTCTGTATTTATAGTGTGTTCCCTTTTGCCCACAACAAGATTTGAAGCGTAACAACTCGTCCAGTTGAGTCTTGAAAATCTCCCTGCACACAGATTCTACCACCTCTCCGGGCAGCCTTTCCCAGTGCTTAACCCCTCTCTTGAGGAAGAATTGTTTACCTCTTTCCAGCCAAGATTTGCCCTGTCGCAACTCATGCCTATTGCCTCTCATCCTTTCAGTGTTTGCCTTTGAGAAAAATCTGACTGCATCTTCTCCACAAGCTCCTTCAGGCAGTAGGTGGATGTTAGGTGTCCCCCCCCAAGCCTTTTCTTCTGCAGGCTAAACACCCTGAGTTCCCTGAGTCTCACGATCTGTCATGAGCTCCAGTCCCCTAATTACCCCTGTAGCCCTTTGGTGGACTCTCTCCAGTTTCTGTTTTCATACTCTATCCATCTTCCACATGGTCTACCATGCAGAACTTGGCACTTTCTCAGAACAGGCTTTAATTCTGGTAATGCCATATAGATTAATAGAAAGGACTGACACCTCACCCACATGTATGTGTACGAACACGCCTAGAGTAGAAAATAAATTCTAAAATTTAAAAGACCAAAACTAGTTTTTGTTTTTCCTGCTTACTAGCCTTGAAGCTATGTGCAAAAAAAAAGGAAAATGAGGAAGCCCTTAGAAAAACTATCCTATTTTCATGAAAATATTAGTAGCTTACATTTTAAAATGCATTAATTGAACTTACAGGAATCCACATTTTATATATTAGTTCCAAATAGTATCTTTCAAATGTTTCTGTTCTTTACTAACAGCCTCAAGTCTCAGAAATGTATGAGGCTTCTCTGTTTTAGATTAATTTAAAAACAAATTTGAAATATTTCAGTTCCTGTAATGAATGGTATTGCTTCACCATGTTTCGGAAAAAAATTAAAATCCCACTCAATGATTTGAAACCTCATTCATTTTCATCTGCTACCTGAGTGTTGTTTCTAAAACCGTCATTATACTGCCTGCTTTTGAAAGACAGCATTTTAGAGAACCCACTGAACAACCACCACCTCACAAACACCTCCCTGCGATGTTGTAAGAATTTCTCGGTGTATATTCCTATGTCTCATAATGCAAAGCACCAGAAGAGAGAGAGAAGAGCAATTATGCTAACTGCTTGTCAGCGTTAAGATCTTGCACTCAGTGTTAGTGAGTCATTACCCCTACAAACTGTCAGCCAGGCTGTATCAGTGAGACAAATAACGTTATGAGAGGCTATTTTAAATATATATCTTGAAACAAGGCTGCAAATGAATAGAGGTCAGAATAGTTTCATGTTTCTCTTATATACACTGAAAAGATAGAAAAGCTGTGTGAGAAACACCAAAGTGGGCATTGAAAATACTGCCTCTTACCAGACGAGTTTAAAAGTGACTCTCACAACGAACTACACTAATGGAAATAAAATCCAGAGTGTCCAGTGTTATCAAACACAGCACTACGAAACCACAGTTCATAAAGGTGTGGTTCGTAATATGCATAGACATCTACACATCTACACCTGCAGGCAAACACACATTATATAGTGCAAACCCACGACAAGCCCAAGCATGACTCCTATGCAATACATCGTACGAAATTGTAAAGGCCCTGGGGGCACTGACTGGCCTTACTGGCCCTGACCAACCTCCCCTGGGCCTCCACCCTCAGCCTCTGCCCATGGCCCAGGACCCCCATTTCAGCTCAGCCTCTGCCTGAGCTGTGCTGTAGGAGCTGGCTGTGGACCGTGTTGATCCTGGCTCCCGGACTGACTTCCCAGCTTCACCTCGGACCTGCCCAGCAATTGCTGGACCTGACCCTGAGCTGTGGATTGACCTCCTGGCTTGGCCTCAGACCTGCCTCATCACCACAAACTTGGCTGGTGTTCTGGACTCTTGCTCGACCCCAGCTGCCAGCAACCAGCTCACCCTGTGCTGGGGGACAAGGCCCTGGCAGGTGAGGCCCCTGCCCTGCTGGGAATTGTCATCACCCATGGCTTCCCATCCCTTTGGAGCAGCCAGTCTTTGCTGTGCCCTAACAGAAATACACAGTGGTGTGGGTACAATATGTCTGACTTGTACCTCGGTGTATGTACACACACCCCTATTTCACCAGATATACTAATGTACGCTGGTCTCACTTGAAAACAATGAATTTGGTGTTTCTCTTGAGTTCGTTGGCATAATTGTTGAGTGGTAATTCAATATACTTATCTATTGATACAATCAAAACGGTATTCTCAAAAAGGCTATTCAAAGACACAAAAAACCCACCCAACTGAAAAACAACAGTTCGCTACATTTGTATGAGACTACTTTCAAACAAAATAAGAGGAAATCCATGGAATAATTTGGTACATAAATTGTACATCTTTCAAAAACAATTATGAAAGACATGATGTTCATGATCTGGACAAATTTGCGAATTTGATCTGGAGCCCTAAGCACTCAGAAGCACATCCTATGCTCTGCACTTGTATAAAAGTAGCTTGTGTTACTTCTCACTGAAGTAAATTAAATTTTTCTTGTTAAAGAGATGTAGAATCAAGGGTCATGCTACAACCTTTCACAGGCTTATAAAGACTTTGATCAAACTCGACGTTTTTTAAAATGCACCTGCTCCTACTGTTTCAATGTATCCCAATACCCTAAAAATAGCCAGCAATATGATTGACTTGCTCCCTGAACACTAAAAATGTGCATGATTTTCTGTATCTTCTTGGCAAAACAAGCAGTATTAAAAGACAGACTAAAGTACATCCACTTCTGAACTAAATTTTGCAAACAAAGAAGTATGTTAATCCTGCGGAAAAAAAAACATTTATCTTTTCACATTTAAATATCTAGCATTCATAAGGGTAATAAGGATGTGCACCTCCTTGTCTTTTTGGTTGGAAAAACTGTGACACAAGATAAAGGACATTTTATGGGGTTGAGAGGATAAAGGCTAAAGAAATCTATATAAGAAGATCTGATGAGCTAATGGTTCATCGGAGGTCAAAAAGATCGTTAACATACATAGAATACTTCACTTACTTCCGTTTAATGAGACATTGATCCATCTGTTATTAATCCAGACCTCCAATACTTAGAGCTGTGTAGATGTCTTAACTAATTTGATATATTTATTTCTATCAAAACACAAATATGACAACACATACTTATATATATTTAACAAATTACGTAAAATGTCCTTCATTATTCTATAACACCACCACAATTTATCAATGAAAGATGGCTGTTGCTGTTTTCCATCTTGCTGGGCTCCAGCATATTAGAAACCCAACTCCTACAAACCACAAAGAGGAAGCATCTGGCACAGAATTCCAGATATTTTTGCTTCTTTCCACTGTCAGGTTCTCAACCATTTTTGCAAGACCTTCAGAAGTGCCAGGAAACCAAAACTACTTTCTTATGTCTTTCCATAGAAATTAGTAGTGTTTAGCAAATAATACACATTTATAGAAACCACCAGTTAGCACTATGTCTGTTCTAACTACTGACTTCTACAAGCAGCATCCTCACCCCTTTGAGTTCACCTGCTGACACTGTCCAGTAACACACCCTCCTGATTCTGGCAGATACACCAATGCATTTCCTATGCCTGTAGGAAAAAGCAACCAACAGTAGAAACCTGGGCCCTTACAACTGTGCTCAGGAAGCTAAGAGCTCGGGTCTCTCCTGAATAAGGGAGACCTTGATGCCTGCTATGAATTATGCTGTTTGATTATGGTCTGCATACATCCTTCTGGCAGCTGAGGCCTAAGCACAGGGAACAGAGTTAACCATCTTCTACATAGCCACCATGAGCCTAGAAGCCATCACATCAGCCCCATATCATTGGAGACTGCCCAATCTGGAGTGGTCCTGCTCCCAGATACCTGGCATCAGTTGCTCTGCACTCACAAGCTGTCTCACTGGAACTAATTTGGAGATACTCTCACCCATACTCTCAACAGATAGTAAAATATGCATTGTGTACTATCAGTTATAAAGCCTACTGATTCACTGCACACAGCTCATGGAGGCAGAGGTGGAAACTTATAAATGACTGCTCTTACACAACCTCTCCTGCAATAGTACCTTATGCAGATTTTGCATCTAACCATCAAAGCCTGCCTTTACTGTAAAACGTTCTCCTTAAGACTACCTTAAACGTTTTGCAGTATCTTCAGCCAGTATGCAACCCAAGTGCCCCGCAGAATAAGGCTAGCCCTCTGAACACATCACCATTTGCTTTTTCTGCAAAAAAAGTGTTGGTGACAGATCTTGAAAAGCTTCATTTAAAATGGATGCAGGTATTTGTGAGACAGACATGACAGTTAAGGTCAGCTGGGACATACGAGGTGTACATCTTCATGCACTTTTTGTGACAACAGAAACGTGTCAATGAAGGCTCTATTCTCTGACCTTGAACAGTTCATAGAAGTTTGAGTCTGGTGACCTTCAAAGCAAAATACACCCATCTTCTTTACTACTTGATGAACTAATTTATATTTCAAATTCTTTTAAATGAAGCACCTATCTGTCAGGATGATAGGCACTGTACAGAACTTGAAAAGAGAAAAAGAACTATATAAAGCAATCAGAGAAGCCTTTTATTCAGCTGCTACAATAAATGACAGATAGTCTCATTATGCAATTCCCTTAGCTCCTCTYAACATACCTGACCCCTAGAACTATATCACATGATTCATCAGTATTGTAGTTTCAAATATTTTTCAAAAACAGTGCAGTAATACCTTCTTGCAGTGATTTTGCGGTATTGGTCTTGAGCATGAAGAACTGACGATTCCCAAAGCACACACGTACATCTCACAGCTCATTCAATGAGGACAACAAAAGAGTATGCAAACACAATCTACATAGCACTTTCAACTTTCTTTATCATAAAATATTTTCATAGAACGAATTACAGAAAACATGTATTTGACAACACAAATAATTATAATACCTTCTTATATTCAGACAGAAATTGTGCACAACCCTGTTCAAAAGACTTTGCATATTTCATTAAGTAACTTTCAGTAATTCAGTAAGTGTTTTTGCATTAGCAAACTGGATTATATAGTGATGAACAGGGGGATAGTATGAAAAGAGAAAACAGGTCCAGACATGAGTGTGACTTTACCTGTTGCCTCTTCTCAAATTCTAATTTGATACGGGATTTGATGCAGTTGCACGTGTCCTGGTACGTCTGCTGCAGTGCAAGTTCCATGAGGTGTTTGTGGTATGCTCCTGCCAAGTTTCCGCAGATAAAAATGATTACATTTGCCAATATCTAGGGGGTTAAAAAAAAAGAAGTGTCAGGGAATTTATATAAATTAATTACAGAACATAATCCTAGCCTGAAATGAAAGGTTGCTGCGGTTACGTATTTTGCTTGTGTTTGATTTCTAGCAAAGGTTCACCTTTCCAAAAGCCTTCACAATTAGTGGCAAAATCCGAAGCAATAATACCATTGTCATTTAGGATTAAATAAGAATGAACAACATGTTTGCCTATTCAATGAGGTATACATTTTCTGAAAAAGAAATTCAGCTTATGTTATACATCCACTGCTGAGTATTAATTAGGTGGGATCATGATCTACTGATGTAAAACAATAGCTATGGCTCCTAATAACAACATCAGAAGCCATGTTATTGCCTTGCTCTTTTGGCAAGACATTTTCTTTTGCAGTGCCATATGATTAAGGGGTGAAAAGATTCACCTACATCAACAGCCTGACCTGCATTTTATCTCAGCCTGACCCACTACTATCTGTCAGTTGGCTATAAATATTAACCTTGGTGACGGTAAGCAATGTTTAAGTAGTGAGATCTGACATCTCTCTACTAGAATATACTTTTCACTACTACGAAAACACTGCATTTGCCTAAACCACAAAACTTAATCTATAAAATTTAGGGTCAAACTTACAGCATCAGACACTCAGTGTACACAACAACACATGAACATGAGAAATAAGTTTGCTTAAAGAATCCAGTTTTATTTATTAATTGTCTGGGACATTTCAGAGAAAGTAAAGAGAGGAGAGCGGCAGGCCTCTCCTGTGCTTGAACTTCAGAAAGGACAGAATACTGTGTGGTGATGCTAGCACTTCAGCTGTCCCCAATTTATTGCTGCAAAAAGAGACACATTTACCCATCCTAGCTCACTCAGAGCAGAAGAAACACAGTAGAGTAATGAAACCAATTCTGAATTAAATAAAAACCCATAGTATTAAAAGGGAACTGAAGTTGAGATACAGCTGCAATCTGATCAGAGCGGGTCTCTATCTGTAAGGCCCTAGTGTATCATACAGCCTGGATTGCAAGTACTACATGATGTAGTGCTCATGGTCTGGAAGGGAAGGAGGAAGAAAGGAGGCTAAAATTCCGTTAATTCTCCACAGTTAATCTAATCATGAGGTTTATGATAGATTTCCCCAGTGATCATTCATGGTTGGTTTTGGTGTACTTATGTACCAGGCAATCCTTTGTGCACTGCTAGTAGTGAAAGAGCCAGAGATGTCAGAAAAAAAGTTGGACAGTATGCTACAGTGGTTCAGAGAAAAGAGAGAAATTGCCCTGTTAACAGAAATCCATCTCCTTGAGGAATACATTTTATTCACAAAAAAATCCATGAAGTTTTAATGTTCCTTTTATAAATGCACACTTTAAAATGAGAGTTTTAAAGAAATGCTTTTATTTTCCTCATGAATTATAACATCATTACAGGCAATACCTGTTCCTCCATCTGTGACATCTCTGACATCTCACCTCTCGTGGTTCCACAAAGCTAAAAGCAGGAATTATACACCTTTGCCACAAAAAAGATTGAAGTTTTCCATTTGATAAAACTTTTCTTTCTTTCCCTAAAACTTTAAGATCATGGCATTATAATGTTTCTAAAAGCAACATCTGAGTTCTTAAAATTTTCTAAAATACATAAATGTAAAAACAAGGAGAAAAATCTACATTTCTCACTTTCTCCAAAGAACCTCTTTTACGAAGTAGAGGGATAAGAAATAGTTTAAAAGTGAAACATTTCACAACAGCCAATAATTTAAAAAAACATAAGAGATGATGGTGTACAGAAAAACATTTGAACTCAAAATACTTTTATATTTCTTTGTAAATCACAACTGCTTGATTCTGCTTTGATGTCAGCAACATCACGGTACTCTTAGCAGGCATGGATTAGTGAACAAAGATCTTGCGTGAGAGATTACAGTGCAGGGGTAGGGTGTTCCAACTGGCGGTCACTGCTGGTTTTTGAAATGAAATTATGAAATGAGAACAAATACCTGAAAATAAAGATTGCTGGGCATAGAAAATTCTCAGATATGCAATGGGAAGGTTTAGTAACAAAATGAACACTGATTTGAACTGAAATCAACAGTGTGCTGTCATCATCTCTATGTACGGAACATTGTTGAAAAGCTGCACACAAACTTACTAAATGTACTGTCCAGCTTCATAAAGTTACAGACTATTTAAAGCAAAACTTCAGGAATATAACCAATCAAAATTAAAAAAAAAGTATACTGTGATAGGTAGATGGAGGAGTAAATTATGAGTATAATCTTCACAGCCATAGAAAAACAGATTACAGTTTTATGACTGAACTAGCTGAAGTGAGAAAATAGATGGAAACAAGCGAGTGACAGGCAAGGAAGCTAATTAACCAGGCTTTTCAGACTCTCAGTGGGGTAATTCAGCCCACATGAAGCTCTGTGCTGGCTTCCAGTACCTGAATTAGGCTGTTCAAAGACAACTCAGATATCTCAGCCATTGCCATACTTAGTGTAGATGTAACACGTAAGTGTATAAGTGAATATGTAGATAGAAACTGTGTTCAAAACATCATTAATTCTTTTGGCTAGCATGGAGTTCATTCAGAAATGTGTCATTAGGGTACTAACTTAGAAAAAAATTTCCAAGTAATGGATGAACTGGTTTCTAACTCAGACCAACAGATTTTTTGCCTGTATGGACTCTGGCTTGAGTGAATATTTCTGGATTTGTCACTGAAGAGTTATTGAGTGAAATACATATTGTCAATAGACTGTTCGATGGAAAATGCAATTAACATCACTAAACAAAATAAAAAACATATATACTTCTTGATGAGTATGTCGCTTCTCCTAAGTCTTGCATTTTCTTCTGGACTGCAGTCCAGTTTCAACATACGAGCTGGAGACAAGCTCCATTCCAGGTTTGCTCTAAAGTCTCATAGGCATTCCCCTAGAAGGAACAGGTTCAAAGTTTTCCTCAGTCCAAAAAAATTAACTGAGCTTCCCACTTCCTAAGCAAGTACTCTAATCAGTATGCAATCGTACAAAAAGCTCCTCCTGTTCAGGCACCTGCTCTGAGAAGACCCCATGCTGTGAATCCTACCTGGACCAAAGCACTTGGAATGAAATCCTGAGTCAGACCAGTCTTCTACCTTGTCATTTCTCTAGGCTAGGACTCTGCAGCTCTTTCTCTTTTCCTCTTTTTTTTTCTCCCCACCCCTGCCTCCCTCCCCCCCAGATGAATATTGGATAATAAGAGAACATCTGGTGGCTCTTCTGGCAAGAAACTCTGCATCTTGCTGCGAGAGCTCTGATCAACTGTGCAGATAACACTATAGCCAAGAACCTCTATAAGGGAATTAATGGGCACCTGAATAGACTACACAACATGGTTAGGGCTTCTGCCAAGGAGGATGACCCTGGCAGCACCTAAACACCATGCAGCCGCTCGCTCACACCCCCCCACTCCAGTGGGATGGGGGATAGAATCAGGAGGGCACGAGTAGGAAAACTCGCGGGTTGAGATAAAAACAGTTTAATAATTGAAATAAAACAAAGTAGAACAGTAATAGTAACAGTGATAACAACAGCAACAACAATATGCAAAGCAGACGATGCACAATGCAATTGCTCACCACCCGCCAAACCGAACAAGAGCCCGGGACCCCGGGCCCCCACACACCCCCTTAGTTTTTATACTGAGCATGACGTCACATGGTATGGAATACCCCATTGGCCAGCTGGGTCAAACCACCCGGCTGTGCTCCCCCCGCCAGCTTCCCATGCACCTGGCAGGGCATGGGAGGCCGAAAAGTGCCCGGTGCAAGCACCACCCAGCAACACCCAAAACATCAATGGGCCATCAACGCTCCTGTTATACCAAACCCAAAACACAGCACACCCTCCCCAGCTACTGGGAGGAAAGTTAACTCTGTCCCAGCCGGAACCAGGACAATATCCACCCCTTATTCTATACCATCTACGTCAAGCCCAGGTCTCACATTTTCCAATACATTCCAATGAATCATCATCATTTTTCCTGCCCTTCCATATATACACAGATGTCATTCCCTTAGTCTATGGGCCATCCCTCTAAAATGTCCATTGAGTTCATTTAGTCCATGACTTTYRGGCTCCATYTGTCATARCAGTCTTTCAGGGCAGGAGAGATGGTGTGTGGTGTTGGATTGTTGCATCCTGAAGCCAATTCTGGTTCCATTATCGCTGCGCTCGTCAGGTTTGATCATCGTTGCACTTTGCACGGTTTCATCGGAGTTCCTTCTTCATTAATCTGGGTGATTGTTACTGCAACACCTTTGATATGACATACAGCATTATATAGCAATTAACATCATACAATTCAGTTCATTGGCTATTTTCACCCCAAATCAAATCCCCTTGAGGTACGCATCGGACTTCCCCATCCTTTCACATTACCCACCAAGTGCACCCAGGTCCTTGAGCAAAAGCAATCCCACGAATGGGTTTTCCCTTGCC
>JAYKAV010003175.1:343694-438437 GCA_035582835.1 Phoebastria nigripes | reverse complement strand
CGTTGTTACTGATATCAAAGGTGTTAATAGTATAAACAGAATAGGAAAAAGATTACTCTGCCTCGGCTGTGGAGCTTTTTTTTTTCATTTTTCTCTGGTTGGAATATTCTGTGTTACTGTTTCCTTTGTCGCTTCTTTGCTAGGTTGGTGTTTGGTTACTAACAATTAGTGAGGCTAGATCTATAACAAATTACATGAAAGTGCTTCCTCATTCTTTTGTGGTGGACAAAAAATGAAGTAGGATCATGTATACTGCCTAGTGCTTTCCTTGTGCAGTAGCTTCCTACTGTCATGAAACAATATAGTTATGGTATAATGTATGATTATAGTTCATTATTTAAAAAAAAAAGTATTATGTGCTAAGAACATTTCACTCACTCACTCACTCAAAAATTTCTTACTGCATGAAATTTCTTACTGCATGAAAATTTCTTACTGCATGAAATACTTTACTATGTAGTGTGTCTCCACGTCTGTAGGTGATAGTCCCAACTGATACCAAAATTGAGTTAATCAACCGGCTTTCCAGAACAGGCCTGCCTGCAATAGAAGTCACCAGTTTTGTTTCATCCAAATGGGTGCCTCAGGTATGTAAAATCATCACCATTCAGAACTATTTCAATTTAAATGCCATTCCATGCAGTGGAGTTTTCCACTAGTATAGCCTGTATAATTATACAAGAAAATGGAACAGAAATGATATGTTGTTTATTTGTAAAATCAGATGCTGTTGTCAGACACCATTTACACAGTTTTCAAGTATTATGCTTTTATTCAGGTCAGCTGAAGTTGGGCTAATATTAAAAAGGAGTCAAAATTGAAGAAAAGGCAGCAAGCTATGCAGAAAGCTGGTTAAATCCCTAACTCAGCAGAGTTAGGGAGCAGGTTGCTCCAGAAGGGAAGGGGAGCTGGAAGCCAAGCACGATAACAAGGGGAGCAGAGTTTCTAGCCTTGTTGATTAAAGGGCAGTCCAACAGTCTGTGAGAGCAGAGCAAGTCTGGTGAGGGTAACCAGGGCAGCCAAGAGTACACATACTCAGGTGAGTCTGCAGTGATGCAGCAGGTGCCAGGGTCAAGCTGGGAAGTCAACTCTGCAGGATGTGGTCAGGATCCAGTCGGTAAGGTACCTGGCCAAGCATGGGCTTGGCTGCTGCTGTGCAACTGCACTGTTTCTCAGGCAGGAAGGAAGCATGAGAGTGTCTCAGGTTAAAAGTTTCTTCTGAGTGAAAAGGGAGGGTAGGCCACATTAAGACTTCTTAACAGAGCTGTTTGGGGGAGCCTCTGCTGATCTGCTTCCCAGCTTTTATTGATGAGCTCCAAGGCTGATTGAGGCTTCTCAAGTTGCTGTCTTCTTATCAGTGAGCTGGCCTTGAGTGCAGGCAGCTAAACTCTTAAGAAGGGGAGCACTGCGGACCTGGATCAACAGAAATGCTAGGAGTACAATTTGCCATGGTTACTACATAGGGTGTGAGAAATCTTAAATGTTGTCATCGCTCTCCAAACATAAATAATTTAGCAGGTGATTCCCTATTTCCCCCTTGCGGCATGAGGGTAGGAATTTGTATGAGTGTGTGTGTGCAAGGGACAGCAGTAAATGGGGAGTGAGAGAATTGGGTCACAGGATGCTGAATGGGGATAAGACATGTGGGGATGATATATCAACCCTCTGGGTAAAGGGCAGCTAGGATATAGGATGCTGAGTGTAGACATAGTGATAAAGATTTGAGAATATGAAGCTGTCGGGACACAGAGTACTGAGTTTGAGTATCCAGATGAACAGCAGTGGGGCTGATCTCTGGGGAACAGTCATGGTGGAGGGGACTTCCTGTGGAAGCAACATCAGTTCAAAGACCTAGAATCAGAGAAGGAAAACCTAGGTGCACAGGGCTTGTGCAAACTGGGGAAACTTCTCTACAGAGCTCCCTAGCACCAAACCAGGGGAGTAGACTCCCCAGGCCTAGGGATTGTGTGGACTATCAATGGAAACTTGACTGTTCCCTGAAGCCAAACACCATTTTTTATCTGCTGCACTTGGTACATTTCCGTATATCTATCCACCATGCTGTCCTCCTTTTCCAAACATGAACATTATAAACGCTCACACACATACAAACACACATATACTTACACGTTAAGGATTCTACTTAAGGAGAGATGTTGCAGATTCTATCCTGGTTTTGAATTTGCTCACAAAGGAGCAGTGACTTTCTGCAGTTAATAATAAAGAGAAAATTCTTTACAATCAATGTTAACGTTGTACTGTGCAATGGAGACAAAGTACTTGTGCATTTTATTTTGCTCTTTATTTATGTAAATGTTCAGTTGTAACTAAAGAATTGGGATGGTGACACATTATTAATATAATTTAATGTTGTTCTTACCTCTTTTCTACTCTTCTGAGAACTAATAGTCATCAATGTAAAAAAGAAAGGTATCATACCTTTTTTTCTTTTCCCCCAAATGAAATTTCATTTTCCACATTTGGAAGTGTGTTTGAAAGATCTAAATTTGGGACTTTTGTGTATGTAGTAGGAGTTAGGCACGTTAGTTATTTTGCAGATGTAGCACTCTATCAGCAGCCATACTGAGTTTTGATGAATCGTAATAATTTGCTTATTATTTTTCCAAAATTAATTTTTACATTTGGTACAATTCAGCAGAAATCCCAGCCTTTCTGACCTCAGCAGCAAGACTACATTGGCATTAGGAGTGCCAGGTTTTCATTTGAGATTTAACACTGCAAATTCAGGCTTAGTTCTGAAGTATAGTATGTAGCTCCTGTTTGTACAAACTTAATCATTCTCTGCAAGTAAGGAAATAAGTCAGTACTTGTCTATATTATTTAAACTCATTTTCAAGAAATTACGCACTTGTTAGCACAGAAGCATTTGAGTACTTATATGTTTAGTGAGGACCACACAAGTTATTTACAAAGTAAAACATGAAATGAATTGATTTGAGAAAATACTTCAATTTTTAACGTTGTTTGTTGCACATCTTCTGTCAAAATAATGACAAACATAAAGTTTGTCCTTTTTAAACCGAGAATGCATCCTGGGCCTGGACTGTATTCCAGGCTTTCCTCTGAGAAAAACATGGTATGATCATACTTTTTCTTATTCATGAGTTAGCAGAGCAAACTGGCTGTACAGCACTCTCTAAGGGACTCCTTTGATTTATTTCAGTGTTCCCAGAATAACCAGGGAAGGGCCTAAAGGAAGGATAATAGGAAAGGGGAAGAGAACAGCGACAATGCAGAATTTCTTTGGTGTCAATGCAGGGGCAATGAGTTTTCAGATTATGTCTGTTAAAAGCGGATAGGCTAAGTTTTTCCAAGTGCCATCAAACTTTGGCAGTTACAGCAACAGAGAATAATGTAGGCGTTTTTAAACATTAGAAGGAAAAGTCTAAAGCAAAGGTGTATTTCTTCCTTTCTTGTTTAATTATTTCCTTTTCCTGTGAGCCGTTAGGAATACCAAATTTAGCACAGGTTTGTCAGTTTTGGGAAAAATGAACGATCCCTTCTTATCTTAAACTCATGTCTGAATACTTTATTTTAATGGCTTAATTTGTGTTTAAAATGTTTTTTATTTAAAAGATAAGATTGTGTTGCTTTGATAGGGAGTGCAGTCTTGACTTTGTCTTTTCTTTGCTCCTTTTTTCTTTTCATAGGTCATGGGAATAGAATTCATGGTTATGTTTAGATCACTCATTCACTTATTTCTTTTTTTAGTATTTTAAAGCTCTTTTATGGTTTCCCATCCACTGTTTTTTTTGGCAGAGATTTTTTTACTGAAAAAAGCTAAAAGAAAAAGTTCCACAGTAGCAAGGTGCCATATAAAACAGGATCCCACACCTATAACCTAAACGGCCAAAAATTATAAATACCTACCATTAGAAAGCTTATTTTTAAAGAAATTTCAAAAGAAATACTTTATTACAATTTAAAAACTTATAACATGCAATATGTATTAAAATGGGATTTTACTTACAGGAAAAATAGTAATGGGACAAATGTAATACATAAAATATTACTTGGACCTGCCAGCTTTATACTGGTTGAAAAAGTGTCATTTTGGTTTTCTAGTATATTTTAAGTCAGGCTATAATTTTAAAGTATGGAATTAGTTCCAGCATTTGCCATTTAATTAATCATTTGGTTTCAAACATTCTTCCTTGCCCTGAGAAATGTAGATATGATTTATATTAAATTAAGGAATGAAAAACTGTTCTTAAAAAACTAAGGCATTACCAAATGGTTTTTTGTGAGGTTATCAGATATGTTAGGTGGTCACACTGATTTAGTTTATGTAGAAGCAATTACAAAAAGTTGCTTTGTGCCATCACTTGTTTCATGATGAGAAATGAGTTGTGTCCGGCTATAAGACACTTTTCATACCATATATCCACTTCCTTATAGATACATGTTGGGCTTACATTTGAGGAGGCATACATGCATTTTTCTGATATTTTTAATCCATTCATTTTCATAGTAGGAAACCAGTGACAGGACAATTCCAGGTTGCCAGTAGTATTGTCACTTAATAATCTGGTATAATTTAATATCACGTATTTAGAATTGTGGTACTGCAAAGCTAAAAATAAAGTATCTGCTGAAAATAGGGAGTAACGAAAGCTTTGTAGTTCATGTATCTTTTCATATGCTACTCCTCAAATGACTTTTCATCACTGTGGAAAGAATCAGAAATCCAATTTAATATTGTTTACTTGGAATATTTGCTTTTATGAAAGCTGATTTAAAAAGCATTTAAAATACACTATTCATTTTTTAAAACTCAAAATCTGTAAGACATGAAATATGAGGGATATGAGGGATACAGTTTATTAATTGTATTGTTTTCAGGCATGCACACCATTAAAAAATAAACTCATTTTTCCTTCACTTCTTTCAAGAAAATGTGCTTGTCTAAATAATCTACAGTTTATTACATGAATAAGTCTTTGATTCATCTTCTTGATTAGTACATGGAGTATATTTAATCTTGAGAGAGAAAAGTGTAAGAATATCTTAAAAAGGCAGAGTTTCTTTCGTGAGAGGAGACTAAGGAAAACAAATGCTTGAATAAAGTAATGGTCTTTGACCTTTGCTATAATAAAGAAGTATTTTCTTCTTTTGAAAGAAAATTCTAAGTATATTAAAATGTTACACTACGCAGAGAACTGGATTTTGCTATGTTTTTAGGGATAGACTTGTGATTAGTCTTTTCAAATATGCTGATTACAGTGTTGAGGAATTCAGGTTCACTTATGCTTAAGATTGTGAAGTTGCATTTATCAGAGTGCTGAAGTTTTCAAGATTTGGATGGTTTTAAAATGTCAGTTATTCTGTTAATTCCACCTATTGAGTCCATTGAGGTAAGTTTAAAGTTGCAATAACAGTTGATGATCACAAGTCTATCAATTTATGATACAAATTATGTTTTTACAGATACACACAAAAAGAAACACCCTAGAAATCTGTATTCATATAGAACAGGAAAGCTTGCAACTCAAATTCTCAAAAGTTAGGAAATCCAAAAAAAGAGTGCTTGTACAACATCAATTTAACCCCTTTGTTGTTATACTTTTTGTATGAACTGTATACCTAATGAAGGCAAAAACACAGTTTAAGCCAATTTCTGCTTAGCTATATAAAATCAGAAAATAACTGCTGATTAATACAAATTATTTATATATTTTAGATGGCAGATCACAAAGAAGTAATGAGGGGCATTGAGCGGCATCCTGGAGTCCAATATCCTGTTCTCACACCTAATCTTCAAGGTTTTCATTCTGCTGTAAGTGCCTTCATAGAAGATGTCCACAATTACCTCTTTCATGTTTCAGACACTTTCAGTTCAGTACCATAAACTAGCTATTTAATGTCATATAACCTGTCCTGTTAGAATTCAGCTATAGTTTTTTTTAATTAAAAACTCTCAGTTTTCATTGTGAAAAATGGGCAAATTCACAGAGTGATGTTAAGCTCTATATATTCATATTTAATGGAAATATTGATCAGTCTTTGCAAGTTCCTATAAATGATGCTTGTGTATAAAGAGAAGGACAGATCCTTCTCCTTCTTTGACTTGTTGGCCCTAGAAAAGTTTCTGAAGAGTGTCTTCTTACTGGAAAGTAGTGAAGAAGAAGGAGGAAAGAGTCAATTAAATGAAAATGCTTTATAGGAATGTATTAGATTTCTTAAATTCTGCATTTCGTTTTGGTAAGGTTTGAAAGTTTAAATTGTTTCAGTTCATACAAAATAAATATTCAAAATTATAGACCCGAAGTGTTTGGAATTGCAAAAATGGAGCAGTTCAGTCTTCTTAAAACGTACACATTGATAGTGAAATCTTTACACTTTTTTGTTTTCTGAAAATTTTTCATGCTTCTATGCTTTTGTCTTGATACAGGACAAGCCGTATTTGGAAAGCATACTGCTTGATGGACATTTGGGGTGCAGTCTATCATTCAGTTTCTATACTGCATATGAAATCTGTGTTAAAACAGAATCCTGTACATAGGCGAGTTAACTGTCAATAGTCAGGTTTATAGTGCCACAACTTTGTCTGCGATGGTAGCTTGTATGAGTTTAATAATTAATTAATTTAAAGTTTAAATTTAAGTTTAGCAGAATTAAATCTGCTGTATCTCTATACCATAAATAGTTGTAGGTTATTGCTGAGTCCTTTCTTGCTGCTATTTTTTTTTCCTTCCCTCTATTTGAAAGGATATTTGTTCCTGTAAGGGTTGCTGAAGCTTAGACATTATCCTGCAGAAGCAGAGAGAAAGGGGAAAAGCTCCATTCTTTTTCACAGAACAAGAGTATTATTCTCACTGGAGAGTGAGAATTAGTTAATTAGCTATTCTCCTAAGCTTAAATGTTTTATTCTCCTATCATTCCGCTTTCAGCATTCTAGTTTGCCTGATGTTAGTTGATTTACTGAGTACTAAGGTACTGAGCACAAGCACAGGCTAATTGCCCCTTCAGTGAAGTCACCACATTTACACATTTTCTAGACTGGTATTTGCTCTGAGACTTTTTCTCAGCAGACTCTCACAGACACATTTTCCGTATGATCCATATCAAGTATGACACCAAGACCAATGGAGCCCTTGATCCTAGAGTTGGCTCTAACAAGGAAATCCCTGTTGGTTATTGTTGCTGCTCTAGGCACATGCAGGCACAGAGCTTTCCTAAGCATGAGAATGACTTCCTGGCATTCACGAGGAATAGGCTTTGTACAGAGGATGGATATTTCAGAGCTGTTATATGATCTTTTCCTTTTCTGAAAAATGAATATAAGTATCAATCATTGTTATTTTCATAGTTGATTCATATGATTTCCTACATCTTAATACCTTTATCATTTATCACTTTAAAAATATGTTTACCTAATTGCTAAGAAAAGGAAGGAAATATGCCATAGTGAAAGAATTCAAAGTCTGATTCAGTGTGTTTTTATGCAATAGATTTAAAAAAATTGGAATGAAACTTATATTTTAGATATGGATGATATACTTATAATGTACTTGAAAATTCTAGAATGTCTAGAATTAAATGCTTAATCTAATCTTTTAATATAGTGTTATGATTCTGTTTTATTGAAATGTATTTTTCAGATTGCAGCAGGGGCTACGGAAGTCTCAGTATTTGCTGCAGCATCTGAATCTTTTAGCAAAACGAATATTAATTGTTCAATTGAAGAAAGCATAGAAAAATTTGAAGAAGTTACTAAATCTGCAAGGAATATGAATATTCCAGTGCGTGGGTAAATATAAAGATTCTTAAGTAATACAGAGTTATTGGAGTTGCTGTTACAGGGGGTTTTTTGTACCAGTGGAAAAGTATACTGCCAAACTTTTACATTTTAGATGAATTGAAATAATAGTCTTTACTGTGATTTTTTTTTTAAAAGATTGAATATATTTAGTAATTTTGCTCTATGTTTTGTAACTGCTAATGGTGACTAGTTTTCTCTGGAAATCGAAAAAAATAAGCTATGTGTATAAACATACCCATTTTATTATACAAATTTATTTTTATCATCACAGATGACAGAATAAAATTTATTTTGTGCTGCTGAGAACTCATAACACTGTTGCCTGCACCTTAAAAGATACCCTGCATACTTTTATTTTATTATACTATTGATAATATATCACTTCATACACTGTAGAATCAAGGTATAAAAGTGATAGAACAAATTTACTCCTAAGAAAAAAAATATTCTCAATATAAGTTATTCTGAAAACTCCAGGCATTGAAGTGTTTGGAGTCTCTAGAGCATGAAACTCTGGAATTGTCCAGTATTTATCTTTCTCTGGAGTACCTTCTTTTAAACTTGAAATAATCCTGAATGGTACTTGCCCTTGAACAGTCTTTCTTTTTCATTTCCATTTTCTTTTGCATTACACAGAGCTGCTTATCTAAGATTATTTGTGAAGGTCCTTGTGAATGCAAAAGGGCTTACATAGGTTCAAGGAGAAACTCAACAGTGAGATTCATTGAGGATTAGTAGTAACACAAACTACATCATGCTCAGAAAATACCTGGACTTGAAAACAGATAGAGGTGGATACCTCAGAGACTAAGTGCTTGAAAACCTGTTTGGGAATAAATACTGGGATCTCTCTTTCCTCCAGAAATAGTGATGAGGTAATGCTACTGCTCCCTTTTTGCCCAATAGTGTGGTAGTTTGAGCATTTGCCTTCAGAAAGGGAGATTTGACTTCTAGTTATACCTCAGCCTCAGAGGATCACAGAGTAACAGAATGGTTTAGGTTGAGAGGGACCTTTGGAGGTCATCTTGTCCAACCCAAGGATTTTAACACACACACGTCCAACCAAGGATAGCTCATAAATGCTTGTGTCTTTATTCCCTAGCCTGTTTATATGTTTCAGATGGAAAATCACTGAATAGAGAAGTATGAAATTTCACTGTATTAAGAAACAATAACTTGTGCCAGAGTTTAAATACTCTACCTAGCTGCTAATCTGTCAGGTAGAGTCAGGGTTTGCCTTCCTGAGCAACTTCTCTTGTAAGAGGTCTGTTTGTTTAAAAGGTCTCTACCACCACTGTTTGCCACATTTTTCTGGAACTAAATTCTGAGCTGAGAACATAACTAGCAATTTGAGTTCTCCAGGAGGATTAAGCTCAGGGATGTCCGAATTTTAGGTCCCAGATAGGTGTGGATAAGGAAATAGGCAGTCAGTCCAGAAAAGACAGCATGTGTATGGCAACAAACCTTAGGCACTGGTGAACATTTTTATACTAAACTTTTGTTTTCTGATTTTGTCAGATGTCTAGGCATGTCAGGCAGTATTTTCGGTTTCATATTCCTGTATTTCACTAACAAAATTCAACGAAATAACACAACAGAGGCAACCAACCATCAAGGGAATCCTCAAAGCTTATGCATTGTGTATGTTTTTGGATAGCTATGGGTGTCAACAAATGGACTTTGCAACTGGGCTGGAGGATGTAAACTGCAGGTGATGATGAAGCCCCTGTGGTGTACTCTAGATTGATGTTAGAGCTTAAAATGTTAACTTATCGTCTGTGCACTAGTTTTCACAAGTTTAAGAAAGTGGCAACCTGCTGCTTTTTTTTCCACAGATTGTATGTCTAAGGCATTTGTAACATGCCAGTAGCAGTTATTCTGCCACTGATACAGTGATGTGATGGAAATGACTGTTCCCATGATAGGATTCTACAACATTCCCATACATTTATTGTCTACTATCTGATGAACTGTGTGTGGCAGGTTTTCTTCTGTACACAGCAGAAAAAAAATGAGAAAGCAGCAGGATGGGAAGGCACATACAGAGAGGAAGAAGTAAGAGGCAGAAAATGGTCATACAGAAGCAGATAAAAAAAAAAAAAAAAAAAAGAATAAAAAGAAGGAAAACAAAGCAAGGAGATAGAAAGAGAGGGGTATCAAGAACCAGGAAATGAAGCAAAAAGAAAAAACAGCAATACAGAGATGAAGAGAAATGAGATAATTGAACTCAGAGAAAATAGAATCAGATTGTGTTTTAAAAGTGCTTCCAGTACGAAGAACTGTGATTTCACTTCAGTTTGCAAACCTAGGCAAACCTCACACTGAACATGCAGGGCAATTTTATTGAGTCTGTCGTGCCAGGTGCAGTATCTTACACAACGCTTCAACAGTGGACTGCTTAATATCAGATATGCTACAAAGTGAATAGATTCGAAGTAGTGAATGAAAATGATGTAAGTTCACTCCAGCTATAGCTTTCTTCCTTAGGCTTACAGGTCTAAGAAAAGTGAATCATTCAGAAGTAGGAAGCCATTGACAGAATCATTTGATTTGTGGGATTATAACCGAGTAAAGAATCCAACTAGAGAGGATAAGTATATTGAAGAGAAACTACATTTATGTTTATGTTACAGCTATCTTCATCACAGGATATTAGCTTGGGAACTAATTTATTCAGTGAAAAATTAGAGGTTGAGGCATCAGGTGATAAGATGCTGGACTAACATTACACTTCAACAAATCAGAAATTTTAGGAGAGGACTGTCTGGTATTTGTCCAGAGGGGTCTAATATAACTCAATGATAAAGTAGCTAATCTGCTAAAAATCTGCTGAGAATCTAAATTGCAGAATATGGAGCCTTATTTCATAACAAAAAAACCTAACTGAGGTAATAATTCTGAGTATCTAAAATACCCATTGAACATGGATTTCAGTATATGAAAATATTGAAAAGAAAGTTTTGAGCATGCTAATAAGTTAGAAGATAAAAGAGAACTGGTTAACACAATCCGTTTGGACTTTGAGTACACTTTTAAAAAATCCCTCCCAGGGAGATTTTGAGGAGGCAAAATAGTAATCAATGAGAAACAAAATGTTGCTATAGATCAGAGTCTAGACAAATATGTTTTCAAGAGAATAATTACCAAGTATTGTCATACATTGAGTCTTGTTCCTGCATGTTCATACTCATTCAGATGCACTCTGCATGGGTTGCAGAGTTACAGGAATCTGTAAGAAGCATTGAGATGGAATGATTGCTCAGAAATAATAAAAAAACAGGATTGTTTAGTGTCCATCTACCTCAGTACTTTCTTTTAAGCTCCAGTGTACTGTCTTTTGTTGAGTAGAATTCTGAAGACCAGAAAAATATAGCAGGAGCATGAACATAGAAATGCAGAATTCAGAAGGACTTTTTTTTAATGGTAGATCTCTTAGCAGTTGAACAAAGCTCTAGAAGGTGGACTTAAAACTTTTAATTAGTTAAAAAATGAAAAAATACCCATAAAGAAGAAGCATCGGTTTTGAATGCCAAATCCAGGAAGTAAATAAATCTGTTTACAACATTTCAGCTGCTTGTGAGGGGGAAGATTATGGAAGCAGACTATCATTTCCAACTTAATTCTAGACGACTGAACCATAACTTTCTCTGGTACGAACACCCAGCAAAAGCCTGCACTACTACAGGGAATTTATTAGGACTTGAGTGGAAGTAGTTCATTAGTTCCCAAATATTGCAGTACATTTAGAAGACTTGTGGAGTTTTACATTGTATTTAATTATATAAAACACAGGGCTTCTCTTCCTTGATGAAAAAAGGTGTGGAAAAGATAATCAGAAAGTAAAACTTAAACAGAGATTTCATAGAAATATTCAGTGCAATCAAGGTGACTTTTTTGTGGAGATAAAACAATAAAAAAAGAATTAGCTATCAAAGCCTGCGATTTCTGATCCTGATTTATGATCCCATATTTAGCTGCTACTAAAGAAGCTGCTTTTAGTGATAGATAAAATAAATGGCATTTTTGTATCCCAGTTCCATGCAAAATTCTCTAAATGCTGAGACAGTCAAGGCTTTGAGGCAAGTTGTTCTTTATGCCATGTTCTTTATGCTTTATATCCTGGTCTGGAAGTATCACATAGACAAGTCAAGCAGGGGCAGAAACCGACAGTTTCAGAAAGTGAAATTTGGGAGTTTCTGCTGAATTGTTTGGAAACAAAAGGATGGGATGTTACATAATTCATCAGTTGACATTCAGTATTTAGAATTGGTGCTCATGGTTTGACTGGTTGTTACTTAATTTCAAGGAGAAGATTAGTTTCAGGTTTTATTTTGTTGTGTGGCTTCTATTTACTGAAAATAATTAAATATTGTTTACAACTATTGTTGTAACATGAGGCAAATCTGAGCATGACCACACAACAAGTCTGAGCTTGTCATCCTAAATCTGCTTGTAGTTACTAGAGGGAAATAGGCAGCCTTCAGGCTATGATGTATTGTATGTGCTTTTTGAAGTACCTGCCTTAAGATAAGATGAACCACTCTCCAGAAGATCCATCCTTTTGGCTGCAAAGGACCTTGCGTCCTATCCTATGTTATTCATCCTATAGATGGCCTATCTAAGGCATAGGCTGTAGATTATTATCTTTGATATCAGAAGTTAGAACAGATGAATCCCATCCTACCTGTGCATAGGCTAAGGATTAGCACCTTGTAATTTATGTAAATTACAATAGATGTAAGAAATGTATTAACAGGCTTTGTGCTGCAAGGTAACACAAAATAAAGCTGTGGACTATATGGACGAAGATTTGTACTCTGTGCACTGAGAATCAACATTTTGTTTTTAATCACCCTTTTAGAGATTGGCTACTTTTAAAGAACCATGGCCAAAACCTGCAGCCTTTGCTCAGGCGAGCTCCCAGGACTACACATTTTGGCTTCTAATATAAATTTTGTAGGCTAAATATTTTGCTTGAATTACTTAGGTAATAAAAATATTAATATGCATAAATTGTATTTATATTAATTTCAATACAGAGATTGTTTCCTTTCTAAAGCACTATTATTTTTTTGAAGTGTTATTTATTTGCAGGAAATGGATAATTTAGTGCCTTGCCCTAACTCCTTATTTGTGCAGTCAAAAAATACTTCCAAAAATAATTTTAAGGGGTTCAAATTTTATTTCCTATTTTTACTGGCAATTTAGAATTTATGTAGTGAGCATAAATCATTGGCAATCCTTGAATCTTATGAAAAATGCACTCAAACAGTTGAAACTAAACTTTAAGCTTTTGCATGTCTTACTGTTGCTACAGCTGCACTAACATTGACTCGATCATCATCCAGAAAATTTATGTTGTCGGCTGTCACATTTAAAATCTGTAGCACAGTACACAGTTTTCTAAATGTTTACTAAATTAGTTCAAATATTTATGAAGAATTGAAATCTTGTGTATGGTGGTAGAAGTTAGACTATTTATTAGCATCATAAAGGGGTTTTTATTTTTATTTTTTTGTACGTGCATAAAAACTGTACAATAACATCTGGGACACATTCTGTGAAGACACTGAGCCAAATCGGTTATAAACTGTGTGGTCAGCTAATTACTACTATGCATATTTTGCATGTGAAATGACACAAAATAATGCTGGTTTTAGAATTGCATCTTTTAATGCATAATTCAGGTACTATTAAAAATACCACATCTTTTTCAGTGATTAAAAATGAAGCCTAATGGCCAGGATTGATGAAAAACTGTGGCAAATGGTAATTGCAAGTAGTCATTTGGAATGTATGTTAATTTAAATGTATTTTTAATGTACATATGAAGAAAAGTTAAGTAGATTCTGATTAAGCTAGATTCTTCCAAGTTAATGTATTCCAAAATTTAAAATGACACAGAAATAAATTGCAATTAGTACAATAGAACAGTAAGGAAGTAAGGACTTGCGTTTCCCTCTTTTCCACAAATGGTACTTCACTACCTACTTTGTGTCCTGTGACAGTGAAATAAAGTCAGACTGTCTCCCTCTGAAACATTCAGTTCTGTATAGGACTGTCTTAGTCCTAATAAAAATTAACTGGGAATATAAGAGCTGGAAGGTTGTAATTTTTTTTTCTCTACTAAAAAACACTTCTCCATGACCAGCAATTAAAAGCTGTATTTATAGAATCATAGAATCGTTTAGGTTGGAAAAGACTTTTAAGATCATCAAGTCCAACCCTTATGTCCCAGTCCTGAAAAATTTTCATGTGAATAGCCCTTTTGAGGCCGTTTGGACTATTTGCATGTGCAAATGTGAATGTGTATGCAAATGTTTAGAGGTTCAGTGTTAGAAAAACAGATGCAAATATTTGCTGTAAAATAACTCTAGAAGCATTTCCTTACAAAGCTGCTGCTTCATAAACTAAAGCATATGTAATCACACATTAATTCTAAACTGGTGTATGTAATTCCTTTGTTTATAGACCTATGTCTTTTAAGAATCAGCAGTTGGTGAAATTCACAATACATAAGAGCATACTGAAATTTATCAATATTTGGCTTATATCTGTCTTTGTATAGAATTCAAATACTGGTTGACATACTTGAAATATAGCAATATTTTTTTTCTATGACAAATAGATACCAAACAAACAATTGTATGCAACATTATTATTATTACCTTTTATATTATGTTATAATGAAGGTTGCAGGTTACAACATATATAATTCCTTGTTGATTATAGGAAATAATTATTGTTTTACTTTGATGCTAATACACAAGGTAAGACACAAAATAGTGGAAACTTAAAGAGAAAGAATTGATTTTAGTTATCTTTATCTTGTGCTAGTGATATTTGGATTTATTTTGAAAAAAAATACATGTGGAAGAACACATCAGGTTTTTTTTAATATACTTTATAACAAGTAATTCCGGAAACTAATAATGAAGTCTGTTTTGTTTATAAAGAAACATCCTGATTGTCTGAAAATTCTGATTATCAAGACAATCTGATCTTTATAGTTCAGTTCAATAATGCTCTTTTTTTCTTTTATCACAGTTCATCTTAAATACCTTAATTCAAGATATTCGGATGGCCTTATAATACTGTATTTTTCATACCTAATTAGAAGTACCAACAATTCAGTTTTGCACAAATCAATACAGTTTCAAGCTGTGTATGCTTTACGAATACAGACAGAAACTTTGAACTCATATTTTCTGGTATTCTGGAATACTTAGGGCTGGAGTACACATGTTTTTTCGCATTGCTTTAAACCCCCATTTTTAGACTACACGGTGTAGTTTAGTCACAATTATGTTGATTATAGGGTGATTTATACCATTATCACTTCTTTAGATAGTAAAACCAATTGAACACCTTCATGTCACTATAAGTGAGCCTATATTTCAGATTATGGGAACAACAAAATGTAGATGAACATTTAATAGACTTGGAAGCAACACATTTTAGTATGCGAATGGTAAACAAATCTACAGGGTTACACAGTATTAAGCCAGCTGGTCACAGTCCCCTGGAGAAGTTTGAGAAGCCGGAGATTGCTGGGATGTGGGGACTTGGTGCATTTCTGTGTACTGAGGACAGGTTGAGAAAAGGATGTGGGAGCCATTGTACTAGCTCTATCATACTGGCTTACACTATGTAAGAGGAGACATTTTCCTTAGGAGTAACTTTATACCAACTTTTACCCATTTTTTTGTGCCTGCAGATAGAAAATATTATTAGTAGGCCAAAAAAAAAAAAAAAAAAAAAAGAGGGATACCTGTGGGAAGTAAAAATGATCCCTGTTTCTTCTTAAAGGGTAGCGTAAAATCAGACTTGAAATGTTAGTATGAAATTATGAGGTAACAATACAATGTGTTTGCTAGTATGTTACTGATTGCTCCATGGATAATTTGATATAGTTATTAAAAGTTAAGTGGTTAAGTGGCCCTTCATTATAGTAACAGTTTTGTTCTGTTTTTAGAGAAGAAGTTATTTTCTGGAACATAGTTCACAATTGAACAGTGTTTTCTGGGCATTCTAAAAATAAGAACAAATACTATTACTATAGGATTCACTTTGAATAGCATATATATTACTCGCAACTGGGCACTAAATACATGGAGAGGTTGTTTCTTTTTTTTTTTTAAATCAAATGTGGAAAAAAAATCCTGGCCTTATTTACACATTTTGGGCTTGGCTTGGAGATTCTGTTTCTGGAAGAATCTCCTTTCCCTCTTCTCTTCTTTGTATTTCCCCTCTCCTTACAGTAAAGATTGCCTGTTTTTAACAAATGGCTTCCTTTGCAAAGAGACAGAATATATCAACCTTAATACTATGAATTCACCAAATGATAGGCATATACATTTTAGCACGAACATCCAATAAAAATAAATACATCTGCAGTGAACATGGTAAATTATATGCGAACTTACACTATAATAATAAACAGGAAACAGCAGCATCTGAGTCTGCAACTGGCTTCTCAGGAGGCTCCGTGCTTCCAGCTGTGGTAGCAGCTGTGGATCTGGCTCTGGAACTCTTGCTGAAACAAGCTGACAAAGGGCTGATTACAACATGGGGTTCAGTTTCTGCTTGGATTCATTTTCCTTTTAACACACTTTGGTTATGAAAAGTTTGCTCATTTACCCTGCTTGTGGTTTTATATCCTGCACTTCACAGTCATTGGGCTGGTGTGGTGATTATCACCATTCCTAGTGACCTTGATCGTGGGGACCTTATGCTGTCTATACCATTTGTGGAACATTGCAATTTGGTTTTGGCTTACTGGAAGAAATTGAAAACTCTCTTCCTCTTCCTTCTCCCTCCCCATCCCCAGAGGCTGTTCAGCATTTTTGTCCAAAATATTACACAGTAAAGTTATTGGGGTTTATATTTTTAATTGTTTTTATATGCATAGAAAACAATTTAGGAGAAGACCAAATGATACTCACCTGCAGTGAAATCTGTAGAACAGGCAAGAGACTGGGTAAACTCTGCCAGGTGAAACAAGTAGAGAACTTCTTTTTATCACTTTTTATTAAAGGGAGGAATTCTGTTTTCACAGAACCTGAGTGGGCAAAACAGCATTTGCCCGTGTGTTCCTAAAGCAGCTGTATAGATACGTTCACTTACTGCATGTCCTTCTTTCCACCTCTGGTTGCATGGGCTCTTTTCTTGATTGCATGCTAAAGACGTAGTTAAGCTACTAAAACGTCTGGCCTTGATTCAGCAAAGATTTAAGCACATACTTAGAATTAAACACTTCCATTGCAGAGTCTGCTTTGTCAACTCCCAGATATTTGCTTCTGCTCTTATACTGTGGAGTGTCTCTCTGTGAATATCCTGAGACCAAGACAGTCTTTTTCATTACAAAGTCTTTTTTTCTTTCAGTCCTGCCATCTTTTTAGAAAACAGCTGTATTCTCCAACTTAATTGAATCCCCAAATTAAATCCCAGTTGCCTCTGTAACTCATTGCTCAAAATCTTCCCTCTTTTTCCCTCTGCTGCTTTTCTTCACATAGGATCTTGCTTTTTCTCCTAAGGAAAAATAGATACAGTATGCACTTCCTTCTGTCACTCTCTTCTCCCTCCCCTCCACTAATCCTTTCTCTTTCTCCTCCACTGTCAGAGCAGCAGGAGTTTCTTGTCTACTTTCCATCTGTACCACTTCCACTTGCCCCAGTGACCCCATGTTCTGTTCTTCCTCTTATTTCTCCCCTCCCTTATTCTCTTTCTTAACTTCTCACTGTCCTCTGGCTCTTTTCCACTGCAATATAAGCAAGCGTTTGCCTCTTAAAAATTGCACCTTTGACCCTACTTGGTTCTTCATATCATATCTCATCGCCTATCTCTTCTTCATTCCTAAGCTCATTGAAGGCGCTGTTTATAATTACTGTCTGGAGACCCTCTTCTGTGATTCCCTCCTAGAACTCCTACACTTTGGCTTCTGTTCCTTGCTTGCAACTGCAACAGCTCTTACCAAACTCCCTGATGACAAGACCTCAGAAACAGTAGTTTATCCTCATTCTTCTTGACTTGTCAGTAGTGTTTGCTGCAGTTGACCAGACTCTTCTTGAAACTTGTGTCTTTTGTTGCTTTCTGTGGCTCTGTTGTGCTAATTTTCTTCTTTCTAAGCAGTTCTTCAGCATGTTCTTCAAAGTTGTCTCCCATTTTGGAAGGGTGTGGGTGGAAGTCTTGGGGCTGTGCTTTGGCTGGATTTTCTTGTGCTTTTAATGCCTTATGGGTTATTTCATTCACAAAAAGGAAAATGTAACAGCCAAACATATCTGTAGATAACAGATCTACCTTACTTTTGAAATCTATTTCCTCTCACTTAAGCGTATTAATTTGGAACCACACAAATGCAATTACAAAGCATCCCACCCGGCGCTGCCTTAAGTCTGGATGTCTTGGCAAATGCTCAGACCAGACACATGATTATCTTCCCTCTTTCACACAGACGTGCATATTTTCTCCTTTCATATGCTAGGCTCTCTGTACCCCTGCTAGCTGTACTCAGCCCTTGCCTGCATCTGTTCCAGCTTGCATTACTTTTTCTACAGATGACTCAAATTGTATCTCTTATTTCCAATAAGAATATAGCAAGACCTTGTCAAATGTAATTCATATTTTATGTCCTCTATTAAAAATGCTTATTCTGATATATGTTTGGAGTGCATTTTACTCTTTTACAGCCTCATTTTAAGCATTTCACTTTCTTTGTCATTGCCATCAACTGAGTCCCATTTCTATTGCTCCTGTCCTTTCTGCATGGAATCTCAGTGCTTTTTTTGGTATTGACAGTACCAAGAAATTTAATGTTATCACCACATCTCTACTTTTTATGCCAATTAATTAAATGAAAATATTAGATAAAATTCTGCCAAGCTCATCCTTGATGAATTCTACTGAAAAACAGTTCTTTCATTCTCCACAGGACTTTGTTCTCTCTCTGGTAGGAAGTTCTTTACCTGTCAAATTCTTTCAGTAATCCCTATTTTCTCCAGTTTAATATTGAATATCAGATGCCCAGATAGATTATATCTATCATATTTTCCTTGTTTAAAACGTCAGTCTAGTCGCAATGGTGTAAGCATGCAGAGAGTTCATAATCTCAAACAGATTTGTACATTGTAGTAGGCAGATTCCTCAGGTCACCACATACTTTTATACTCCAGCAGGCCCAACTGAATTATGTGAGCTCAGGCGAGTTTCTGCTTGCTGGTGTGAACCACAGGGAGTATTCCCTTGTTCTCTAGATACCTTTTGGTCTGCTTTTACTTTTGCTTGCCCTGCTTCATTCCAGATGTCATTCATGCCACATTATCACTACCAAATGCACGTCTTCTTGATCTAACATATGTAGCCGTTAGGAACATGTAAAGATACATTTAATTAAAGGGAACATGTGCACATACGTACTGTATGTTTTGCATTTACTTTGTATTTAGTACTGTTCTTGCTTACTTCATAGTAAGTGCTGTGGCTGATGTTGCAAAATAATTTCAGTAAAAGTCTGTGTATTCACTAGCTCTAGGCACCATAGTATTATGTAAAAAGCAATCCTTTGGGTCTGAAATTTTTCATGCTTGGTTTCATTTGAAAAACTGTGTATGCATAAAAACAATTAAGGAAATTATCCTGAATTGTTTTTCAGTTATGTGTCACTGAAAAGCAGGGCAGTGTTTTACTGTTAACAGTAGCTACTTTTTTATCTTTAATGTAGATAAGTTTCAAAATTCTAAATTTTCTTAAACAGTGACATCTAAATTGGGGGTGATATTTAATGAAGTCTATGGCCAAGTTTCAAAAACCTGGTTTTCGTGATGACATATAGATAATTGAAATCATACCTAGTAGGCATCTGGACTAAAATTAGGAGCAGGATGTAATGGACCCAACCACTTTTGTGGAAACAAAATCCATTTCCATTTCTTTGTCAGGGCTAATCAAGTTCTTTTTAGGTTCAAGGTTTGCGTCATTCTTACTGCTACTTCCAGTGTGCCAACACTGTACCTTCATATAAGGGATGGAATATGTTCTATGCGTTAAAGTGTTGACATTTTTTTCACAATTTGTTTTTGCCTGTTACTCATCCTAATTTCATATTCTATCAATCAGTTTCTCCTTCAACTGCAAAGAAACAATACAACCTTTGCCCTACAGACCTTGACTACCTACAAACTGGCATCTGTTCAATCCCGTTTGCATTATACAGTGTATAATTTTACATTATATCCTTTAGTGTTCATAGAATCATAGAATCATAGAATCATTAAGGTTGGAAAAGACCTCTAAGATCATCAAGTCCAACCATCAACCCAACACCACCAAGCCCCACTAAACCATGTCCCTAAGCGCCTCATTTACACRTCTTTTAAATACTTCCAGGGATGGTGACTCCACCACTTCCCTGGGCAGCCTGTTCCAATGTTTAACCACTCTTTCAGTAAAGAAATTTTTCCTAATGTCCAATCTAAACCTCCCCTGGCACAACTTGAGGCCATTTCCTCTCGTCCTATCGCTAGTTGCTTGGCAGAAGAGACCAACACCCACCTTGCTGCAACCTCCTTTCAGGTAGTTGTAGAGGGCAATAAGGTCTCCCCTGAGCCTCCTCTTCTCCAGGCTAAACAGTCCCAGTTCCCTCAGATGCTCCTCGTAAGACTTGCTCTCCAGACCCTTCACCAGCTTCGTTGCCCTCCTCTGGACACGCTCCAGCACCTCCATGTCCTTCTTGTAGTGAGGGGCCCAAAACGGAACGCAGTATTCAAGGTGCGGCCTCACCAGTGCCGAGTACAGGGGCACAATCACTTCCCTAGTCCTGCTGGCCACACTATTTCTGATACAGGCCAGGATGCCGTTGGCCTTCTTGGCCACCTGGGCACACTGCCGGCTCATATTCAGCCGGCTGTCAACCAGCACCCTCAGGTCCTTTCCGACAGGCAGCTTTCCAGCCACTCTTCCCCAAGCCTGTAGCGTTGCATGGGGTTGTTGTGGCCCAAGTGCAGGACCCGGCACTTGGCCTTGTTGAACCTCATGCAGTTGGCCTCAGCCCATCGATCCAGCCTGTCCAGGTCCCTCTGCAGAGCCTTCCTACCCTCAAGCAGATCAACACTGCTGGCCAGCTTGGTGTCGTCTGCGAACTTACTGAGGGAAAGGGAATGATGGGGGATTGATGAAGGCTCTTGTTCTTCTATTAAGCAGTTGAGCAACCTCCCACTGGGACTGGGGCTCTGCCTGCCTCTGAATCTGTTGTAAATCTCTCTACAGCCACACTTATTTTGATTTTGAATGGCTGTTTCTGGTTAGTTTAATCCTATTCCTAATCAATTTAAGATAACAATTAGAAGTTTAATTGGAATTTCATGGCTCTTAATTGTCATTTAAAAAAATTTAAACCAAATTCTATGCTAACACAGCATTAAGACTGAACAATGGAGACTTGGTTGTGGCTTTCAATTCTTGTGCTTTGTGGAGCCGATAGCTGCTGGGAGACACAATCTGGCTTCTCAGTTTCTTCTTGTCCCAAGGCATACCTAAACTACAGCTTGCAATGGAGCTATAATTCTTCTGGGGCACTGGGACAGAAATGCCAGTACAGAGATATAGGGTGAAAGCTACCCCATTCACCACAATTCTAATGACTTACTAGATGGTGGGGTTGTTATAAGTTGCTTGTGTCCATGTGTTGCTCTCTATGATCCGGGTAGCTGGCACAAGGAAGAAAATGATACCTTCCTCTGAATACCTTGTGTGGGCCAGGCAAGGCAAAACTTGAGCTGGCTTTTACAACTTCAGAAGGAAATACCAAGAAAAATTGAAGTCTTCTGCAGCAGCGTTAGCTTGGTTGCATTGCCAGTCCTTTGCAACTTGTGACATCCTTGTGCATAAATAAAGCTATAAATCACTGTTCTGTGATTTAAAAAGAAAATTGATAAACCTGCTATTTTTATCTGATGTAATTTTAACTTTTCATTCAAATATTTATTCTACATTGGCTGGCTAAAATATTCAAAATTATATTTAACCTTTTTTTTTATGTAACATGGATGGATACAGAGATGCATATATAGAACAGAAGTATATTTGTGTGTTCTTTTTATTGTAGGTATGTGTCCTGTGCATTGGGATGCCCATATGAAGGAAACATCATACCAACTAAAGTGGCAGAAGTAAGAGTGAACTTCTGGCTTGCCTTTTTAATGAATCAAAAATACATTTTAAAATGTCTATAAGTAATGTTCTCTACTTAATCCTAAAAAGATCTTTAATGGATAAAATTTAAGGAAAACAAACACAAAACATAGCTAATACTAAAACTGGGTGCATAACCTCACTCAACCATATGCAGTCAAATCTAAGGAAAATAGTATGTTTTGATTGTTATCAGTCACGAGGAAAAATATTATGCGCTATTTCCTCCAACAAGAAGGTAAGGAAATGCTTAAGGAAATAGACTCAAGCACATATGTCAGTGAAAAAAACAGCTAAATTGGAAGGTACTCAGTATTTCTAAATTAATTGGGTTTAATATGAAGTGAAAGTTAGAAGTGACACAGCTTTAGCTAGAGTGGTGATGACAGATTCAGCTGTGCTGTTGGTAGATTGCTTACTGCAATATCATGTTCCCCAAAAGGATTCTTTCCTTGTGTTGCTTGTTTTTTAACTACTCTCCTTGCACAGAAGAGCTCCTTTTCAGTTTGCCGGTGGGAGTGCTACTTAATGTTCCAAACCTGCAAACTTTTACTTGCACAGGTATTTTATTTTCTGTCTTCATCCTAATAAGTGTCTTCTTGTGTACCTGTACACCATTGTGTATGTGTTTAAGAATAAAAGCTGCCTCATTAAAGTTATTGAGGCCCTGATTCAGCAAGCACTGATGTTTATATAGAAGCATCTGATTAGCTGTTAATGGGTTTTACATAAACACATGCACTCATCCTTTGCTGAATCAGAATTATCAAAATTACTGGCTGTGTTGCTAAACCCTTTCAGAGATCTGCCTCTCTGCTCATCATGTTTCTCAGGATGGGAGTGTGTGACTCCCTTGACTGTGCATTGCAATCAGCAGCTATGATTGAAAGGTTTAGACTGTTTCTTCTGCAGTCAATGACAGTGACCAGTTTTGTGGGTTTTTTTTAAGCAAAAAATTTTTTAACTGAAGCAAAACCAATTAGGAGAGGTGGCTCATTAACCAGACTACATGCATTTCTGGTTTACTAGGTACATAACTGTTTTACACAGTTACCTAGTGAGTGCAAACCTCAGATGCCTTCAGACTTCTAGAATCCATCTGGTACATCCATATGGTTCTTTATTTWAAAAAAAACATTTCTCATCTATTAAAATAAACTGCATAGTCCTTTTTTATCACTTTTTATCACTGCTTTTTCTTGAAATGGAGTCACTGTTTAACCATTTGTCATCCTGTGGTTTGTGAATTTCAACCTTAGGCAAATAAGGCTTGAAAGTTGTGGGAAGCACCGTATAACATCCTTGAAGCCAGTTGTGTTATCCATTGTCTTCCAGTCATATACTTGGCTGTTTTTATCTTTCTGCCTGCTTCTTTCTCTCCTTAGCTTCCTTTTAACTTAGAGCAGTGAATTCATATAAATATTGTCCAGCATACAAGCTGATCAGGCTACAGAAGATGTGCCTATTCTTATTTGAATGCTGTTGGATTATTACAAAGTTTCCCTTACAGCACAAGGACTGCAGTGTCTTTTTATGTTGTTATTTGCTTAAAATCATCTGTAACTCGATTATGACCTTTTGTATTCAGTTTAAGAGTATAGTTTTAGATATTATTTCCAGCAGTAGAATTGTTCACATGCCTAAGGGGTTGCAGTGCTGGGTCACCAACTCCCATTTTGATCAATGCTTGGTGTCAGGGCAGTGCTCCCAAAGGGAGTAGCACAAGACTCATGCATAGTAAAACTGCTCAGCGGTGCAGAACACAACCCTGTTCAATCAACAAAGCTGCAAGCTCGTAATCACATTCTGATTACACTGACAAAACAGTGTGTTCTCTTCTCCCCCACCCTCCTCCCAAAAATCCACATTGAAAACTTACAAAATTGTAACTAATGGGCTGCCTCCTACTATGGTAGGATAGAAAATCCAATATGAAAAACTCCCATTCAGCTTCCAAGCATGCACATTCTTCTTGAAATTAAATATAGATCTCTTCTTAAGGGTCACTTTAAGGTTAGATCATGACAAGTCAGTGATGATGCTCAGCTTGTTAGCAGAGTTTCCCTCTCTCTTCTTTCATCTTTCAGAACTTTATTTTCAGAAGCTGAAAGACCTAAGGACTGAGCATGGGAAAGAAGTGAATGCAACATGATTTCTAGCAGTTTATATAGTCTCTTTGTCATCACTAAAATGCTCATCTAGAAAAACTTTGAATCATGAATGAAAAAGAACATGAGAAAAAAATGCAGTCTGCTTCTTTTATCCTGATCTTAAACAAAAACTGAAGTTTGGGCATTAACTAGAGGTAATCTACCACTAACTGCAGATGATCTTTTTTTTTCTTACAACAGTAGTCCACTTAAAACACCTGCCCCGTGCTGATGATATAAAAATATGCAGCAAGATAGAATCTTTTTTGCAATCTGGTGAATGTCCCTTTCGTAAAGCATATATTGAATTTATGTTGATGCGAACCAGGGGCTCTTTGACTTTAAAGCACAAAGAGTTTTACTACCTTTGCAATAGTCATAGCACTTCCAAGCTTTAAGCAGAACGATTCAGACTACTTGAAGTTCTTTTTCAGCTGTTCTTTGAATTAAGTGAACAGCAATATTAATCCAGCACTTCCGAGACTGCTGGTGCAGCACTTTGTCAGCTTCCTCAGACATATTCACAGCAATCCCACTGATGAAGTCCTGGAATTGCTTTAACAGCAGAGTGCAGTGCAACTGAAGATGTCTTGGAAAAGGGTCATATTTTTTCATTTCTAAACAGTTAATTTCCAGATTGGGATTCCATTCCAGTGGAGTGGCCTTTCGGGATTGCTGATACACAGTGGGGAATGCTAAAGGGGACAAACATACTCAGCAACTGAAAATAAGATGAAACCCTTTCCAAATAAATTCAACAAAACTAAGATGGAAAGATCCTACATTCAATTTCTAAAGCAGTATTTTTGGTGCAAATATAATTCTGTGCTTCTGAGCGTATGTCTCTCTCCATACAAACATTATGAAGCCAGACCTCAAATCTCTTACTCATACAAAGAACTCCTCAAAGACGTAATTCCAGAAACATTTAGGGGTCTACTTACATAAGTAAGAACTATTTGTATAGGGTTTTGTTTGGTATTAAGAAAAATTTTAAAACTTAAAGACTAGAATGTTAATTGTTACAGTTTTACTTTGTTAGTATTTTAATGTTTGATTTCATGAAAAGCAAGCAAAATTAATATTAACTACAACATGTTAAAACTTCAGTTTTCACTGATGTTTTCAGTGCCAAGAGAAAGCAAAATCAGGCTTCTTGTTAATTATTTATTGTCTTAGTTCAGCCATGTGCTTGGCTCCGTGTAATAAGCAAACAAAAGGGCAGGTCTTTACCCTGCACAACTTGTAAGCTGGAAAGTACATGCAGAAAACCAAACAGCTGGGAAATCCCCAGAGAGAGGAAAATGTTGGGAAAGGGCTTGACAGAAACTTAATTCATAGTGTAAAATCTTGCTTATTTGGATTCTGTGGGAGAGTCAAAAAGCAAGTTTTTGATGGATTTGTCTTGGTTGGTTATTCCATGTACAGAAGCAGAACTATAAATTTAAAATAAGAGGATCTATGGGACGTTCTTCTTGGGTGACAATTTTCAAGAATGAATAGAGGGTTTCTGATACATAGGTCCACCTCGGTGGGTCAAAACCTGAAACCTGTACAGAAGGGTGTCCTTTTTAATATATGTTCTTGACCCTATTTTATATTCTTTCATCTTGACCTTTTCATGTTTCTCTGTTTCTAATCAGGTATCTAAGCGGCTGTACAGTATGGGCTGTTATGAAATCTCTCTGGGGGACACAATTGGTGTGGGGACTCCTGGAAGTATGAAAAGAATGTTGGAAGCTGTTATGAAAGAAATTCCTCTGAATGCTCTTGCTGTTCACTGTCATGACACGTATGGCCAGGCCTTAGCCAATATCCTCACAGCCATACAGGTAACTCAGGTTCTCGTTTTATAGATGTGATAGTAGTAGTCTTAGTTTAATTCAAATGCACAATTTTAAAAAATTCCAGCCTTAAAGAAATTACTAGAGAAGGAAAGAGGCACTCACTAAACTTTCAGAAAGTATTGCTCACACATCGGATTGTCTACAGGTATTACTGCTGTTGCTTTTGCAAGAAAATGTCAATTCTTATCTACTTATTACCTTCAGTTCCATAAAAAATCACTAAGAAACAGTGGTGATTATTATATTCCATTGATTTTGGATGAATGAGGGAGATAAAATACATTTTTTCTCTGATGTCTCAGATTCCACTTTTCTTAGTAACATCTGTATGTTCATTGTTCACTATACTAAAATTTCTATTTTACAGAGGTGTCTCAAAATAGAATAACGCATAATTACATCTTGATTTCAGATGGATAAATCTAAATTATTGGTAATTATGTACACAGAATGGTCTAGATAATTTTATCACTGTTCATGCCTTCAGTATGTTTTTTTGTTTATCAATTTTACCTTCTAAATAAGGTTAGCACCAACTTCATATCCTATTTATTCTTCTTTCAAATCTGTGGCTAAATAATCAGAAATAGTTAATTTCCATAAGAGAGATTTTTCCCTTTCTGTTTATGTATTTTTAAGAATAGGACGCAATACAAGAAACAGACTACAAGTTCTAATGTAGTTTTTGTAAAGATATAATCTTGAAAAATATCTTAATGTGTACATGCATTCCTAAGGAGACCTATTTTTACTAAATGTTACAGAATCAAAAGCTGTTTACAAATCATCAGGCCTTTATTGTTCTATTTTATACTTAATGGCATCTTTTACTTCCTTGCAATTCAGGCAGCCATTTTTAAGGTCAAATTTCCTTTGTCCTGACTTGTTATTTTGGCAGAGCTCATATTATGTTTTTAGAAATAACAGCAGTGTGTTAACAGTATTAGTGATATAAGCAACAAGAAGGAACAGGGAAATGTTTCAATATGGCAATCTCTGCAGGTATTTGATTAAATACTGAATGACAAAATCTGGTAAAAAAGGTTCTAACTTTTACTCACAGTGTTCACTCTTGACCCTTACTCACTTTTACTGTTGCAAATGTGCGTGTATGTACCATGGGATAAATAAATTGCTAATTTCACAGTTAGCTTCAGTTGCAGATGTAATAACTAAAAGCATGAAAACCCCTGAGCATGGGAGGAGTTTGCTATAAAAATACTTGAAGCATTGTTTTTCAAATCCTTCCTTAAAGTAATTGCTGTCATGGTGCCTACTAAACACTGAATGATGGCTATGCTTTGTTAACCCCAATATTTGTTGTAAGTGATTCTTGTTTCGGGTTTACCTCCTGCTTCTATCTTTTTATTTACTTCTTGAATCAACTGTGTAAGAGTTAAAGGGGAAAAAAGCTCTTAGGTACCTAATGTGCAGTTCAGGCTAATTAACATGTAAATTCAAGAGAGCAACAGACCTAAAAAAAAAATCCCTATGGAGCCTTCTCAGATTTCTGGGAAGCCAGGAGTGCCTAAGATCCACCAGAAAACTTCCCTATGTGCTCAAGTTCTGCTACAGTGCATGTCTAAAGGTGCCGTGTTTTTGGCTGAGCTGAACTTGTCATAGATTTTGCCAGAAGGCCTTGATGAAGCAGGCATTACACAGTCTCTCTGACTGGCTTTGTGCAAGCAGCTCCTTGGCTCGCTCTAAAGGTGGGTCCCCAGGCTCTTGGATCCTCAAACAGGGCCGGTACATCACAACATCCTCTCCTGTCTCTGGTCAAACAAACGAGGCAGCTAGCGGTG
This sequence comes from Phoebastria nigripes, assembly GCA_035582835.1. NCBI lineage: Eukaryota > Metazoa > Chordata > Aves > Procellariiformes > Diomedeidae > Phoebastria > Phoebastria nigripes. The sequence goes on along the minus strand of JAYKAV010003175.1, from coordinate 410,668 downwards.
CATTACAGCTAAGCAATACTATTTCTAAAACAAGGCAACTTTTACAGGTCAGCCGGATGGTAAAGTGCCAAAGCCACTGGACCAGAGTGCCCCGCTCACTTCTAGCCCCTGCTGTCAGGCTTGCCTGTGCTTTCCTCTCTGCCAAAGAAACACGAATGGCAAAGTACTGGAGTAAAGCCCCTTGTCTTCAGCTCAGCAGTTCGTTTCACAGACCAGACTCTCCACAGACGCAATTCCTTACCCTTCCTCCTTTATGGGTCTGTGCAACCGACACAGTATTTCATCAGGAGTGAAATGTGTTTGGGGGGTTATAGAAATAATGGACTACAGTTATTGTTTGAAAACAATTTAAAAAAACATTCAGCAGGCAAATTGCACTCTTCCTAAGATGTTGCAGACTACAACCTCAGGCTGAGTACTATTGTATTGTATATTGTATTTCCTAAGAATTAATGAATGACAGCTGGAAAGCCACAAATCACTCTACACTAATTCAGGCATTGCTTCGATGGGAGATCTCCTAGGAGTGGAAAGAGGTGCTGGTGATTCAGTAAGTGATTTTTTATACAGATTGCATTGTTCCTTGCAGGATTATACTACCCAGAATATTTTCTTTTGTTTGGGGCTGATCCAAAGTCATCTAGAACTGACAGGCTGTATCTGTATAAGAAATTAGCAGGGAAGTAGTCTTGTAATTTTAGTATTCAGTTTTATGTGTGTTGTTTTAGCAAAAGGATAGGTAGTGAAAGATGGGAGAGAGATTAGCCAACTTTTAAAGGATAAGTAATTTTTTAAGTTGTTGAAGTGAATAATATAGGTAGAAAGCATTGCCCAGAGAAAGGAAATTCACTTTCTTTTATGAAGAGAATCTGTGTAAAAATGTGAGGAACATGAGGTGATACTTCAGAACAAAACAGTAAACATTTAAAGTAGAAACATGAATGGCTCTTGGTGAAATGGTTTAATATTAAAATATCAGAGTATACAATTTACCAAAGAGACAAATCCAGAAGATGGGAAGTGATGTGGCAATCTAGTTAGAGGTTGTGGTATTTTGAGTAAAATTACACATGTGGGTTAGCTAATGTGACAAACACAAAATGTAGCTAAAAGTAGTAGTAAAACATTTATAGGAAATTGTTACAGACCTCCAAGGAAGGGTAAAAAGATGGGTCAGGAAACTTCTGTGCTGGATAGGCCCCAATAAGGGAGACCATTGATCTGAGGAGATTTGACTTAYCTTGACAATTGACTCCTGTAGCGTGTACAGAACAGGTAAGAAAGGGGAAGTTTTTTAATGGAAGTGATATAGAACTCTTTTCTTGCATAGCTTGTGTAGTTGCCAGAAATAGCTTTGTGTTTTCGTAGCACATATCCAAACATGCGAAAGAATACGTGAAGAGGCAAAAGGAGTTTTGGCCGGCAGTGACACCTCAATAAATGAAACAATCAAATGGGAATCCCATAGAACTTTATCAAATTCAAATTGCTATTGTAATTCATTAATATAAACTGATCCCTACACTACTGGGATCAAATCCTAACTTAGAGAAAACAAGAATAAAACTCTAATGACTTACAGGGAGCAAGGATTTTTACCACCTTGTGTAATCATTTCCACCTTATTGGACACAATGAGATGAATGAGATTGATGATTTGCCAAATGAAATTACTTCTTATTAGTGCTTTCTTTTTCCAGAAAACAGGATTTTTGAAATAAAATCCACACTTTAGTACCAGAAACAGAATTTAGCAAGCCTCTAATTAAACTTTCAAGGTTCAGACTGCAAAATCCAAATTTGTGAATACAGGTTTTCATTACAAACATTATAATATATCGCCTTACAGAGAGTTTAAAATATTTAATAATATTTCATTAATGTCTTTAAGTTCCTTGAATTTTAAAGATTAAATAAACTTTTTTTTTTTTTTAATCCAAATAGAAATGGCTGGCTGCTGAACATTTCCCTTCGTCACTTACCTAAATAGATTCTAGCCCCTTTGGTGCATGCTGGAGAGACTAACCAACTTGCATATTTTTGTGGCTCCATTTTACTTATGTAGAAGGACTAGATTCACACAAAGGCAGTCAGTGTTGATATGGCTAAGTTTTAAGTGCCAGAACCAGGAGAGGAATCTGAACATAGATGCTGAAGTTCAGGGTTTATTAGTTCACAAGGATCATTGTGTTACAGTAATAGAGTTCACAACAGCCAGCAAGCTGAAATGGTAGAGCCTAAGTTAAGCAACTGAGAAAAGTTTGTGTTTAAAATTCCCCTTTTCCATGATTCTTACGAGTTTACATGTGAAACCTTAGGTGAGATGAATTTTCCACCCAAAATCATCTCCTAGATGTAAGTACCTAGCTTGTCCTTTTTTTTTCAAACAGAGGATTTGCTGTTTGTGGCTGTTGAGCTTGCATGCAGTTACAGGCTGTCAAGACCCCTTTCAGCTGGTGGTTAGAGGCCAGCTCTTTCTTGTCCAAGAGTTGCTTGCTGCTAATGAGCCTCAGTGGGGGCTCCCCCTCCTTCACTTGGGGGTGTCTTTAAACCTGAAACTCTTGTGCTTGGCCCCTGCCTGAGCTACCCTGCTGCAGCGTTGCAATTGCGCTTGCTCCCAGTCTGGTACCTCCCTGATTCTCACCCTCATCCTCACCTGCTGGCTTGACTTACTGGCTTAACCTCAGACCTGGCTCATCACTAGGGACCTGCTGGATGATCACTGGACTGTGACTGATCTTGTTACTGACTCCAGACCTGATCCTGACTTTGAATTGCTGACTTGACTTCCTGGCTCCTTTTTGGTGAGATTGCCGCCACTGCCTGCCTAGCTGTGACTCTTGGCTCCTCGCTTGCCTTCCTTTATGGAGCARTCTGCCTGAGATGGTCAAATATTTAGAGGAGGGACTAGCAACCCATATCTTGAGCTTTAAGGATGGCAGTGAATGGCAGGTAGTAGAGTTGGTGCTGAGCTGGGAGATACAGCAGTTGTGAGTTAGCAGGTCTCATGTGCTTTGATCCTGGAGCCCAGCTGGAGGCTTTGTCTTGCAGAGAGGCAAGATATTGCCACTCAGTTAAATTCAGAAAGCATTTACTGGTGTCTGGGTATACACAAAACCCTAACAGTTCTGCACTGGGAACTCCGCTGGGGAAAAAAGAAGAGTCCAAAAAGAGCCTGAGGAATTGGTGTCTGTGTCTGAGGGGTATCATGAACTTCAACATCTCTTTTAGGTGCCAGACTACTTACTTTGCCATTCTCCTCATAAGTTTTTAGACCTGTATTTCTGGGACTAACTGACCTAAAAGAATATACCCATAATGATGAATTTCCAAATAAATACAGAATCTGTAAGAATATTTATGTACTAGAAAATTCACTTAGCATTGGTATCCTGCAGTCAGTTCTTTCACCTTTGATTTGTGCGACTTACTTTAGCAGATGTCTACAAGGATGCAGGGCTCATGCTAGCTTATCCCAGTGAATGACTAGTACTTACAGCTAGAATCCATGCAAGTTAGAGTAGCTGAATAGAATAGAACAGTGATAAAAAAGAATAATGGTAAAATGGCATGATAGCAATGGTGGGAGGTCAAATGGGAAGAAGGCAAATACATGTGTATACTAGTTACATATCAATTGCTCTAGGGTTTCTGGTGATGATTTGTTACCTTTTTACTGAGTTATGCATATAAGCATGCATACAATCACAGTTTAATCTCTTGATTTAAAATGAAGCAACAGGATAATTTTTTGAAGTACAGTTTTATGAAACTTAACGTTGTAAAAACTCATAAGCACATTTTTCTTTGGTTTAGTTTTCATGAGCTTTATGTCCTTATTTCTTCTTTAGATTTCATTTCCAAACAGATACAAAGTTAAAACCAGCAGGTTTCTCCTGGATTTATGTTGAAATTTCCCCTTTTTAATAATCTTAATGCAAAGCCAGAGCTGGGCTGTGATCTTTTGGATGGTTGCTTGGACAGGGTCACAATATTAAGAGAGATTTTAAAACTAGATGAGCTTTGTTGCAAAATGCTGTATTAGAGAGAGCTATGAGGACATGATATAAGTAAAAATTAAACAGTAAAACTAAAAACTGTTGGTTCCCTCATTTTCTAAGTATGAAACAGCAATCAAAAAAATCCACAGCATGCTGGGTAACAAAACAAAGACTTTAAAAGAGAACAAAGAAAGCAGGATTAAATTAAAGCGTCATTAATTCAGGTATGCACATTTATTTATGTGCTGATATAAATGGTCCATTTTGGAAGGTCAAAATTTAGGACTGCTTTTTATCTGCGTACAGTCTAGGTTTAACCAACATCTGAATTCCTTCACTTTCTCCATGTAAAACAGAGAACAAAGTGTACGCACAAGCCTTGAATAAAGATTTAAAATCTTTTGTCCTGTCTCCCAGCTTTATCTACCATTGACTCCTATGCATTATGTTCATCATTGGTAGTTCAGCTTCTTCCTAGTGACCATTGGCTACAGTCGTGGTAGGATTATAAATTTGTTTATACATCTACATCTCTCAACTCCTGTCGAACTCATTAGCAACCTAAAATTGGACATTCGAGATGGTATCAAGAAAGAAGGGAAAAAAAAAAGATCCTAATAATTCTTTATTTGTAAGAAATGCTCTCTTTTTAATTCCCTGCAAAGCGCAATCATTCAGAACTGTAGTGTAGTAGAATAAATTGACACTTCTGTTACAGGGTTGGGAAGATAGATAAGCAACCATGAAAAAGTGTGAAACTTTGCCTGTAGTCATCGTGCTAGACTCGAGCTAGGAATTTCTCATGGAACAGTGAATATGAACTTCCTAGCTGAGGAAGGCAGTCTAGCCATATTTGTCTTTTGCTACACAAATCTAAAAATACTGGTTTTGGGGAAATGTAATTGTAATTGAGTAATTGAGGAAATGAACTTGTAATTAGTGGGCTGCCAAAGTTCTTGCTTGAATAATACATTAAATACCACTATGACTTTGTTTTATTATCAGCAGTGTGCTGGGGTACCCACTGCCTGGCAATGAAATTATTTACATCTAGACTAATTTTTAACAGAGAAAAAATAGTTATGTTAGTTTAGTTAAAATTTCAACACTGTACTAAAGACAGGTTTTTTTAAGCCAATAGGGAGGTATTGTATGGAATTAATGAGGTGCAGGAGGCAGGAACCATAACATCTTGGTTTGTCTTTTCCTGATTTAACATGTCGTTGTGCACATCACTTTTCTTCAGTTTTTTATTTGTAAAACAGGAATAAGGCTCATCTCTCTTAGTTTGTGAAGTGCTAAAAAAAATCTACAGAGGAAGAGCGTCGGACAAGTACAAATTATTTTTATGAAGTCTAAATTTAAAATTTATTTTTGAAATTGAAGTTTAGAAACTGAATAGATTTTAAGTTTGGTATAGAATGTAATTTTGAGATTAAAAAAGCTAAGGTATATGAGTGGGCAAGTGATCAAAATACATACAAGCCAAATCAAATTATCTGAGTTTTGTAACACTCCATTTCCTTTTCCCTGCACAGCCTGACACTCTGAAGAATTTATGCAGCACAATGTGAGGGTAGGAAAGACTTGCTGTATGAAACATGCACATATTTTGGGATCTTGAAAAAATGTTAATATTTTTGCATTCCTATTTCGAGAAACGCTTAGAAATGGAAAGGTTTCAGCAGACCTCACAAGTTTACTTTCCTCTGCTGTTTACAAAGATATGCTAGGAAACTGCAGAAGACTTAACAGAGATTTCCAGAAAATAATTTCAAGGTTCAGATAGGGAAACATTAGAAAACACAGCTTGACTGAGAATAGCTGTACGGGATTCAGGAAGGGCTGGTCATGCTTCAATATTTCGCTGGAATTCTTTGAGGCAGTCACTGCCAAAGAAGACAAAGGATATACAGTGGCCATCATATGCTTTGATTTTTCAGAAAATAATTTACAGTGTTCTGCACTGGAAGTTAATATTAAGGCGTGGAGACATGTAATAAGTGGAAAGTTGGCTAAATGGCAGGAAACAAATGGAGTTATGAAACGGAATTTCTTCAAGCTGGAAAGCACCCATGAGCAGGGTTGTGGAAGTATTGGCCTGTGGGTCCCAGGTTTTCCTGCTTAAATGAATAATGTGCAATACCATAATGCTCATGTTAAAGGCAATTGTTCTAACTTGTAGGAATTAAACTTTTCAAATTTTAGATTTCCATTGTGAGAAACAGGATAGCTAGCACAATTTGTAAGTGTAAATCTGTGTAATATTCTAAAATATGCAAAAGAAAAAGTTTGGGATCAAAAGAGTATAGGAATACACATAATTTTGGGTAAAGCAAGAGATTATTTATTACAACATGCCTATCCTTTCAAATAAGGGTCTTCCTAGAGCTTTCTACTTTTGGATTTCTCTGGGAACTAATTTATCCCAGGCACTTACCAGGTATTTTCTGGGTTTGAAAGTGTAAACAATACTTTTGAATTATTTGTCAGCAAACTAAAAGAGCTGTTAGCAATAACATTAAATTCTTTTTTTAAAACATCAGTTTGCTTTTTGGTTTCTGTTTCATTTTATTCCCTTTTCCTCATAGAAACAACATAGCACTTATGTAAAGCAATTAAAAAAATCAGATGTTTGAGCTGAAGGAGTACGTGTGTCCTGGTTCCAGCTGGGACAGAGTTAACTTTCTTCCCAGTAGCTGGGGAGGGTGTGCTGTGTTTTGGTTTTGGTATAATAGAAGCGTTGATGGCCCATTGATGTTTTGTGTGTTGCTGGGTGGTGCTTGCACCGGCACTTTTGGACCTCCCCTGCCAGGTGCATGGGAAGCTGGCAGGGGGAGCATAGCCGGGGTGTTTGACCCAGCTGGCCAATGGGGTATTCCATACCATGTGACGTCATGCTCAGAATAAAAACTAAGGGTGTGGGGGGGCTCTGCGTCCCGGGACAGGCTCTCGTATTGGGCACGCATCGGTTCAGCGGGTGGTGAGCAATTGCATTGTGCATCGCCTGCTTTGTATGTTGTTGTTGTTGTTGTTGTTATCACTGTTAYTATTACTGTTCTACTTTGTTTTATTTCAATTATTAAACTGTTTTTATCTCAACCCGTGAGTTTTCCTCCTCGTGCCCTCCCGATTCTCTCCCCCATCCCACCGGAGCCGGGGGGTGAGCGAGCAGCTGCGTGGTGTTTAGGTGCTGCCAGGGTTAAACCACAACAACGTGATATTAGGAAGGAAAAGAATGAGTAGAATTGTTTAAGATTGAAAGCTAACAAGACAGAGGTGAATAAGACTGTGTATTTGAAAGCAGATAAGTTAGGGGGGAAATGGCAGGTGAATTGTGAAAAGGTACCAGACTGCAAGGTTTCTGAGAAGAAAACTTAAAAATAGAGTGTGTGCTTTAGGAAAGTAGAAAAACACTTGTGTTTTATCTAATAATATTGCTACTATGAGCAGTCAGCTAGTTACTTTTTTAAGTGAAAAAACATACTGCACAAATGAATTAATCAGACCTACATATGGGAAGAAAATGAAAACATAGGCATTCATACTGAAAATCTGAGAGATGTTTTCCAGTATTTTCTCTGTTCTTTTTTTTTTTTTTTGGTCTTTTTATAGGTACTGGGTTTACATTGTTGCCTGTAATTTCAGCAAAATAAGAAAGCAAGCAAATTGACAGGCAGTACTACTCCTGCTCTTTTCTCAGATCAGTACAAAAGAAGTAGCAACCCTATTTTTTTTGCTTTCTCCTGCTTTTTGCAGGGTGTGCATAGTATGCAATTTCTGAGGAGCTGAAAGTTTTTGACCTTTCTCCCTATGCTTCAGAAAAGCTTGATAACCTGATATTTCACAAATAAATTCCTCATTGCTATTATTACAACTGTTACACTATTACTAGAAAAAAAAGTTTAAACAGTAGACTTTGTTTCAAGATTTTATTTTTTGAACTTTTTTAGGATAGGAAAGGTAATATATTTGTTATTGTATACTGAAATAGCAGCCAGAGTTCCTGAGGCAAAGATGTATTTACATGCATATACCAATAGGTAACCTGTATGTTTTTGTGGTTTTTGTTTTTTATTTTAAATGAAACTTAGTATATTGTAAATGATTAACAAATAGCAGAAATCTACATTGTTCTAGCTGCCTCTAATATGATGATTGAATTTCAGAAGCTTTCAACCCTAGTTACTGAACCAACAAACCTCAAGTCTAAGTCTGTTTCAGGATACTGATCAGACCAAGAGATCCTTCATCAGTTATAGATTATTCTCATCTCCAAATTCGCTCACTAGAGCTGACTTGGAGCGGTAGACACAACTTCCCTTTGGCTTAAAATCAAACCTCAACTGTCTTTTAAAACATTTTTAAACCTTGAATTTCTCATGCAAGTCTACTTGCATCTCTCTCTCTATCTCTGCAAGTTCATATAGATTTATCACCCTAGGTCTAAATGGAATATGAATGGAGAAATCACTGCAGCAACTGGAGAAATAAAATCCTTGCCTACTTCTGCTTTTTTCTTGGAATGACGTTTTATTGTAGCTTCCTAATCACATCTTAAATGCTTTCAATTCTGAGTTTCTCATCCTCTAAGTGACGTTCATTGCACATTTCATTCTTCAGTGTCAGTGGTATGTTCCAATTTCAGCTTCACTGATCATTTTCTGGTTCATTAAATCTAGAAGCATTAAGGCCGTACTGATTTGTTTGACCAGTACCTAAAAGGCATTCTAGTATTGCTTCCATTACTGTGCATCTTTCTCCTCTTGTGAATGAACAACTTCCCATGCAAATGGCAAATTTCCTCTCCTCTGAAGAAAGGCTGAGAGAGTTGGGGTTGTTGAGCCTGGAGAAGAGAAGGCTTCGGGGAGACCTTCTTGCAGCCTATCAGTACTTAAAGGGGGCCTATAAGAAAGGTGGCGGCAAACTTTTTAGCAGGGCCTGTTGCGATAGGACAAGGGGTATGATTTTAAACTAAAAGAGGGTAGATTTAGACTAGATATAAGGAAGAAATTTTTTACAATGGGGGTGGTGAAACACTGGCAGAGGTTGCCCAGAGAGGTGGTAGATGCCCCATCCCTGGAAACGTTCAAGGTCAGGTTGGACGGGGCTCTGAGCAACCTGATCTAGTTGAAGATGTCCCTGCCCATGGCAGGGGGGTTGGACTAGATGCTCTTTAAAGGTCCCTTCCAACCCCAACTATTCTATGATTCTATGAAAAATAAACAGATTCAGAGAATTTACTTGAAATGATTCTTAGGTCTTCAGATTCTGTTCTGCTGCATCATTCTTCAGTTGTCATATCTGGAACTATAGTTTGTAAAAGGGAAAGAATTAGTATTAATGGAATACGAGAAGACAGTTTTATCTTATTTCCCCTTTTGCCAGCTAATAAGAGGCTTGCAAAGTTGTGCTTGCAAACAAGGCTCACACAAAATAGCATAGAATATAATTTAGATACAAAACCAGCAGAATATAGGCCCACTTGAGGATAATACTCTGTACAGACTGTTAGTGTCTACTTCCCCTCTCCTTTGTTCTCCTTTGTAATGTCTTTTTTGCCATTCTTTGCCTCCATCAATGCTTAAGCGGAGTAAATATGCTGCTGGCAGCTCGCTGGCAAGAAGGAAGAATGATACGAACAGATACCGTGCTCCTACATTCACCTAGTCCTAATATTTTCCCTAGCACTTATGTTAATTTTTTCCTCTCTTTCACTATTTTCCTCGTCATTGTTTGATAGCTGTAAGTCCACATGGCCAGAGCAATAGTCTTTTTACAGACCTCCTTTTATCATCCCAACTGTGTCTTGTTTAACTTGACTATTTAAATGGCTAAGAGTCAGCATCATCCAGTTCTGAAGTGGACTGGGCAGTAATCCAGCTCTTTCTGTTAGAGACAGACATTCATTTTTTTGGACTAGAAACAAATTACTTCCAAATGCTGGAAATGTAAGAAGGCTTTTCAAAAAAGGTTTTCAGGTGTTTATAGAACAAATTAGTATAAAATAGTTTTCAAAATGCTAAGCCCAATTTATAATAAATATTTAATACTTTTAGGAGTTGTGAAAATATAGCACTAGAAAACTGAAGTCACTGATCTGTAGCATGAATTAAAAATATGGTGAAAATATGGCACACTGGTGTCAGATTCCCCATGCATTTTTCTATTGTGCCTCAACTGGATTGCATGCATAAAAAAGGTAGTATTTTGGGGTTTTTTTTACATGAGACTACATGGCTGGCTGTAGGTTTGATAAGATGACTGCCTGTAACAATCAGAAATTGAACTGCTAACTGTTATTTTACAACAGTTTTTGATTCAATTCCTGAAAATCAGAGTCTGGATTATCAAGGTGACTGGAAAATGAAGAATTATCATTGGTCTGAAGGTTGGTTTTTTGTGCCTCATTCAGTATCACATAGGCACTCTCTCATTCATAGAAAGACAAGCTAGTTCTCCACAGCCGTTACCTGTCCCTTTTGATTTTGTGGTGTCTTGTCTCTCACACACCTTCCAACTTTCACAACAGATGAAATGGGATTTCCACAGATAAGTGTCCTACATAACTGGCTCATCTCAGAACTGCTCCATCCTTGCAAGACCGTCCCATTCTCCTTTCTCAGCACCCCTCCCACAGTGTGCATTTCTTCATCAATTTCTATCTCATCAGCTGTCACATTAATTTTAGATACAAGACTGCATGTCTGAATAGACTTTGCACTCCTACAGTTGCTATATCACTCCTTGATATGAAAAGCTTGCATCCATAAAATCAAATTCGTACCCTCCAAAACAAGGTCAGCACTTCCAGACTGCCGATTGTGAATGATCCTAAATGGTGCTAGTTCCCAGACTGTGCCAGAAATTGTTCGGTGGAGCACCACCTGGCCCAGGCCAAAGCTGTGCTGGGGACTGTGGCAAGAGTTACACACAGTGAACAATTGAGTTCCAGTCCTGACGCCATTTAGTTTACTGGTCATATATATATATATATAGCCACAAAAGAGCACAAGTTCCTGTGTATTAACAGCATAAAAGAGATTTTTGTGTCATTCCTAGCAGCCGTTCGAGGATGTCTCAGAGCTGAGATTTCAGAGGTTCTGGTCAGCTCTGAGTGTGCTCCGTGCTGCTGGCATCCCTGGGGATTTCACTGCAGAGCTGTTACACGTTTTCCTCAAACACCTGTACACTGCACCCATCTCTTCAGCTAAGGTGGGACTCCCCACATTACATGTCTTTGATTCAAGGCATGGGGGCATGAGAACTTGAGGAGTCTACCASTGTTTACTAGTGTGACACATTTAGGTGTGCATGTAAGTTGTTCTGAAAAGCTGGCTAAGTTTTTCCAGAGCAGTGTAGTTCAGGGCAGATATCTGCCCCACAGGATATCAGCTTGATTAGTAAAAGTTTGGCAAAGCTCTAAGCAGCTTAGCATAGGATCTGAATATGGAAAATGTTGGCCAGTCTTTGTAACTGACATGGCTAACATGCCAATTTGAATTAAATTTCTAATTTAAATATACCACAAAAATCAATGTCTATATTTAAAAAATAGTCATCTAAAACATGTTCTAGATTAATACTATGTTTATATTCATTAGACCACCTATTCATTCCTGTGATTAAGGTGTACTTATGATGATGATTCTAGGATATATAGTTTTAGATACTTTCTAATCTAGAACATGTGAGTGTGCCAGTAATTGTGTATCTAGCTTTGTGTTTTCAGCTAGTCTCCATCTCGATTGACTGTGGTACAGTCTTATTCCTTTTGCTTTCTCTTTATTTTGAGCTTACATGCTGCACACTAAAAAGGTATGTGGTACACTGTCAGAAATAACATACAGTATTTCAACATATTTTTAAAAACAATTGTGAAAGAAAAAATTCAAAAGTTTGGTGAGGATACAGGTATTTTAAGTACCTTTAAAAACAGGTTTTTATTCAGGATTTAATTCCTCATTCAATTTTCATGGTATTTTGAGAAGAAATTATTTCTATAAGAGTTGCTTGACTTGTTTTTAGAAATTCTCCCTATAATCATATTGCACTTTAATCAGGCTGTGACTCTGTATACATCAGCTAGAAGAAGATAAATGGCTTTTAGACATATATTTTTCTACTCAGTGTAAATGACTCCCCCTCCCTTTTTACCTTGAAGTATTTTTTCTTAAAGTTCAACAGCAAGTGTAAAATAAGAACAGAGTCACTACAGTGCTTCCCACTTGGAAATGATTGTTTCTTTTAATTACCTGTCATTATTTGTGAGTGTGTTTATTCTAGTTTCTGCCTGAAAAAGAGGGTATTGCATGGAACCTGACTTTCAGACCCAAGCAAGAGTCAGAGGAGTTTGCAATGGCAGGAACAGTCCTGGGAAATCACAACTCCCAGTGTCTCCAGTAGGGAAGCGCAGTGTTTACAGGATGATGCTTCCTTCCTTTTTGGGCAGCTCTACAGACAGCTGTGCTGAGGGGGTGGAACTAAACCTCTGGCCATTCTTGCATATTTATGGTTCCTCAGAACGAATTTTGTTATCATCCAGCAAACAATGAAGGAAGGAGAGTTACTTCCTATTGCTGAGATACATCAGGTGGCTTTAAACAAGCTCTCAGGGTGTTTCCTAAGGTAAATTAAACTGCAGAAAATCCGGAGATACTATGATCAGACAAACTGAAGTTCCTGAACTCGCTCTAAATGAATGTGTTGGGTGGATCTTTGTAGCCGTATGAGAATAAGTGACCATTTGCATAAGTGGAATAAGTCAAACATGACTCTTCAGTTAAGACAGAAACCAAAGCTGATGTAGTACTTAAAGTGTGACAATCATCTTTTCTTTCTGTGCTGTGCAGAAGCAACACTGAACCAGTCTCCTGAGTCAATTCATTTGTCATTTTTTTTTTTCTTTTGAAATATTACAGTACAAATTGAAACAGCCAGGCTTTCAGAAATAAAAACTTTTTGATCATTTTTAAAGATAAATGAATGATAGTTTTATACACTCCATAATTTTTGCCAGCTTGCATATTTTCCTGTTTATTTAATTTTTTTCTCCTTTGCTGCTTAGTGCAAGTGCTATATGGTGACAGATTGTCAGAGGCAAATGATGTGATTTGCTTAACACAGAGTCCTTTCAAATGCATAAAGTAAACAATTATAGAAAGAAAGATTTTCCTCTGATCTATGTTCATAATAGTAAGATTTTGCTTGCACTAAGAGTTGCAACAATAGGTAAGAATTTTTAATTTGATGTAGTATTTTTTCCTCTAAAGAATAAACTGAGCAAACAGAATAAAAGTAGACTTAGCAAGGCAATATAATGTGCATCTATAGCAAAAGATAAGATGCTAAGTTGAACGCCTTTTTAAACAAAAGAAGTGTTCTGGCTTTACTGTTGGCAGAAACATTGGATGAGCAATTTGCAACTGTCTTTTTTAAAAAAGGAACTTTATTCAGAATAAGGGAAAAAAATTTGCAAGACAGATTACATTTTGTGCCCCCCCCCCCCCTAATGCTACCACTTAATTAGTCAATGTATTGGAAGGGAAGATTCTTTTGGAGGTATTGTAATGTGATAAGGTATTGTAATGTGATGAATATTAAAAAACTGATCCAGTCATAATGGAATAGTAGAAGCTGAGAAATTGTCACACTTTTTTTTAAAGTTTCCTGCATTATGATGAAAATCATGGTGAAAACCTTATTTGAAATAGAGATTCACTCTACCTATGGTGTCCAAAAAGATGCCCTATTTGATTGCTTCTTCTTTGGTCACATTACTGTAATTATTAACTGTTTAATCCCATCCTGGAATTCTACTCAGGACATTATATTTTAGCACAAAATGGAAAGTTCTACTTCCTTGAAATTATATAGATGAATGACTAAAACATATATCGCAGAGCTGTGAAAGGGAGGTTGCTCCTTGGTTCTGAATCTTTGCAGTAGATGCTATATTTTCCAACAAGACCTTAGTGGTCCCATTTGTTAAATACATTTGTCCGAGTCTTGAATCAAATTAAGCATGTGCATAGCTGTTTGCAAGTTCAGGGGCTATTTAGTGAGAATGAATTTTAAGAAAAAAAAAGTATTGATAGAAATAATATACTATTTTGTTACAAAAGATGTAAAAGGGAATAATCAAATTGAAAGAAAACAGAAATATCTAATAGTTTATTATACCGTAATGTCTACTGCAATATTGCCATAACTTTTGCCTCACTAATTGGGAACCTAGTCTTTAGTTCCTGTAGAGAATGAGGTGTGCAAGAATGAATACATTTGTTTTTGCTGTTGGGTTTTGTTTTATGGTTTTTGAAGCTGTATTTTTTCCCCTTGCAGTGATTTTCAGAACACAGATACCAGTGAAGAAAAAAAGAAGCAGTATAACTACTGTAAATATTTTATAAAATGTCCATCTGAAGCTCCTCAACCTCTGGTAATTAGAGGCCATAGTGTGGAGATTGACAGGGTAAATTACCAGTTAATGTTTACACAACAAAACATATGCCCAGTGCAATATCCTACACTGATGTTACTGAAACCAGAGTCCGGAAATGTACAGTGGAAACAAGACGTGGTACTTTTCTTGGGCCAACACAAACAGCAATTACAGCACAGTGTGAGAGAAGTCATAAGAAATACTACTGCATATCAGTAGTTCAACAAAGTCAGCACTTTTGTGTAATTGCAGGGGAAAAGGGCTGAAAAACATTACAGATCTCAGCAAGAAATGGCCCTTTATACTTTTAAACTGATCCTTGATAAAACAATGCCGGGGTCATGAGAAGGCTACTCTGCCAATTTTGCTTCACTGTGGGATCCATTGACATCTGGCTGAGCTGCGGAAGCTGGAAAACTTCTTTAATATTCTCTTGACAGTAAAATGGACATGTGGAAAACATTCTAATCTGTTAATCTTTGGTGCTCCTGAAGAAAAAGGACATTTGGCTTTGTACTTTGTGATGATAAATATTGAGTCTCCAGATCTAGCTGTAAATAAGTTAAAAGCATTTGAATGGAGAATGCAGTTCTTATTTTCCAAATATGGGAGAAGATGGATATGCACCTGTGTAATCCAGATGATGTAATAAATGCCAGGAGGTTTTTTCTAAGGGTAGTTTACCATACGTCTTGGCAATCTGCATTTTTCATGCTGACTATTTTTGTCAATGAATATTAGGGAGCAGAATCTCTGAACTTCCTTACATCCTACGTACTAAAATAGAATAAAGTATTGTTTCACTCAGGGGATTATGAAAATAGAATTAAGAGAGATTCAGAATAGTGGTTATGCCTGAATAAAAAGTGCAGGTTTTATTTAACAGCATTAACTGTACAAATTATTTTTGGCTTAGACTTTAATATGGAGTGATAGTGAATGATGAAGATATACATCTACTCAGCTTGAGATAGGATGCACAATTCTTCGTTTCTGTTATGAGATACATCTCCAGAAATGAGAATAGGAATCTCTCACATTAGAAAATAATGGCTATGAGCATATACTATGTATTGTAAGTATGAAGCATATATTGTGTATATTAATATAAAAGGCAACAAATACCATGGATTATGGAAAAACTAAACTATAATTCAAAATTCTTCACATCCTTGTAGTACATTTTGAATTAATCTGAACAACTAAAACAATGCATAAAGATAACACTTTTATACACTTGATGAAAGTTAAAGTGATTTCCCAGTTCTAAATAGCAAATTATATCATTATAACACATGTACCCTGTTGGAAATGTGTTACTTTGTTTAGAAAACTTCAGGTATCTTCTTTTGCAAAGTAAGTAGCCTCAGGAATTAACAGAGCTGTTGCTTCCCCCCCCCAAAAAAAAAAAAAAAAAAAAAGATGAAAACCATAACAACAGTTAAAAAGATGAAAACAGACTTTTGTTCTCTGATACAATCAGGTCCTTTTCTTTCTGCTGCTTATTAATAAATCCTGGTGTTTCATTGATTGTTATTGAGATCTGCAAGAGGAGTCAAATCTATGAACTCCAACTGCAGGTTAGAACTACTACTACTACTACTACTAATGCTACAGTCTTGAAGTCCATGCCCTTGCTCAAGCAAGCTCCCAGTGAATAATGATTTCAGTAAAGTAAGAATTAGTCCAATCCACTTTTATACAGTTGAGGAGTTTCAAGAGATCTGGGTCTGTATAAAATACCAGACTTTTCTAAGAAGTTGAACTTTGCTGCTAGAGCTTTAAATCTTGCTGTTGCATAAGAAGATTGAAAGTGCAGCAAAATCTGATTGAAAAGTGGAGGGGCAAAGATGAAGTTAGGGAGGGGCTAGGTTTCTCAGGGACATGCACAGAACCCACCACCATCCTGGTGTTTCTGAAGTAGCTGAAAACTTAACCTTCAGCAGGATCTTCCTTTTAGATGTTGCCATGTGTTTGTGAAGCACAGAGCAGTTTGGTTCTCAAATGAGAAAAAGCCATAGGCAGGAGTTTTGTGGTTCACTGCCTGGGTGTCCCACATTACCCAATAGTTAGGACATTTATTTAGAAGGAAGGTGAAGAAAAACCTGATCCCCAGGTAGGATAGTATCACTGCTAGACTACTGGATGTATTTGTGTTTGGATGTGTGGGTTTTTTTTTTTAGCTCCACTGCTGAATCTGCTCCATTTCTAAGTCAGCTAAATATTTCTGGGATGGTTATTGAGGGGGGGAAAAAAAAAGTTTGACTCTAGCCTAGCTTGATTCCTTTTAAATAGGTGAAATGGGAAGGAAGACGTTATAATAGTTACAACAGTAACCTGAGCAACTTTTTGGAAAGCATAGGTACTCACATCAGAGGAAAAGCCTTGGAAGCATGAGATAGGAGTAGTCATCTACTTTAAATTGTAACGTGCATCAGATCATTTAATACGTTGTTACTGCCATCATGTTTGGGATAGTGGCCAAAACCTTCAGCAGACATTCTGGTATGTGGCAGAGACAAGGGAGACTTGGATTGAAGGATATTTACCAACTGCTCCCTCGCTTTGTATATCACCACATCCAGGAGAAACAAGTGTAGGTCTAGTTGTCAAGGTCTGAGTGGGAACAATACTAAAAGTCACTAATATCTGAAAAGGTCGTTTCACTCTAAATGTGAAAGCTCATTATGCGGTTGAGATGGTGAAGCTGAATTAGTTGTGGAAGAAAATGTCCTTGTACTAGAACTAACAGGCATCAATCTTGGCTACACAGAGGAAGACAGAGAAAAGGCTGACCTTGGCATACATTTTCAGACCCCTGAAGAACCCATTGGAATTCCTGATGTGATGTTGGGGTCCCCTCCACCTGTGTTGGTCCATTGAGCTTCCCCAGCATCCATGCCAAGGAGGCAGTTGTGGTTTTCAGGCTGTGAAGACCACACATGTTGTATGGGTGATCAGCCCCAGACGAGGAGCTGATACTTCTGTAGGACTCCACAGCACATCTGGAGATGAGCCCCGGGGATGTGCGGGAAGTCCCCATTTTTGCTGACTGGGTGGCAGGTGGGTGTGATTTCAGAGATAATACAGGGAATGAAAGTCAAAACAAAGTGGGTTTTGTGGGTGGGTGATGTTCCTGGCTCTAGGGGAGTCAGGTGCTGTTGTGTGAGGGCTCTGGCTGAATTGAAGTCAGATGGGATTTTAACTGCTGTTACCATTTCATTCCTTTAGATTGCCTGATGCTGACATACCATAATACTACCATGGAATGAAATAGTTCTGCTCTGCTTTCCCAGCTTTCTTATAAATGTCATCATTGCTACAAATTTCTTTTATAAAAATTGGTGTTTTTTGCCACCCACCTATTTTGTTTGCTCACATCGGTACAAGCTAGTGTCCTCTGCCACTTGGTGCATCATGCTGAAAGTGTTCTGTTTATACAAAGTGAGGGAAATTAGACCTCCAGGAACAGTTTTGGCCACCCAGCTTAAGCCGGAGAGTGAATCAACAGAAATTGGTCTTCCAGTAACTAGAAGGGTTGGGAGTTGGCAGAAGCTAACCAGGACTGAACAACAAGATCAAAAGAATTTGTAGGTTTTTTATAAGGTATAGATACCAGTAAAAGGGGTACCTAAGGTAGATGAACTAGGTTATATGTTCCCTGAATGTCGGAAAAAGTAGCCTTTTCAGATACTGTGATGCTCCGGTCAGATTTGCCATTTTCATTGATGGATTCACACGTTCCGCATTTGCCACGTGCACTTCAAATACTAGATCAGTGCCTTTCCCTGGTTCTCCATAGTAGCACTCTGTCCTTTTTCAACATTGTAACTCACAGTGAAATGCACTCCCTGCAGTCTGCATCTCAAACATTGATTTTCACCTGTGGTTCCACCCTTCATTCAACCCATTCTCAGCTGATGTCCCATAATTCAGCCTTTATGATAATTCAGCCATTTTATTTTAGTGGGTACGTCTCTACCCCGCTTATCCTCTGTGAGCCATCCCTTGCAAAGTGAGTGGATTTTGTTTCCTCATCGAACCTCCAGTGTCAGCAGTTCCAAACATGCTTTCTCCAGTCCCAGCAAAATTTTCCTCTCCCAGAGCAACCCTCAGTAACTTTACCATCAAGTTAAGTAATCTTTTTGTCTTCCCTGTCCATTCAAAGCCGTCRGTTTATTTTCAGGTTTATTTTTATTCATTTACACTGGCATGTAGCACATGACAAAAAACTGGTTGTCACCTGGCTGCATGTAGGGCATAGACAACCTGGTGCAGTTGTTGCATCTCTGGACTAGACGGTTCCCTCCCTGCCTACCCCAAAGCTGCCCTTTGCCTTTCCTTTCTGGTTCCCCCTTTCCCTCCAGATCCCAAGATTATTATCTTCTCTGCTCTACCTGTTTAACTGGTCTTCTGACCGTGTCCAGACTCAAATCTACAAAATGAATATCCTGCATTTTTAGATCAGATTATTTCACAACACACAGCAAGCAGACAAACTGTTAAACCACCAGAGGTTTACTTGAGAGCAGCAACTTCTGCTGAAGAGCATCTGGGGCAATAAGTACTTACTTCAAATCAGCCGCAGCTGAACTGGGAAATCTGGCAATGCCCTGGGTTGCTTGGGGAGGGAAGGAAGGGAGACTGGAAAGTCACTCAGTGCTTTGATGATCATCGCATCTTCATGGGTTTCGACAAGACCTTGAAATGTGTCTCCTGCTCCCCCTGCAGGTTTTGTGATCCTGAGCAAGGGAGCAGCTCGAATTGTGTACAACCCCAAATTAGCAAACCCCTATTGTCTTGTAAATAAAAATGAGTGCACATATTCAAAAAGGGAGCAAAATATGCCTGCATAGGCAGTACTAAAAGTGATTTGTGAACATCTGCTTCCGAGTATTAATTTTGTTATGGTGTAGGATTTTGATTAGGACTTTCTAAGCTTTTCAAAATCTCAAAACCAGTCTCTTACATTTAATGGCATCGATTCCCCCTAAACGTCCATGAACGTTCTCTGAAGAACTGGTTCCACAACACAGATCTCAGCTGCTCAAGCCTGCTGGTGAGAGGCTTTCTGTACAGGTGATGCACTGTCAGCCAGACACACAGATTTTCCAACTCGGTTTCAGAGAAATTGCTTCACAGTTCTTTGTTGAGATAAAGGGAAAGAGCATGGTCAGCTGCTGCTCTCTTGACCCTCGGGCATTTTAGCTACCAGGCTGACCAGTTCCTGACAATGAGGTGGAACTTTCCTAAGCTCGTAACTAAGTCCAGACCGTGTGATCTCTTAAAATCAGTATTTCTCCTGTGCCAAATTTGAGAGTGCAAAGCTACAAGCATATCTCCAAGAAGCTCGTGTTAGAATTATTGAATATTAGCATAACAAAGCATTTTTCTTCCTCCGAACTTGTTCTTGGAAGTGGCGAACCCCATTTTTCACTAAAACTTTCCAAAACAATCCAGCCCGAGGCAGAGACGAGGCATGGAAAATGTAAGATCCAGCAGTTAAAGGCTGACAAAGTAATAAACAACTGAAAGTAGGGCCTTATGACGGAAAGTGTTAGGGAACTTTAACTCTAGATGTCATTGCCAGCTTTGCTTATAATAAATGTGTCAGTAGCAATATGAAAAGATGTGTGCAATAAGTTAAAGGAATGCTGTGTTAACCTATTTTATGCAGCACGTCTGCCCACAAATTGCTTGCATCTCAATATGTTTCAGGAGAAAAGGATTTTTTTTTTTGGCTGAATGTATTAATTTTCTAAATGAACTGGGAAATTACAGCTTTTAATGTAACAGTGACACCCTGTGGTCAGTAGTGGTGGAGTTTACTCTGAAAAGTGTGTTTTCTTTTGTGATGCATTAATCTTTAGCAAGACCGGAGAGAAAAAGAAACAAGAAGGAAATGCAGTTAACTTTCAGGGTTTTCCACAGAGAGATGTTGTCCCATTTTATTGCCTTATATGTAGAAATATATGCTTCTAATTGCTCAAATACTAAAATAAGATTTATTTATATACAGTTGTCTTACTGAAATAAAGGGGAGTGGCAAGTCTTGATTTTAGACAACTTGATAATATAATTCACAGAAGGGTCTCTATGGGCACAGCCACTTTACCAAGCGTTGCTAGCAGTTATTTATATTTCTACGGTTATCTATATCTCTACAGGAGAAGCAGTTTTCCCTGATGGCATACCAAGTAGCAGTGGGTCGCAGACTGATGCCAGAGAGACACAGTAATAGGACAGTACCACACCACGCCAAGAGTGCCAGCTAGGCACTGACAGGGCTGCAGGATTAAACAGTTCAAGTATTAGTCTTGTGCTGCTTTCTGTGTGGACAGTCTTTGACCTAACGCATGTAGGTCCTCCTTTTACTTCTTCCTCCCTTCCTTCTCCCTTCCTTGAACAAATGCTGAACTAATATACTGATATTTTGTCATATCTATGTGCACCTATCTTTAAGGCACTGTGGTACTGAACTTTACAATGCTGTGGCCCCTAAACTTTCTGGGACAACAAATCTTTTCCTATTTAATACCTGGGATCCTTGATATTATGGTTTCAAAATCTCATAGTTTAAAAAAATCCCAATTTATGAGAGACCTGGTTTATAGTTTCTGGTTTATACCTCATGCATCCCTGGAGTTACTGATGCTGATCTTGTCATTTATAACAGAGGGACAAAGTTAATTTTCTGTCAGACGAAGCCAGGTTTAAAGATCAGTAAGGAAGGAGACTGACTGTCCCAACAAGAAGTTATGGGGAGGTAGTAAAGCAAACTGAGAAACATGAAGCATTTATTATTCACTGGCAATAATGGTTTCCTGTTAAAACTGGCTATTTGACAAAGGTGATGAATTTAATTCCTTGCTCTTTCATTGGGGAGTTAGGAACTTAGCATGGGACAGAAGCAAAAAGTCTTCTGCCTTCTCTAGAGAGTAAGCTAAAGCTAGCCAAAGCTAAAGTTTGGAAGGTGTTCAGGAACCACTGTCAGGAATTTAGTGATTATCAAAACTCCACAAATGTCAAAAAAGATCGGAGCACTGAAGTTGTCCTGGAAGCCAAGCCATTGTTCACCCACGCACAGGTCCGTACGTAACCAGCTCAGTGAGTGCTCGTCTAGGACATATCCTACAAAATAGCTGCAGTGCAACTTCTTATGAATCTCAGCACAATTTAGTGCCTGTCAGGAAGTGACAATGAGACTGTGGGCTTTTTAAAGATCTCATATTGACAGTGAATGTTTTGCACGCTCAGATTGTTGAAAGGCTTGAAACTCATTATATCCTTTAAAAGCCTGACAAATATTGGACATGTGATGAAGGAAGAGGCCTTGTTTTACACATTATGTCAATTTTTAGCTTTTCTTTTAGAGGCCCTTATGCTTTTAATGGCTGCAAAAGCAAAACAGCTTCATAGCTGCTCAAACTTGCAGAGAAGTTATTTATTAGGTGCTATTTCAGACTCTGTGCTTGGACAGGCTGGGCTGTAATATTAACCTCCGAATTAGTTAGTAGTGCTGGTGAAGGATGTTTTGCAACATCTGTTTTTAGCACTGTTAGAATGGAGCTTGGAGTATGGATTTTTTAAGGACTTTTTGGATGGGGCCACACTGGAGATGAACTGCAGTGATTCTGTACATGAACCAGAAAACATATTATATTTGCCCATACCACATGCAAGAGCAGACAGATGCAGTTGAGCCTGCTGCTGAAATAGCAGTATGTTGCAGTAGACATCTTATCAGAAGTGTTGTGAAGAGAACTTTAAAGGACAGTATCTTAAAGGCAGAGACACCCACTCATTGCATATTAAGAGCACTGATTTGAAGACATGTCAGATTTGGAGGTCAGTCAGAGCTGCTGTTACATACACCGTGTCAAGACCTTGTCTACAACTGGCTGAATGTTAAAATGGCAAATCCATCCTGGTGCAGATACCATTATAGAGACATAAACATGTTTATATACTGTTTCTGGGAAGTAATGGTTTAAGTGTCCTGTGCTAGGATGAAAGCTGCCATACCGAGCATGTTACCAATGTAAAGCTGTGACTAGACTTTCTCCTTTTTCTGTTTAGCCAGAATAGTTGATGGTTTAAAAGACAGAGCAATTATCAGTGTCCATCATCTTACCCAGCAGAAGAAATCATTTTTTATGCTCTTGCATGTACGATAGACTAAAATGACTGAGCTCACTCCAGCTTCCAGTGGAGGTAGTTTGAATTAACTCAGATGAGGCTGCCTGAGAATACTAGGATGTGCTTAGACAAAGCTGTGTATTTTATGTTACCTTTATGTTGCTGTGGTATCCCACACCCCTCCATGTATTCACAAACACTTTCAACAAACAATAATAAGCAACATGTACCCCAGTGTTACGAGACTTGCACTGCAAATGCAGAATTACGGTGACATCACAAGTGTTTGTACAAGTGTATCAAGAAATTAATATGTATGTATATCCAATGCCTTTAGAAGACACACCGTTTTAATGCTGGCAGTGTATTGTTTCTTGTTTTTTCTCACAGTGAGAGCCCTGTGAAGCATTGGAGCAGGCTACTGATAGTAATAGAGGTGACACCCCACAGGAGGAGGTTCTTCCAGCTTTGAACTGGCAAACTTTTCTGGCTGTTTTCAGATGCCACTTTAATTGTCACCAGATACAATTCAGTTGATATTTTTCCCATTTTTGCACAGGGACAAGCGTTTCATGAGGTAATTCACTGGGGTTAGAAAGTGACTGCTTATATGCTACTAAAGCTGTTTCTGAGTCTATTGATCTTTCTTGGGAGTTTAATAGCCGTGATGTACCTCAGCACTTTACTTGCCTATAGCTTTTATCCCCATGTAAAAGTTGCTGAAAATAAGTACATCTAGAAGAATGCTTTAGCAGTTATGACATAAACTTCATGAAGGACACTTTCTTCTACCTTTTCATCCCTGAAACAGTAATTTCTGATAGAAATCATAAAATCAGCCTGAAAGAGCAGGCATGGTAGTGGGGTGCATGCTTGTATCATACCAGCACTTCTACATGTTAGTCTCCCTTTTCTCTTCCCCAGACCTTCACCGTACCCTAAGTCTTTCCATTAAGAGGCCTTAGGTGTGTTTCTGCAGGGATGCTTGCAGGCCCAACAGCTGCCACTGTGGAGCTTGAAGCAATGACTTCCAGAGTAAATGTATGAATCTTAGCAGCTAGTGGAAAAAGAGACAGAATTTCCAGTTGAAAGCTATCATAAATGCATATCCTCTGTGTATTGGACACAGATGTGTTGTATAACACATTTTCTGACTGGTGGGTTACACAAACAAAGTGTGTGACAAGTGACTGAAATGTGAAACATGTACTTTGGTGATTCACTCCATAATTCACAGATTAGTGTACTTTAAAGTACAATATCCCTTCTTAGAGAGTCTCATTGTGTGAGCAATATTAAACAGTACTGTCTTGCCTGTCACAGTTATGCACCTCGGCTCCTTTGAGGTCTTTATTACAGGCTTTGAGCAGCTACCTAGCTCAAGATAATGTTTCCCGCCTGAGAATAGGACCTGGGACAAAGCTTCATTGGATTACTCTTTATTATTGCCCTCCAGAAATGTTGGAACTTCAAAGAGCCTGTAAGGCCAATGATAAAACTATGGAAAGCACTGTCAAAACTAGAAGCAAATACAACAAAGCATTAGGGAAGTTTATTTCAGAACTAAAAAAACCCACCGATGGGTATATTCGGAAAGGGGACTTAGCAACTGCAACATGCAGGACATCACCTTTTGCCTACCTTGCCAGCTAGTTGTATGCATGGCTGTGAAGGAGAAGCTCAGRCTCCCAACTTAGCCTGCGGGGACAGGTAGGTCCCTCAGAAGGAGAGCAACAGAAATCAACTTGCTGTGCAGTCAGGCCTCTAAACTGATCTTACTGACTTGCAAATGTGAGTAACAGGCATGGTTTAACCTCTGAATCTCTCGGACCCAAAGTCAAAGTTGGAGTATTGAAAACTTATCTCTGCACAGGAACTCCCCTCCTGAATTTGAGCTGTGATTACACCCTGATTCAGTTTGCCTGACTTCTTCTAAACTTTTGGTGTATGTCTGCCTAAATTAGACCTAGGAGGAGGAGAACCCTCTGGTGTGCTTAAGGTAGAGAGAAGCTGGTGTCTTTGAAGATCTGATGACCTCTCTGCCTAATATCATTGTCTGCCTCTGATTATCTCTAGAGCCTGAATGCCTCCAAAGGCATCTGATCTTCTTCAAGGGGAATTCTAAAGAGCTTTCTCTAACAAGGGAGACCCAGTGTCCTGGATCACATACCTAACATGTTAAAACAGAAAAAAATGCTTCCCAATTTCAGCTTTATTTTAAAATCTAATCACAGAAAGAAGAGGGTGCAAGAGCTCACTAAACAAGTCAGTGGAAATCACAGGCTCGGTTCCTTTCCCTCCCTGACCAATCTCCCAGGGGAAGCTTCATCCCATAGGAAATTTAATATTATCTGTTGGGCAGAGTTGGTGACTGGTTTACTATTCTTTATCATGAATATGCTGAGAGAGGATCAGGAGAGAGAAGGAGCTTGGATGCACTAGGAAGACAAAATCAGAGAATTATGAATTCATGACAGCTGGCTGGTTTTTTCAAGTCTCAATTTAAATGAGAAAGCTTAACACTGTGCATCAAGTACTCCCTTAAAAATATTCAAAGATCAGAACCTGTATCTATGGAGAACTCCCATGATATCCAAGCTATTCAGTTATTCCAAGCATCTTAAAAACTAGGCTTTTGAATGCTGCTCCAGGACTGCGCTAGGGTGTGAAATTTGCTATTTTGGGGGTTGTGTTTTCTTCTAGACTGGTGAATATGATAAACAATGGGTCTGACTCACCAAGATAAAGTTCTTTAAAGTTTTATTTCCAGTTGATTTAAACTCATGAACTCTTTAACAGATCTGCTGAAATTTAATTCTTCCTTACTTTGTGGTGTTCAATTTGGGTGAAAATACCTTGTAGTCTTCCTCTAAAACAATAACAAAAAAATTATTAACATGGTGGTTTCATGATCTGTAATAAAGAGGAGAGGAAAGAAAAGAGAATGAGAATAGAGAAAATGCTAGGAGGGAAGTTCTTTGTGGAAGAATAGCCATTAATATAAAACACATTTTAGAGGGTAGATGTCCCAAAATCTTTTGGATGACACGTAAATCAGATGCTAATATTAAGACTTCCGACTTGCAAAGACTTATACATATGCTTAAAATTACACATTTGAATAAACGCATTGATTGTATTTGGTTGCATGTAAGCCTTTGCAGGAGTAGATGCAGGCTACTTCAACATGTAGAGAGATAAAGAGAGAAAAGACATAAAACTCTGTTTGGCTCTCAAACAGCAATCATCTTATCTGCCAAAACCACTTGTAATGGACCGTTAGTTCTCTGTTCCACATCCTGTGTTTGAAAAGTCTTACCTTATAAAGACGTCAGGACTAACGCCGTTATAAGGAATTTCCTCTGAGAAACACATCCATTTGTGGAGAAATGTGTATTTTATCCATGGTAACTAATATGTATAGCCTGCTATTTATGAATAATTATAAATAATACTCTGTGCTGATGTTGCATTTTTGCGTTGTTATCTTCCAGATGGGAGTTGCTGTAGTGGATTCATCGGTTGCAGGACTGGGTGGTTGTCCCTATGCAAAAGGTGCTACTGGAAATGTAGCCACAGAGGATGTGATATACATGCTTAATGGTCTGGGGGTCAATACAGTAAGTTATTTTTACTTTCTACTTGAGACGTTAAGGAAAACAAAAATATTTTTCTAGAAAACATACGATACATACCTGACAATTACTTGTCCTGTACAATAAAATATTGGGAGCAGATAGTGGTTTTTGCAAACTCAGTGCTTTAACATGGCTTGGCACATAACATTAATGATGTTGTCTTCACTAGCAATTTAGAGTAGAACTGGTTTGCGTATTTGACAGGAATTTGAATAACCCACCTCTCCCTACCTGGAGCAATGAGGAGCTCAGTAGCAACTGCTTTGAGTCATTGCTCTGCCTCAGTAACCACAAAAAAATCACTACTGTAGACATTGCCCCAGAATGCTGATCAGCTCTACAGTGGAAAGACTGAGCGGACCTCAACTTTTTTCACAGGGCTTTGGATTTGGTTCATAGTGCTTATTAATTTCTGGCTTCAAAGTAGAAAAAATTGTGGTGTTTGGAGCCCAAGCACAGGACATTGCTATTTCTCAGGTATCCACTTAATATATTTCAAAATTGTACAAAATCTGTTTCTGGCTAGCAGGCTTCACAGTCATTTTTACTTCCATCCCTGTTCTTGGAGGAGAGGCCAAAGCAGCTTATCTGCACTGAGCTGCACTTTAATGAACCTTATCAGTGAGCATCCACACTTGAAGAGCACACATTTAGTATCCCTGGCTTGGTTGACATGTTAATTATTCTGTATTCCTGGGAACCAGGTAATGCTGCCTTCTTCAAAGAACGTGCTCTTTGGTCTTCCTGTTGGTCATCACTGTTCTGGAAATGTGGCATAATGAGTTTGTTCTAACTCAAGCAATAGATGACTTTTCCTTTAACTTAGACATGGACTTCAAGCTCAAAGGAGAACATATAAAGAGCTGCCAAAACTGCAACGTGTGTGGTTTGTATTTAAACTGCTGCAGAAAGAAATTGAAAAGCCTGATGTCTGAAATACAACGATCTGAGTTATTGGGGAGCTTATTACTTGTCTGCTGGTTGCAGTTCAGTGTGGCACACATGCCAACGGAGTTCCTTGATGTAAAAGGATCATGGAACTTGTTTCTGAATTGTACATCCCCTGAGCACTGTTACATCATAGTCAGTACCTTACAGAGTTTACTGTAATGTTTATCTGCTTTCATGTGCTTCTTAGGGAGTTCTGGGTAGATGTCAGATATCTGTTTAGAAAAGGTTTAATCACAAGTGTCCATTGTACAAGTGGACTCTGTTTTGAACTGTTCATAGATGCTTTGGGGTGTTTATTCTTTTGAAACAACACAGTTCTTTGGAATAAGGAGGAGAAATCATGCATTTCACTTTACGCTGCTGTGCACCTTAGACTTAGGCTTTCAGCATAGTCTTTCCTTGGGCATAATACCCATTGACTTTTCCAACTGACTTGTCACAAAAGGAATCAATTAAATAAAAATAACTTGATTAAGTGAAATATACCTTGTTCCAGGCTTCTTGATAAGATTTATTAATCTGTTAATGATCTGGTGTCCAAGCAGGAATCTAGCTTGTCCTAAAGGTTGATACCAAATCCCATGAAGATAAGAGTCTCGCCATCAAACATTTAGTTCTCCCTTTTTAAAAAAAAATTTAGATTATGCAATAGCAAAACACAAGGCTTTGCTCCTTGACCCTTTTCTGGCCCATTAAGAAAAGAGTGGTTTACTGGATGAGAGACACGGAGCCTCAAAATTATTACCTTAATATATGAGCTTTGGTCTTTGCAGTGCTGACTGGTTTTGGTACCATGGCCAATTCTGTCAAATCATTATCATAAAAATCTACTAATATGTCCCTTTTTGTATAATGGCACAAAATGAAATTATAATTACTAATGCTGTCCATTTGCAAGGAGCGCTTTCTCATGTTCCTCTCAGCTATGCACTAAAGCTTTCATTTTGTTGACTGAAGTCACTTAAAGTGTCAACCAAAGGATGGACAGTATTTAAGCATACATTATTGAGTTCGGATTGACTAGATACATCAAAAAAATAATTGATGCTTGTTCTATACTGTTCTTCAGAACAGGTAACCAAGAAGTGATGCGTGAAATGAATCTCTAGCAGGCTAAATGTGAAATCATTTTCTAGCAGAGCCTATCTACAAAGAGATTTATTGGTTGTACCATGGTAGTGGATAGATAATTATGTCATAGATCATTAATGCTTATGAAACTTTGTAGGGAGACATGTACTTTCTATAAAAACAGTTTCTATATGGTTCCTGTGTAATTACAGTAATAGTACTTGTGCTTATGATGTCTCCAAAGTGCTTGGCAAACAATAAGCCTTTCTGAGAAACAACTAAGTACTGTTAGCCTCACATTACTGACACCAAAACCAAAGTTCAGAGAGATAATAGACTTGGTATTTATGAATGCTGAATAAGAACTGAATTAATTGAAGTCAATGGGAGTTAAAGGACTTTGCCTTCTGGCAGAAGCTTTTCTGACTTCAGGCACTTATCCAAGTTCATAGATACTGTTGGAAGTACTTGTCTTTGTGTTTCATGGTTTCATTCCTTGGTGTCAAGGAATAATTCTGGATATACGGAGTGGTTACCAAGTACACCTAAGTACATTTCTGAGTATCTATCTGAAGACATATTATTTTGACTCAACAACCTTACAAACACCTGTCACTACTCTTTTTCCATCCCCATCTGTGAGTCATGCTTGTGAATGCTGGGTTTTGTGCCCTCATGGTAATCCTCTTTGGTTCACGACACTTACATAAGAAAGAAAATGTAAAAGGCAGAGATGCTTGTATTCCATTTAATGAATGTGAACTGTGAACACATGTTTCTTATCAACACATATCACATTATGCAGTGTTACAGTGCTGAAAATGTGAATTTTGTATAGTTTGGGGTTTTTATTTTGCCATCTTCCATAATATAACTACCAAGTATGTCTATGGTGGTATGTTTCTCATTTCTTTCTAGTAAAAAAGCACAGATGCTCTAAGATTTTTTTAGATTTTGTTAAGTGCAATACCACTCTACAAACTAAGCCTAAGTAATGACCAATAAAGGATAAGCAGAATGATCTGAAATCACCCTTGTTATAACTGTATTAAAATGAGACAGTTATAAGAGGGTGTCTTTGAACAATATGTTTTAGATGGTGCTATATACTAGAGCTGATTGGAAACTTTGAAGCATTTTTTTTCAAATTAAAAATCTTTTTGATTACATTTCCATGAAGTAATTTCTATTCTCATTAACATTTTTAGCCAATTCCAAGAATTAAAAAGGCAAAGTTTACTGTAAAACATGGAAATAAGTGCTAGATCCAATTAAAGGATTAAGCATCTAAATCAGGTTTTGGTCTGAACTTCAGTGCATAAATCCATAAGTGTTATGAAAGTGTATTTCTGGTGCAATACATCTTGTACTCTTTAATGTTGAGTGACATACTTCTCCCAGTTTTATGTGACTGCTCAGTGTATTGGTAGTTCAAAGTCCCCTTTCGCGTCCCTTCTACAGAAACTTTACTGGCTTCTAAATTCCAATCTTTGGAGCAAGTACTTACATCACTTGTACGATCTAACTCTAAAACCTTTACTATACATGAGTAATCCAGGAGACTAATAATGCAGTATTTTTTCCTCTTTGATCAGTGATCTGATTCCATTTTAGCAATCAAGCAGCACTGATATGTATCTTATGTTAGTTAAAAAACAGTTGATTGCTCAAGGAGCATTTTTTTAGCACGGGCAGATCAAGCAGCTCCAATTTTTTGCTCAGTTATGCTAGCAATGTAAATTGTAATTTTGCATTGAAAGGAACTTCTTCAAGAAGGAGATTATATTTATTCAAGAGAATGCAGGATCACATTTCTCACTGAACTCAATTCCCAATACAAGTATGTTTCCTCCATTTTCCTGAGCTGCAAATGGTATACTTACAAGCATGAAGTTTCTTAGCGTTGGGTGATAAATAAGTACAGCACATATGTAGACACTGTATTTTTCTTCCAACTTCTTCAAGTTGTTATACCAGTTCTTTATCCCAGATTCCTTTGAGTTTGAAAGATATTACTAGAGTATTCGGTCCACTACTGTTAGGATAAGAAATCACCCTTAAAGTGGTAGAACCTTCCAAACAACTGGAAGCTGTGACTGTTGCATACGTCACTGTAACTCTGCTGATCTCCGTTACCGACCTATGACATGAATCAGGCCCTTTGTTTGCAAAAATTAGATCCTGGAGCAAAAAAACTTGGAGTTTGAGCATTTTCAACATGTGCATTTATTACTCTTAACGGTTTTCACCTTTTTTTTAGGGAGTAAATCTTTATACAGTGATGGAAGCTGGAAACTTCATCTGTACAGCTTTGAACAAGAAAACAAACTCAAAGGTTGCACAAGCTTCCTTCAATACTGGAACTATCAATTAAATGGATATTTTTTGCAGCTTAATTACATTTGTCATCTACCTTGAACAAGGACATTTATATCAAGAAAACAAATATAAGAAAACCATTTCAGCAAAGAACCAAAATAGAACCCATATATAACTTTTTATTATGGGAAGAGTTACTGTACTGTACTGTCTTGTCAAGAATTGTCTGATTTGTAAGTAAGAAATAAATGACTATAGTACAGAACCCTGTGCTTGGTACTTCTAGAGATGAGAAAAATGTATAAACACCAGGACATTTTACCATGTTTTAAATTGAATTTTAGTTCCTTTCAGGAAAACTGAATAGAAGCAGCAAATAGAATCATAGAATCATAGAATCATAGAATCATAGAATGGTTTGGGCTGGAAGGGACCTTAAAGATCATCTAGTTCCAATCCCCCTGCCATGGGCAGGGACACCTTCCACTAGACCAGGTTGCTCAAAGCCCCATCCAACCTGGCCTTGAACACTTCCAGGGATGGGACATCCACAACTTCTCTGGGCAACCTGTTCCAGTGCCTCACCACCCTCACAGTGAAGAATTTCTTCCTTATACTTAATCTAAATCTACCCTCTTTCAGTTTAAAGCCATTACGCCTTGTCCTATCACTACATGCCCTGGTAAAAAGTCCCTCTCCAGCTTTCTTGTAGGCCCCCTTCAGGTGCTGTAAGGTCTCCCTGGAGCCTTCTCTTCTCCAGGCTGAACAACCCCAACCCTCTCAGCCTTCATAGGAGAGGTGCTCCAGCCCTTTGATCATCTTCATGGCCCTCCTCTGGACCCGCTCCAACAGGTCCATGTCCTTCTTATGTTGGGGGCCCCAGAGCTGAACGCAATACTCCAGGTGGGGTCTCACGAGAGCGGAGTAGAGGGGCAGAATCACCTTCCTCGACCTGCTGGCCACGCTTCTTTTGATGCAGCCCAGGATACGGTTGGCTTTCTGGGCTGCAAGTGCACATTGCCAGGTCATGTTGAGCTTCTCATCAACCAACACCCCCATGTCCTTCTCCTCAGGGCTGCTCTCAATCCATTCTCTGCCCAGGCTGTACTTGTGCTTGGGATTGCCCCGACCCATGTGCAGGACCTTGCACTTGGCCTTGTTGAACTTCATGAGGTTGGCATGGGCCCACCTCTCAAGTCCGTCAGGGTCCCTCTGGATGGCATCCCTTCCCTCCAGCGTGTCGACCRCACCACACAGCTTGGTGTYRTCAGCAAACTTGCTGAGGGTGCACTCAATCCCACTGTCCATGTCGCTGACAAAGATGTTAAACAGCATCAATTCGGATACCGACTCCTGAGGAATGCCACTCATCACTGGTCTCCACTTGGACATTGAGCCGTTGACTGCAACTCTTTGAGTGCGACCATCCAGCCAATTCCTTATCCAGTGAGTGGTCCATCCATCAAATCCATGTCTCTCCAATTTAGAGACAAGGATGTCATGCGGGACAGTGTCAAATGCTTTGCACAAGTCCAGGTAGATGACGACAGTTGCTCTTCCCATAATATATATGGGAATATATATATGAATACATAATATGAATGAATAGTTAATATATGTTAATATATATGAATACATAGTTAATATATATGAATACATAGTTAGTATATATGAATACATAGTTAATTTTTAATCAAGATGACTTTTAGAACAAATATTTAGTACAAATATTTGCAGTAGTTTATGAGATCCCACACTGTGTGTGGCCATTCTATTATGTGTTTTATTTATCTGAATCTTTACTTTTCATTTGTCAAGTCAGTTGTGTTATGAACATGGAGCCAAATCTGAATTCACCATAAGAATTTTTTAGCTATAGCACTTTTTTATTTTTGTTTTGTTTAACATCTGTTAAGTATATGGATGACTTTATCTTGTTCCAAGACTTTGTGGTGAATGGCAGTCTGCCAGATCCTCCAAATCTAATGCAAATTTCCTTATTTGTTACACATGTTAAATTTGTTGTAGTTGCTTTTTTTGATCAACTGTATTAAAACCTAATTATATGAAGCAATTAAAAATTGGCAAGGTTTTCAACCATCATTCAGGGTAATAGTAGTGTAGAAGGGGCTAAATTTTTGTCCAAAGCATCATCATAGAACAATTTGATTTTTTATTCTATAGTCTATGAATTGACATTCTCACTTACAAGTCACAAATTTTTGAGGATAATAATATTCTGCTAGACTAGCTTACATGAAGAGAACCACTTACAATTTTTCTTTGTGTTCTATTTTTCAATGTCTTAGTTCAGCAAGATGCCAGTGAACTGCATTGTCATTATTAGATTAATAATGGAAGAATTCAAAGAAGAACCTTATCCTATCTATAAACTGTTCAAATGTGCCATGAAAATATTGTCATTTTTTCAGTCTGAAACATCAGTACTGTTATTGGTTGTTTGTGTAGGATCCTTCTGTAATTCTCTGTGTACTTAACCTTGATTTTTTCTGAAAATAGCCTGTTACCATGAAAGTCCAAAACACCAGACTATGATCTTTTTCCATATTCTCCATTTTCCTCCAAAATATGAAAGGTTGGAAAAAGGTAAGATGAAAGAAAGATAACACGTAAAGAAGGAAAAGACTGAATCATTTTTGTCTGGAACTCAACTCTGTCAAGTTACAGCTGGGTCTCAGCTTGCCTTTGAAATTCCAGAGTGAACCTTTTCTGAGATCTTTTAGCCAGTACTGTAGTTTAGAATTGGCACAGCTTAAGAAAGTCGAACTTTGCATGCCAGGTAACTCAAAGCTAGAAACTTGATATAAAACCTCTATCCTCTTTATGCTGTAATGATAGTCAAAACCAATATAAACTACATTGTTTCACTCTTCTTATGTTAAGAGTCAAAGAATAAGCAAAGAAAGAAATGTGTTTAGGTGAGGCAGGAAATATCTTGCCTATCAATCCAAAATACTAAATTGTACCCCTTCCTTCGGTATCTAGTGCGAAGACATTCAGGTACTCTCAAAGACATGAATACCCTGATTTGCTTGGCCTGCTCTGGGTTGATAGTTGGATGACACAGAAAATGCTCTGTCGTCATTTTCCCTTTTAGCTGTTGTTTAGCAGCCACTATGGCTCATATATCAAAACATGAACTTTAATAAAACCGGGTCTTGAACCGTTCACAGATTTAAGAATTCTGTAATGGATTAGATCCAATGAAGAAATGAGGAATCTGCAGCAGCACTTAGGTTGTACTTAGTCTAATAATTAGTAGTTAAGCCTAAATGAGGTGCCAGAATTGACATCCTAAAGACTCCCTAATTCAGATGCCATTTACCCCTGAAGGTGACTAACCACACTATAATACTTTCCTGTGTAATAATAAAATTTCCTCTTTAGTTTGCTTCTGTGCAGGCACAGAATTAGCTCATTTTGAGCTGAAGTGTGCAGTTCTCATGTAGGGCCAGATGAGTGTTCTTCCATCCAAGATCCTGTGAGCATTTTTAACCGACATGAGCAAGATTGAGCTTCTCACAGAATGAAAGTGAAGTCGCCCCTTGAAAAAAAAGTAGTTGTGATGCAAACCACCTTTTAAATACTAGCCTGAATGTTGGACTAAACAACTGATCTGAGATTAGGTTGCTACTCAGGCTGAGGAGATTCAAATGCACATTTTTTGGTATCCTAATCAATGGATCTAACCACCAGGCTATATACAGAACTGAAAAAGAACACACTTTCTAGTAAATCTAGATGAAGTTGTGCTACTGGGTAGGAGGGAATTCAAAATTCCTGAGACCAGAAAGATCACAAGAAAAAAATGTCTCTGCAACAGATAAGGGTTTTTTTCCATGAAGGTGGTAGTGGGGGCTTCAACTATACACCAAGTTAGGAACTGAACTGATACTGTCCACTTTTTTGATAAGTATAGTAACTACAACATCTTAGATAAAAGTGAGTGGTTTCACTACTACCACAACTTTTGTATTAAATAAAATACTTATGTAGAATATAGACTATAGAATAAAAGAGTTAGCTGTGCTCAGTTCTTTGAGAGTTCTAGACATCTATGTTCCTAACTGCCATGAAGGATTGCTAACTTTGGCACTAGGAGACTCTGGAAGAGTTTTCAGATACGCCTCCGTGCTCTGAGAAGCATCCTAGGCTTCTCAGCATCTGGGCTGTCCAGTTTGCAATTCTGAGGCTCTTAACAGTCCCTATGCACTGAAGCAGGGTACCTATTAAATCACGGGGATGACAACCTAAAATGCCTCGGTTCTTTATTGGGTCTGTTTTAGAAACTACTTGGGAGCTTGTGGAGAGCCTTAAATGCAGGTCTGTTGTTCTATAATGATGTGAGCATTGGAAAAGATGAGCAGTCACATCTGGAGCCCGTGCTTTACCCGCACATTCAGCTTCAACCACATAGTGAGTTATAGTAGTCCAGGGTGGAGGTCACAGACAAATGGATTGTTTGTCAGGATCTTTACAAGGGAGGAAGAAACATAGAGCCAAATTTAAAAAACCCCAACATTTATGTGCCAAAATGCCACCTGGGATGAATTTAGGCCTGTGGGTCCAGGTAAGCAATCCCCACAAAATCCTTCTTTACTTGTAGTGTGACTGAGAATCCTGAGACATCTCATGTTCTCCCTACTAAAATTTTTTAGGCAC
Organism: Phoebastria nigripes; assembly: GCA_035582835.1. Classification (NCBI taxonomy): domain Eukaryota; kingdom Metazoa; phylum Chordata; class Aves; order Procellariiformes; family Diomedeidae; genus Phoebastria; species Phoebastria nigripes. Next base: position 375,425 of record JAYKAV010003175.1, on the reverse strand, counting down.
ATAAAGTGCTGCTGCTCTGCTTTCCTGGGCTGGCATTGTTTTGACTGTGTGGAGCATTTTAACACCTAATCTTTGGCCTCACAAAATAAGCATATATTGCCCTTAAGATCAAGGGCTAATCCAGTAGCTATGCCATAAGCATGCATCACTCACATAGGCAACTTTGAGTTCAGCACATAATAAAGCAGTTGAGACTACATCCCTTCAAAAACATGGCAAGAACTGTAAGTCATGGGATGGTGCTACTGCTCTCCAGTGCTTCTGACTTTCTAAATCTTTATGCTTATATTCAGAGTGACTCATCGCTAATGGTGCCTGCTCTTTTAGACCCTATCAGTGTCCCCCACTGAGTACATTGCTGCCACTTCACCCTGAAGTAACACTCTGGCTGCAGAAGTCTTGCATCCAGGTGTTTGGCTTCCATGAGCAGGTGTTATTATTACTAAGTCATTATAAAAATTATATATATATATTTGTTGAAAGGTATCCAGAGAAAGCAACAGAGTGCTGAATATCATRATCACACTGTTGGAATGTGGGGACGTGCTGTTTCCCTGTCTGTTTTGCTGATGGTCCTTTGTAAATGCTGAAAAGGGGATAGCGTAAACTCTGAGAGCATGCGGGAGAGAAGAAGTAGTTACTGACTGCCCTCTCCGAGTCTTATCAGAGACAAATTAGACGTACCAAGATATTTACTTCTGTGCTTTGGAGACTTTCTACTGTAGCTCACTGTATCAAAGTCACTGCAGAGATTTCACAGAACAACATGGAGATCATCTTACTTGTGCCAGGGCCATGGAGTATGTAAACTGGAGTTCCCACGGCAGTCTTTGGTCTGTCCTGGTCTGAACTTGTGAAGGTTCAACAGCTGACCAATGTCATGTTGCTGGAATTTTCTTTAATACTTCCATAGTTTTTCTTTTTCCCATGTTGTTGGCAATAGAAAGTCAAATACCAGCTTCTTTTGGCTGCTCAAGATACTACATTGTTCTAAAGGCATGGCTGGTGTGCTTTTTTGGAGGAGAAGTTGATCAGTTCCATTAGTTATGGGCATAATTGTTCTTCAGTGCCTTTCACAAGACAGCAATGACATGGAGCCCGTACATGGATAGTGCTGTCTTCCAGCAGCAGCTTGCTTTGTAGTTTAAACTTTTATGTTTTAGGGCAACTTGGCTCTGGACCAGAACTTTAATGTTTCATTTTCATTTATAACCAGAGTTCATGGAAATAAGAAGTGAATATTCTGGTCTTGTGAATAAGTCCAGAGAGGCTTTGGCTAATTTTCCTTTCTTAATAGTGTCATTTCAGTTCATAATACTTTTATTATTCTAATAAGGAGTTACAAAATGAAGACTGCAAGTAAAATTCCTGTGTTTGGGATCAGTGCTGTTGCAATGGAATAATACTTTTCCAAAGAGTTAGTGTGAATGTAAAAGATCTGCCTATTTTTTCACAGAGTTATTTCTAAGGGGTAGAAATATTGTTTAGTTAGTGCGATACCTGAAAATGAGGATTCTCTCCCACTGAATTTTTGTATGATTTCTCAGACTGCCTTAAGTTCTCTTTATTGATTGTGAAATGTCTAGGGAACTGACTAAACAGAAGAATCAGTCTGGAGAACTGAATGAAAGACACTTGCTTTCCAGTTCTTGACTTGCTGATCAATGCTTTTCTTTTGTTATGTTATATTTTTTAAGATTATTTTTCTCTACGGTACTGCTGTAACACAGTGTTGATCTTCATTGCTGCAATAACACAGCAGGCAGAATGACTACAGCCAAAGTCAACATAGTCCTTTGAAACTGATGTCAAAAAGATGATATGTTTGTTAAGGAATTGTCATGTACCCTCTTGGTTAAATGCATTTTGCAATATGTGGTGTTAAGGCTGAAATAAAATCTATCTCAGTGTTTATTGAAACTGATATGCTCATGTATTACGCCGGATTCAGCAGCTCTGACTAACCAGCTCACACATACGGCATTAGTAAATACAAGCTGTCACTCTGACATGTACGCCTGTATTGACTTTGTTACCTTGTAATCCATTTGGAGTGCATTTTCTTAGGATTACCTTTTTATCAGTTTTCCTGTGTGCTTTTATAGCTGACAAATCTCTTCTAAGTTACTAGGGAAACATTTCTTCCCTTCATTAACTAAACATTAAAAGCTACAGCCAGGAATGGAGGTAGGAGTTGAAAAATTCAATGAGGCGTTATCTAACTTCAGATGTTCCACTGCAGAGTAGAAATCGGTGCCCTCTAAGTGATGTCTAAGACCCCCTACACACTTCATGGGAGACTGAATGACTTCAGCATGTGGTCTGAAATATCAGCATGTCGATCAGGGAACTTTCTTGGAAAAGTCAACAGTAAAATTCCCTACCCCATGCTACCGTGGAAGTGCCTCAACATGAGGTGCAGACAGTTATCCTCACCAGCTTGAATCCAAGTATTTTCCCTGATGGAGAGACACCCACAGTAATTTTTTGGAAAGAACTGAATGGTGTTCACTCTTTTAAGGCACCATCTTGGGGATGGCGTTGGTGCTGCTTCCATCCATCTTTTGTGTTACTAGCTTGATCTGACATCTAGCTCAGAGTACAAGGATGCGATTCCCACAACAGCCTGAAAAGGCTGAGTCCACACCTGCCTCTCCAAGTAGCCCATTTTCTCACCTCACAAACAGGTGAGACAGCTGAGGAAAATCTTCCTTTCAAAGAATTCAAGACTCACYGTGGCAAGACAGGAGAAGTGGAGGCTTGGACTTTACAGCTTTGTAGCTTCAATACTGCATAAAGATCAGCTATTCCTGCTTATTTGTCTCAAAAACTCTTTACACATTTAATTTGAAACAATCTTTAGATAAACTGCATAAACAATCTTGAAAGAAAAAGCTGGAACCCAGTATGCCCCCTTTCAGATGAGAGTGTTGTAAGGCTAAAATTTCTCCCTCTAGCCAATCAATCTTCATTTCTTCACTCTGCGATGTCCTGGGTCCAATGGAAGAGGGATGAACACCACGTCCTTACCCAAGATGACCTATGTCCTGGGAATCCCAAGTCATCAGTGAGACTTAATTTTCCTCAGCTGGGAATTAGGTGCACCTGTCTCACTTCAGAGGAAAAGATTTTAATGATGAGGCTGTTACAAAGATACTACTTCTTCTTCCATCACAAAACTGTTAATGAAGCAGTTAGAGTCTAATCATGATCACCTGAATACAGATAATCCCAGCAGAAATTCCTTTATTTAATAGTTAATGCCTAGATACAATTGACAAAATCCAGTGTCACTAGGAAATAGAAATCAAAAGAATACATTTTACGTGTATAATGGAGGAAATGTACTTTTCCATTAAGCATTAAAGTCAGCCCTAATGAAGACAGCCTGTAAGATTACAGAAGCAACACAACAGCCACTAAATACCTTGCTGTCTTTTAGAGTAACTCACATACTTACTTTCCACTTCAAATACATTTTACATACTTGTGTGTGAGTGTGTGTGTGTGTTTAAGCACATATATGAGGAGAGTTCCTAGCATCTAAATACAATAAGAAAACAAAAAGTTTGTAAGACAGAAAGTTACAAGAGATGTGTTTATGATTGAGGTTTAGTTAAATCAGATTAAATGGATTTCTTCAAATTTTGTGACACAGAGGGTTCAGCATTGCACCATTGTTTTTTGAAGTCAGAATGAAAACCAACACAGGGTTCACTTCCTAAGTATATTTCCTACATAAAGAAATGTTTTTATCCAACACTGCTGAGAACATATTCTCAGCAATATTTTCAGTTTGAACTTTTTCCTCTTTATGGTTTTAAGATGAAGAATATTAATATACTACTTTCAAAATACCTACATGATGGGAGGTAAACTAAATGCTGCAAATTGCTGAACTGATAAAGGAGATTGTTTTGATTAACAAACTAACCAACTTTCCACTTTTCTGTTGTATTTTTGTCCAAAGGCTGATTTAGTAATGAGATAGTACTTGATTGCAAAGCAAGAATGAATTTTTGGTTTTATGCAGATCCTAAAGAAAGAGGAAATGCATGTTGTAATAATTGTTAAAAAGCTCTAATGTCTCCCCAATAGAATTGCACACCTAAGATTTTGCTCGCACACTGAATCATTTCACAAGCACCAAAGCCATGAGCAAAAGTCATATGGAAGAGCAGAGATTCCTGCTCTTCTGATCACACCATAAATTTCTAGCCCKAGATGTGAATCAGTAATGGTCAAAACTGGAACTGAATTCAGTGGAACCAGTATTTCGTTCCTGATGCTGTTTGTTGTGTGAGTTACGTTTAGTGGGAATTCAGACAAAATTCAAATTAATCAAATTCAAAATAAAATTAATTCATCAGATGCTATCATAACAAGATAGCAATATACATATGCTACTTATGGTAACTTGTATAAGAAATGCCAGTGCATTATCCTGTGCTGACCAGAACCAGTTTGTTACAAAGATAAAACAAAGACAACCAATTGCTAGTCAGTAGAGGCTTAAATCTAGCAAAACAACTCAGCTACAGGGAGAAATCCAGAACTCAGCCAGAAAGTCGGATCCAGAGTGGTGTGTTAGGGACCATGACTCCCAGTACAGTGCACAGGGAGAATTAAGCACTTTGGGTATTGGCTAGAGGCAACAAATAGGAAACACAGATGATGAGATGGGTTGTAACTTCTCTCTTGAGAAGTAGGCACTTCACTTCAGCCCCAGGCAAGTGGCTCTCTCCACAGGGCATTCAGACCACAAAATGCTTTCTAAAATTACTGTATTCAAATTGGAAAAGCTCACTCATTTCTTCTTGAAGGAGGAGAAAGAATAACCAGTCTCAGCAGCAACATACTGGAGTCAAAGCATTAGCTCAGATAGTCAGAGTTTAATTCCTTTTCATACTGAAAATGGTTGTAATCCTGATCTCCTCCTACCCCACCAAGCGCTCCACCACCAAACTACAGGCAGCCTACCTGTGAGTGCTGCCTTACAAATATGGCATTAGGTACTTGGGAACCTAGTGTACAAAACTACCACATATGTACTTTTTAACAGCTCTCTAAAATGTTCCTGAGTGGATTTTTTTTCCTTTCTGCCAGATGAGTTGAGATCAGAAGGGTGGGTTTCAAAGATTGCCACTGCTAGGCAGATTCATGCTGATACAGCATTTATACCATTGTCATGTGCATCTAAAGATGTAGGAAATGTGCAGCTCAGGACAGATCTGTGAATCTACGCAAATGAGAGAGAGTACAGTTCTACTTTTTTTAACCTTGTGAAAGGTTTAATGTGTGTTAATAAATATAAAAGCTTTTGTATGCTCAACTACAAAATTCCATAATTTATAGTAGTTTTTCTAATATATATTTTATTACCGCATATGTACAACAGGCTGGCTTTCAAGAATAGCCTTAAAAAGCATAAGCAACAGAGTAGTTCATCTGTGACTTTTATAATGGACCATAAATGTTTCAGAAGAATGGTCTGGCGAGGAACTTCTCGACTCATGTTTTGTTCTGCAGGCTCTGAAAACAAAGAATGTACATGTATTTAACAATAAACTATACAGCTTTTGGTTTGAACTTTGGCTTAATTGAAATCAGTGGCAAAATTCCCCTCTTTTTATGATGAACACTGTGGTATAAAATAATTCCCTTCACCGTTATTAATGTACTGTTCTTTCTTCCATCCCCTGTATTCTTTAAATCTGAGTTTTATTTATATGCTGATATTCCTGTAACTGCAAACCTAAAGAGAAAGCCTCTGTTCCCATATATCCTTGACTTGCCTTTTGCATTTTTCTGCATGATTCCTCTTTGATCTGCTTCTGAATTTAATAATTAAATTTGACTCAATATCCCTCCCACTATATATAGCTCCTGCTACATCATGTTCTGTTACCTATCATCTGACAGTGTAATTCTTGAAATCTGGCCATTTAATTTGGTCCAAGAAAATGTATCGTTTAAGAAAAGGCCATGTTCATTTGACTAAGTGAATGCACATTTCTGTTTTCTTACCAAGCATTGGTGTATGGGCAGTTTCTCATACTGTGTGTGGGGGAATGTTTACAGAATCCTATCAGCAAAAATGGCATTTGGCAAGAATATTAACTACAATAGCAGCATTCACGGTTCGGTTTCTAAATATGTTATAATGCTGAATATTCTCATTTCCTTTCTGCATTACCTCTGCCTGCTACAGGGCTAGGAARGTAGCCTCGCAGAATTTTTGAATTCAGATTTCACCTTCCCCTGCCATGGGACAGGAAATGAAACCTCCTGAAGCCTGGGATCTCTGCATGAATGGAGGGCATTGTAGATACGCATCGTATTTCACTCCTCCCTGCTGACACCCACAATGTCAGTTCTTTCCATCACTGGGGCATGCTGGACTGTTTTTAAAGACAATCGCAGTGCCAGCCTCTTAACTAAGTCAAAACATTTTATTTTCTGCTTTCCCAATTTCCTAGAACCAATGATTAATATCCCTATCAAATTACCTGATCTTTAGGAGAGTCAACAGGACTATTCCTAGGATGAGAACTATGCAGGAGGAATAGGCAATAATGTAGACTGTTTCACCTATAAGTAAAAAACAGAAAGCAGACATGAAACATTTACTTCTTCAGTAATAAGAATCAGATTTGAGATCTGAATTGGAATGCATGCATATGTAAGCTAAATTAGTTATCAATTCTGACATAAGTAGTTAAAAGGAGGAAAAACACCTAGATGGTATGCCAATGGTAGGAATAACTCTTCCTTCACCAGTTGGTGCAAAATGATTTTCAGACTCCTTTCTGTAAATACCAGTTCCAATAGCACTTTATATGTGTAGCACTACCTTTTACTCTGCTCCAGGGGAACAGCTTCTTACTCCGATTTGTGTTTTGGAGTATTCTCCCTATTGATTTTAAGGTGTTAATTTTATTCTGTGTATCAGAGGAGACCTGGCTCTTACTTACCTGCTAGACCTCTTTTCCTTTTTCGCATATTACCATAATTGCAGTGTGCAGCAATACTTGATCTAGAATCAAATTAATGTAAAACGGGATCTAACACTGTGTTTCTGGGCCCCGTGCCCATGGAGTTTCCTCCTGGGCTTCTCACCAAAAAGTCCCTTAGGCGGCTTATGTGCTAAAAATTCCAAATGTTGAAAAACTGGGAGTTCTTTCAACTGCCGTTTTCCAAATGAGGAGAAACTTATTTTTCCTGGAGGAATGAATCCATCAGTTTTGATCAAATATGCTGAAGGAAAAGTTTCAGTTGAGAATGTAATGTAAGCCCTGAACCTGGGATGGAGAGGTGCGGAGGTTAGATGACTTCACAAGAGGACTCAAATCCAGAGCCGCAAGCATAAAACATGAGACCTTTCTGTTACTTTCCTGTTGCACTGATTCTGTCATGTTTATACAATTAAATGGTTTTTGTTTATATAGGAACTCAAATGCAGAGGGCCTTAACTGTTCCCAAGCTGCTCCACCTTACATAGCCAGTGAAACATTCGCCGAGGAAGAGATGGAGTCCCAGACCCATCACTGGGCCACTTATCTGGGCTGTGGGAAGGCCAAATTCTGGTCTCTGAATCAGTTATCAGTTATTATATGGTCTGTGTGTTTGTGTGTTTGTGCATATGCACACACAGACCCTAAATGAGACATTTCTGGATACACTACCTATATGCAACGGATGTAGCGTATAGTGTAATACAAACACAGGCAGTATGGATACTGGAGCAGCTCCAGTAAGAGAAAGTGACTATATATTCTACAATGAGGCAAGCAATGGGCAAGAGCTGAGCAGGGGGTTAGAACTGCCTGGTTTTTATTGCAGGATGACGGTCACTTTTTCTCAAAAAGCTATCCAAAAGTTAAGTTTTCCAATAAAAGAAAAATGAAAGCAATGATTGAACCATCACAAGTTGCACAGAATGAACATACCACTTAATGCAGCAAGCTACTGGAAGATATTTAATATGTGGTGAATTTTTGAAGGAAGAGGGGCGAGGTCTATCTTAGTCTCCGTGCAGGAGACTGCTAATACCATACATGAAAAAATCAGCAGTTGGCCCTCCTCTCAAGTTACAACATTTCTTTAAGATGATGAGTTTTAGGAAAAGAATAATTTTTAGGCTTTTTTTTTGCCATTTCTGAATCTTAATTGTACACTCAGTCATTTTTTAAAACTTTCTATAACTGCAGGAGCAGTTGTAGGGGCAAAAGTTTCCTACTTTTTTGAAGTGGAAAGTGACGTTCACACATATTTAAGGCAAACAGAAGTTTTTAAAGTACAACACTTACCACAAGACTAGGAAAATTATTAGGAGCAACAGTCATGCATGGTTAAAAATGGGCTAATATAATTTCACCAAAACATTGTAATATTCTTCTTTAAAAAGTTGGAAAAAGTATCTCATTTTGATAAAAAAAACACTCTGAAATGATCAAATGAAATCAAAATGTTCTATTTTCTGTCAAAATCTTATAAAATGCTATGTTTTTGGTGAAGTAATTGCTGGTGAAAGAGATGTTGATTATAACATTTTCAGTTCTATGGGGAACACAAGAAAGATGTTAATGATGAGATCATGCTAGAAGCCATATATTTTCTCCTACCTTCTGAGAAGTAAGGGAATTTGTAAGGGTAGGAGAGGGCACAATTTTGTGGCAGAAGAGCTAATTCTTCATTTTACATATTCTTTATCTACTTGAATGTGCTTATTCATCTTCCCTTAAAAATGTTGTTGGGATGTGTGTCTCTTGATAGGCACTCTGCTCTTCTTTAAAAATCCAAAGGATATTTTATAGAAATTTTCACTATTAGTCTATATCCAATCAGCTCTTGAAATGTGAAATAGTGCTAGGGAATTTAAGAAATATAGATATGAAATTTTGGCTTTGTTCATCCCAAATCTTGTCCATGAAAACTACCAGAACCCACATTTCAATTCCTGTATGACATAACAGTCTGTATTATCCCATTTTGATCTCTGTATACATGGTATTGATCATCTGAACATGATCTAACTAACAACGAGTTAAGGCTTAAAAAACAGTGCCCTAAACGAACAATAAAAACACTGACTGAAATTAGGCACATTTGTAGTTATGGATCAGTAAACAACCTTAGCTCTCATGCTGTGTGCCCATTCACAGTTCACTGGAATCATAGAATCATAGAATCATTTAGGTTGGAAAAGACCTTTAAGATCATCGAGTCCAACTGTCCAACCTGCTCTGGAGATCAGATGGATCCATCACAAGCATTAAAAACATGATTAAAAGTTAGAATAATTTCCTATTCTTAGCAGAAATGGTAAAAAATGTAGTGTACATAACGTGCCTATGTCATTACTCTTCTAAGAAACAGCTGTCCCTATTTCAGTACTTCTCTTCGACTGACTGAGGTGCAGAAGAGCAAGCCTGGTTTGGGTTCTCTGACTAGATGGAGAAAGGGATACAAATATCTGCATGTACCATGGAGAAAGAAAGACACATGCGGTGTCTAAAGAGTTATAATAGGAGGTGGCCAAAATACGAGATGTTTCCAGCTCGGTCCTGCAGAAAGTGAATCGGCAGAAGTGGAGAGCAGTCATTTCCATTGCAAGGGGAAGGGCTGCGAGGTTCTGGGAGGGCTGCTCTGTCCTGTGGAGGTGGCCTGTAATCATGAGAAGCTCATGCACCTTCTCACTTCGGGGCAGGTCTATAGCAGGGCCACCATGGCTGCGTGATGCGTGTCTTGCCCTTCCTAGGGTGGGCTGCAAACCTCAGGGACACAACAACTGGGGCTGCAGGTACCACTGAAGCACTAGCTGGAGCTGTATGCATAGACACACGGACACTTCCAGTGATGAAGTTTGGTAGAGGATAGCTGTGGGCTCAGCAACTGGAACAATTAGTGGGATTACACTCTTGTGTAAATCTACCTGCTTATGTATACATAGTGAAATGTTCATTGGACAGATTAATTCCGGCTGGTGCTCAGAGGTTTCTTGGCTACCCGCAGCTTGTCACAGGCTTTTTTCTACATTTATAAAACAATCAGATTGACAGTGTTTCATACCTTACAAATTAAAGTCGCTGGAGCTGAACTAATCTCAGTTCCCACAGCAGCTGGTATAATTATAGATAAACCCTGCCAATTACTTGTTTATCTAGATTCTCAGCACGGCAAAACTCCTCAGTAGGAAATATATGATAACTCTACAATTTAAGACGAAATGAGATTAATTTCAACAGTTTTGGATCAAGCCCAATTTTATTGTATCTCACAAGAACAGGATAAGAGTTCTGTATTTCTAGCTTTCTCTTCCAGCCAAAAAATACTTCAGCTCCAAAACTCTATGCTGATGAAAGTAAATGCTTATCTACACACATGAATCATTTTTCAAATTAAAAGTGTGRGAAGCAATCTTTTAAATTATGTGGATCTGTAAAATCATGAAGATAATTTGCACAGGATAAAGCCAAAGCCAGGCTGAAAGTGCATAACTAGGTAGGCAATAACAACATTTTTGAAGTTTGGAGAATTTTTGTTTGATTTATCACTTTTTGATGTTGTTTCCAAAATGACATAAAATTCTGGCCCCATCTAAGCTAACAGCAAAAGTGTCATTAACTTTTATATGGTTAGCGCTCTGCCCACATCACATCTTGTTAACAGGGTTGTATCAGCCCACAGACGACTGGGTTGGCCTGTACCCTCCTGGGTATGTGAATGGGTGTAAATCCAATCAAGATTTTTACACAATCCTGTTATCATATGGTTACACCAAAAGCTGGAATAATATTCTTCCAACTGAACAGCATTATATTTATTTGCAAATATATTGAATATATATATATGAATACATATATGTTTAGATTTATTATTTATTATGAAAGACTCCTTTTATTAAAACCAATCTTATCCAATGGCATGATTTGCAAGGCCACTGAATAGAATGGAGAAATCTTACTGGTTTTGGAACTATAAAATTAAGAAAAAGTTGAAGAAATACTGAGTTTCTTCTGAGCATGTTCATCTGTAGACGATCATTAGTTTGAATTGGTGAAAGACATCCTTGTGTCTTTCAATGACAAGCTAACTAAAGGATTCTTCTGAGATTTTGATGTAGGGACAAAACGTAGGCAAATTGTATCTCCTGCTTTCCAAGCAGAAAATAGCCAAAAAGCAAATATCTTCAAATAACTTCACACATACAAAAGGCCGTATTTGACAACCATTTTGCCTCTGCACCCTGGGATTCTTCTTGGGATTTGATTTCAGTAAAGATAAATATTTTGTAAAGATGATAACTCCCTTTGCAGCCTGAGTAAAGCACATATACTAGCATATGAATCTAGGATACCGGGTTAGATTTTTGGCAGTGGGATTTATGAAACAATTTGCAATGTGGTTTTTATCATCACGTAGATATCCTGAATCAGATTCTTCTCCTTGACCTGGCTTCCTATGAGACATTTATATCTTAGAGAGTTCCCATCTAGTGTACATGACAGCTCCAATAGAAGGAATATTTTATTGTATGGTTTAGGCTGGTCAGCATTCTTTTTGTTTTTCTAAGGCCATCCAAAATTCTGTTAAGAGTTCAAGGACAGGTTTTTGGAAAGTATTCAGACTTCAATGGGAACAGAATTAACTGGGTGCAGGCTGCTTTTTGCAAACATTTATATGAATCTCTGAGGGAAATGTATAATACATTTTACCCACTGAAAGGGTCTGCAGTTAGAACTAGTCACAGGGGTGAAATATCTCACATTTTACATTTTTTCACTTAGAGCAGGATTTCTTGCATTATGACTTGCATTATTTAACCACTAGAGTCTCATTCCAGCTACAGATTCAGGCTCCCTCTGTAGTTGGCAAAGAGAAGCCAACACTTCCAGCAAAGACAGTCTGAAAAGGTGGGATTAATCTTCCTCTGAGGGTCCCTGACTTTCTTCTCTGGCTACAAAAAGCACTTGGATGACATGCATGATTCTTAAGTAATTTTAATGCTAAAATTACAGCTGAATGCTTAATTATTCATGTACAGGTCTCAGGAATCCCATTCCCATGAATCTATTTTTATACTTCCCAAGTTGCCCACTTCAGCAATAGTTGAAGGATGGAGATGATAGAAGTCCCTTCATTTTGTACTGCACGCAGAACTTGAATTATTTTTTCACTGATAAAGGTGTTCAGTATGAACAGTTCAGGGAACTAATTTGTAGTGATGTCTGGAGTACTGTAATCTGCCCCACACAAGGTAGAACAGGTCATTCTCGTTAGAGTTGATATTTGTGCATTAAGCTCTTTAGTGTTCTTATTCTGTAATTGGGTCCTTCAAAAGGAAATATAAAATTAATATTATTTCAACCATGAGAAAATTTGTATATTAATTCAATATCCTTTAACTTTATGTCACTTAATTGCTTACTGTAAATGCATGGAAGCAAAACCAGATGCAGCTCTTCAGCCCATGGGATACCATGATCCGCAATTGCGTGCCCTTCTGTTGCATGAGAAGGTAAAGTTTGATGGAGTGTAACACAAGCCCCTTCTCAGACCACTTACTGTGGCTTCCTAATTTTGTTGTTGTAACTACTATGGCACAAAAAGTCGAGAGATAGGAGAGGAGTAGGTGTGACATCAAAGCTAATAATTTGTATTACACATTATGACTACTGCTCTCTAATCACTGTACGGAGAGCCAGGCTCTGGCGGGCTTAATAGCTTAATTTTCCCCAATTATAATGTAGTGATTGTGAGACATCTATTTCAAAACCACTTATCAGAGAAATTGGGTCAGTCTCATTATCTTTATTTTGTGGTTATATAAGCTAAGCCAAACAGGTAGAGAGATTTTTCCACATTATGTTGAATGGGGGAGCAACAGGTAGAGCTCACTTGCCTGAACCCACCCAAGAGACCCAACCTTTAGTCTTCCCTATCATACACTAGGGAAATTTCAAGAGTACTTCTATTAAAATCATGGAGTGGTTTGCCCAAACTCACCATTAATTGAAGAAGAATGGAGCTGTGCTCTGGAAAGCTTTTCTCCTGGCATTTCTGTATTTACCCAATGAAAACCTTTCTTCTTAATGGAAATTTGACCTGAATATTGAAAAGAAAATATTCATTCAAAATACTACTTTAAAATAATAATTTAAGTGAATGTTGCCGTTTGGTGTTTTGATAAGAGTTACAGAATTTATAAAGGCAGCTATTTAAAAATATTGTTTACTGATAGTCGATGAACAAAGTGAATGAGGGAATGAGAGTTCTTCCTTTGACATCTCAGTTAAACCTTCCCTGTAGTTTGTCTTGTGTTTATTCTCTGCCTCAAAACAGCTTAAATCCTCTTTTCACATAAACCATTTTAGAAATAGGCCCCCAAAAGAATTGGGCCGACCAAATCAATATAGAAGTGATGAGAAATAGGTAGAAGTTTGAAGTCATTTCCAAAAGGCAGAGCTTATTCTCCAAATGAATTGCTAGACCTCAATCACTCTTTCACAAAGGCCTGTCCGCTTAGTGGGCATAATTTTGAGAATGTATCTGAAAATATATATCTTCTGTTGAAATGAAAAATAAAAGGTTTACCTAAGTAGAACCGTTTACAGAGCAAGAGGCTAAACCATACAAGACTATGTATGGTCACTCACATGAACTGTAAGCTGAGAAATTTTTATTCCCTAGAGAAATGAAAACAATATGAAAAAGACTCATGTTTGCAGCCTGGAACTTTGTCTAAATAGCAATGGACTAAAACCCCTTGTAATGTATTTTTTCTGTGAGATCCAAAAGTACAACCCAGAGTTAAAATATTTTGGAAACTTAACTTTCTACTTTCTGTCACTGGCATTTTTGCTTATTCCTATTGTGGCACTGATCCTACACTGGCACTGATCCACGCTGTGCTCCTGTCTCATATAGCAGCCAGTTACAGTTCTTGCCTTTTACTGAGTCTGCAGCAAGCTTTAATCCTGTAAGCACAGCCCCAAGAGCAAACACTTGTAGCAAGGCAGTGCCATACAAGAGTAGGAAGATGTGATGGTGTAAACACCACTTGCAGGTCTGTTCACACCAGTTCTAGAGGCAAAGATCCCTTTTGCTAGCCCTGGGTATTTGCCTATTCAGAAAGACTTCAATGTTAAAAATCATCACCACTGTAAGAGTGAAAGTTATCCAAAGTTCACACCCAGGCCAGATGAATGAGTTAGCAGAAGGGGCTGGATGAGGTCTGCAACAGAGCACTCACTCCATGTCTCTGAACTGCCATGCAGATAATGGCATTTAACACTGTGCCTTACAATCAAACCCATAATCATCTCTCTCTTCAGTTTAGCTTCATTACAACTAGACATCTAGAAAAAACAAAAGCAAATGTTCTGCAGAGTAAGTGCCAATCCTTTACTCAGCCAAAGGCCCTAGATCCCCACACTGTTTTTGTTTAGCTAGCAGGAATTCATTACACCACAGGAGCAAGCAAGCTTCTATTCTTTAATCCCAATTAGGTTAGGGAACTTTCCATTATAAAAAAACTCTATTTTATCCTGAGACTGCTTCAGGGAATGGCAAAAGCTCATGAGCAATTATTTGATTATTATGACATGAGGGTCATCTTTTTGCTTTGTAGGTAAAGAATAACTAACACAATGATGCGATCACTCATTTGGACCATTAAATGCTGCCATAAAGTAAGCAAACAAATAAATAACATTCATCAGCAAAATCACTGCCAGGAGTCTCAAATATAAGTGTATTATGGTATCACTTTTCCAGGGGAGTTGTTACATGATTTTTAATCTTTTCGCAGAGTCTGAATTTTAGTAGTGATTAACTAAGCTTAAAGGCAGTGTTTCTGCAACTTGATTTTAATTTCTGGGTAGACTTTGAGTGACAAGAAAAAAATTACACGCTTATCAGTGTTTGGCTGCTAAAACAAAAAAATTAGCTAATTCGTTCAACGAAATGCATGCATGCAATTAATACATGTTTTTGAAAGACAGTCCATCAGATGGAACTATGAAATAGTCATTGCTTTTCACTGAAATCTTTAGATATAGTTACCTCTCCCAAGCTAGGTTGAGAATATATATAATTATGTGTAGAAGACGACTGGCATAGAGTATGATGCACTAGCAAGTAGTGTATCCTAAGAGGATTTATATAGCAAAATAGCTGGTGTGATAGATCAGAGATTTGAGGAGAAGAGGGTACTTCGGTCTTTAATCTGGTCTGTGGACTGGATGCTTGGATGTAGCTGGAGCATTGCAGAGGTGGCAGATGAACCTTCAGGTTCAGTTTTAGGCTGCAGGAGTCCAGGAACCATCCTGTGATGTGACCCACAGCACAGTAAGTGGGGATAAACAGGGGATTTGCTTCAAAGGCACAGTCCTGATTCAGACTAAAACATTAATATTTGCTCCCATATTGCCATTCATTGCACTAACAATTCTCTCTCAAACAAAAACTTGTCAAGGACTTTTGTATTTAACAAAAATAACTAGCTGATTTAGCACATGAAAGGCTTTACTGGTTCTGAGAAAGTACATACATTTCATCTGAGTTAACGCCAATGTTTTTCCTGAAGGCCAAATCCTGAAGCCTCCATTCACAGCAGCTTTTTTCTTTGAGAGGTCCTATTTAAATCACTGAAGTTATTTTCTGTGGAATGAAGTCTGTTGCTGAATGTGTGTAAGCTATACTAATATTTAGACTTCAAGAAGAAAAGAAAGAAAAAACAACATAGTATGTTGCATTATTTGTAAAAACAGTGCACCAAAGTACAACATTAAGCCAATGACAGGAAGGCTTTGGACTTTTCTAATCTGCATAATAGTACAGACCCCAGAAATTATTCTTTTATTGTTATTCCAGCAAATTCATGTAATGAGACATGTAGCCAATTTTATTGATTTACTACTAATATAAAATATTTCCCAAAACCAGAGGAAAAAACTGTATGTGCAATTTGTATTTTGATTTGGATTAAAAAAAAAGCAGATATAAATCTTGTTGAAATCAGCGGTAGCAAAGATGTAGTAAAGATTTGGTGTAAGTCAGTATTTTAATACTCTTTAAAATGAAGTTTTATATGTTACTCACGTAACTCATTGAAGCAGGATTTGCTGTGAAGCATGTGATGGAAGAGCTTGCACAAAGACTGCTCTGCGGGAGGTAAATTCTGGCAGGTGCACTCCACGCGCAGCATCGTGCCCCAGTTGCTAATGTAGGCTGCTTTACAATCAACATTTGCAGAACAGGGCATGTCACCCTTGATTAAAGTTTCGAGACAAGCTTCATCATCATAGCATTTTTTTGTCACATGTCTCCAACACTTTGACCGAAAAGTTGTGTATTTTTTCCTGGTGGAAAAAAAAGAAGTATACAATGACAGTTTAAAAACTCTGTGATTTCACAAAAAGACATTTAAGGATCATCATGAAAAGAGAGTGTAATCCCAAGGTACCACTTAAGCCTTAAAAATCACAATATTCCGTGATAGCTGGCCTAAATTCTGGTCTGATTTGCACCTAGTTGGTTTGAGTGAAATCTGCAAAATTGTAAATTGAGGAAAAAATTGGTTTTACTGAAAAAGTTTTTGAGAAAAAGCAACTGCACTTCTAATCAGCACCTGTGGAGATTTTCCCAGGGTCCAGGAAAAATCAGTGTGAATACCAACAGTCTCAGATCCTCAGAGAAGAAATGCGGATAGAGGAATTAGACCAGTCGTCACCATGAAACCAAAACAGGTGCTGTACTAGTCGATCAGTTTGTTGGGCAGTATGAAGGAAGAATGAACATTCAACTTATTTTACATAAAATAATCTACATCCAATGCCAAGCCCTCCTCCCCCCGAATGCTAACAAAACACAAAATGTCCAAGGCTCGGGAAAAATTAGAAGTAATTCAGTTGACCTTAAAGATTAATTGATAGCAGAGACAAGTTACGAGAAGAATTAACTTGTTTCCTAACTCAATAATCTCAAATGATTTCAGTTTATTTGCTCTTAGGATAGAATAAAATTAGCCTTTAATGCACTATGTATGACAATATATAACTAAGAAATCTGTAGATATTAATTAGAAACCAATTTATCACTTACATTAAATGTTAGGGGACGATAAAGGTAAACTGTTGTTGTATATTGTACATTAATGTATTAAAACATTATTTCCCTAATCATAAAATTAGGCTATTAATTTACTGTTGATATTGTGTAGCTGTAACAAGCAAGTCACATGGAAAAAACACAGACTGTTACAATACCAGCTGGGACATTATTGTAAATATTTTCATTACACAAGCAAATGTTTCAAAGCAGATGCCACCTCTGTGCTAGTGGAATTATTTTTATTCACCTCCTGATTTATAGATATGGCTAGCCATAACTCACAGACTAATTTTGCTAATTATATCCACTTATTGTTAGTGCCAGGAAACATTAATGTTCCCAAAATAATGGGTAATTCAGCAAGTCTCCGTTATGATATTACATGTGTACACATGCACATGCACAGACATACATTTGTAGCCCAATTCTTCTTGACATAAAAAGGGGCAATTCCCACTGACGTCAATCTGAATAGCCTGCAAAGAACGGAAAGCATCTCTTGGCCTCCTGGTTTGTTGACTGAAGATTAATTTGAGCACAGCTTTTAGGTAAAATTCAGGTCTAACCCACAAGGGAACTGGTGACTACACTGAAAACCAAAGTGAGCCAATTGACCATCCACAAATGGTGGCAATTAAGTAGAACTACGAATATGGGCTAATCCTGTTGAGTGTTTTCTAAAATAAAATCAAATCTGAAAACTGTTATTCTTCATGAGTTGAGTAGTCTGTGCATGTTTCAGGACAGCTTTTTTCAAGTATCAGTCTGCTTGACATGAAAAGAGTAAGACGACAGTTTTCTGACGGGCCACGTTGGTTGTATGGCCGTTGGGTACAAAGGGTCAGACTCTACGGTGGAAGAGGTAATTACTCTAACCAAACAAACTTTGTCCGGTCTGCTGCACAATTTGTGCAAACTGCTAGAGGGCAAAGGTGCAGACTGGCAGGTGTTATCTGAAGAAAGTGGTAATGAAAATATGCAAGGGCATAGTTTGTCTAGCAGAAATGGTGTTAAGCGTCATGAAACAGGCAGAAGAAAAGCCCACACGAGATTCCAGACCTTTCTGAAAGTGAACCTTTTCATTTTACTTGTGGAATTACTTGTGGAATTACCACAGTTGATGCAGACATCTGTGAAGATGTCAAACACAAGTGATGATATACAGTAGATACAGTGCAGGAAATAATTTTGTTATAAATGAGATATATGGCATATATATAAAAATTGTTTGATCAAATCATTATTCAAAAGCACATTACTGGGCAAAATCTTTCTTCTACTTACCTGCACAATTCATTCTTTTCACACACATGGATTACATTCAGACATGATGGGGGTGGAACTGCAGTAACTGCACAGGGCTTGCCATGAAGAAGTTCTTTGGCTCTGTGGCAGGATTCATCAGGCTGGATACAATCACAAAATGTCATCATTTGGGCAACTTCAAAAGGCATGTTTTGATAGAAGAACCTTATGGCTGCTTGACATTCTTCCATGTTGCACTTCTTATTGACTGAGCAAACCTTAAGGTACAGGGACAACTGTTTGTTACATACTTCATCTTCAACACACTCCTTGTTCACATCCAAACAGGTTCTGTTTGCTGCATATGCTAAAAAGAATAACAGCTTTTAAAATGAAATCACAAGAAAACCTTTCTTAAGTGATGATTGGTAGTCATCCTGCCTGCAACGTTCCCATTAAAAACAAGTTTGACTCCCAAAAACTCTGATCCAGCTCTTCCAGCATTACCTCTTTTAAGCCCATTGTGTGATCTTCATACTTCTCCCTTCCACTGCTTGACCCTCATAAGCAACCCTCCTGCAAGTTTCTGCCCCTGCCAGATAAGTGAGGGAGAAGAAAGTGAAAACTGGCAAGATCCAAGTTTCTTCATAGTATGTGACGGTTTCTGGGAGCTAGTGGCTAGTGGATACCTGAAACTGCTGAAATCTCCATCATGCAGTCTTATGCTAGGCTACGTAATAAGTAATGGAGAAGAGAGTATAAATGGCATTTCTGTGCTTTTAAAGCTAGTTTAGGTATTTCTAGCCTATGCTATAAACCTCCCCAAAAGATCTAGATAATTCTGACCCTAAAATGTTTATGGGATAGGATTTGCCTCTATAAATTTAACAGGATCAGGATTGTTACCTGACATTTTTGGATTCTTATCTACCCAGTAGCTTAACTAAAAATATGTTGGATCTGTTGACTCTGTGCTCTTCAGTAATTTGAATGAAAAGTATTCATTTTAATCTTGAGATACATTGTACACTATCTGAAAACAGAGCTAAACCCAGTTATTAGGATTCATAAGTAAATTCAGACTTACCTTGTTTGGAGAGAGCAGATAAACTCCATTGTAATTTTGTTTCCGTACTAATATTGTCTAGAACAAAAAGATACGGATACAGGCATAAGTGATAAATCATGTCTTAGCTTAGTTTTTACTTTAAAGTATTGGCTGTGTTGCTGGCATAGTGCCAGTAGTAAAAATAAACAAGAATAAAAAAAAATCAGTTTGACCAAATAGGACCTGTCAGCTTGTTAACAAACTCTAAAATCACTGTTACATAAATTCATAAGTTTTGGGGTGAAAGCACAGTTTATCAATGGCTGCTGATAACATTCTCTACATAATTATAGATCCTGTGAGCTCAAGAAGAGTTTTTAGAGCTGCTCAGCGCAGTATAAAGTCAGGTTTCTTGTGAATAAATAAAGGCCAGAGGCCTTAATGCGTTCATCAGTGCACTCAGCTTTCAAGCTCAACTAACTGCTTGTTATGATCTAAAGTCAAGGCGGGCAGACAATTCTTGCTATTAGAAAATTATTGTTATTGGTCTTATATTGTTTCTAGTTATAGTGTAATACCTAAAGGGACCGATTTGGATCAGGTGGTATCAAATTGACACATTGAAGGACAATAGTATTTGCACTCAGGCTATCATTTTGCTATCAGATTATTCATTCGCATCTAAATAAGCCTCCTAAAACTGTCCTGTTTCCAATGTTAAACTGCAAATGATTAATAAAACCTTTCTCACAGACTTGTGCACACTACTGTTATGTATGAAAGCATTCAGGCTGCTGGACTACCACTAACCTGTGTTGGTGTCCTGATCTTTCTCATCATCATCATCGTCATCGTCGTCGTCATCATCATCATCATCATCATCATTTTCACTAGCTGCTGAAGCTTGGCTCTCTTGAGAGTATTGTAAACAAGGGTTGTTAAATATTCCCTTCCATATTTTAACACATCTCATCTGAAGTGGCTCTGAGCACTTGCACTCTCCCAGCACTGTTTTCCTCAGTTCTTTCCATGCTGACAAACACTCCTGGCTGACCACTGGGAGCCTGCATTTTGCTGCGTCTGCCTGGCATGCTCGCTGGAAGCTCTTATACACTAGGAAACAGTAAGGGTCCTCTCGACAGCGTTGCTTTGCAATACTGCAGTCGTTCTCTAATTCTTCTGGGTGTCTTTGGTCTTTTGGGTTTCTGTGTTGCCTAAAGCTCAGTGCAGTATTTGATCTTGAGGAAGTTTCCAAATATTCTGTACAAATAGTGCAAACAGAGATATAAATCAAATGGGAGATGCAGCATCATCACTGGTCAGCTCAAAACGAACTCAGGAAAAGGATAATTGTCTTAATGCAATAAAATGAATGAAACAGCCCGAGTTTCATTCTGAGCTGTATGTAAATACATAATAATTTCAGAGTCTTGCAGACTAGTGATCTTCCTCATGCTTACTGTGTCCTGGTAGCTGTATAATACAGTCTACTTACTTAAACAATTCAGCTGCTAACAGTAATATGAGAAACCCTCACTAAAATTATTGCATAAAGGGATTAATCTCACATAATTTTAACCACCTACAGATTGGGCATATCATAGATTATCACCTTAATTCAATGCATAATTTGTAAAGAGAGAATGGCAGTTCCAGAAGATGGTTCATTCACTACCTAAAAGAGTCATTTAAGATAGACAGGGAGAAATTAGATACTGAAGTATCTACCAACACTGTAAACTATCATCTGTAGGTAAAACCGATACTAGTGTAACTCCATCCAAACTTTTCACTATACTGGTGAAAAATGTAATCTCAATCAGCAAAAAATATAAAATTACTTCATTTTGCTAGAAGCAAAAGCAACTGGTCCAATGACATCAACATCAGGTTTTAAATACCCACTCTTCTTTTTTGGGGCAAGGAGTAACGGATCAGGTTGCTATTATTTCCTCTGCAATAAAGCCATATATTCTACTACTATATGATCTATGCTGATTGATGCCAGCAGGGAGTGATGGATCAGAGCTGGGAATCAACCCTGGGGCTCACTTTCCAGACTTTAATTCACTGGCTGATTTTACCTCTCATGTCAGCTTTGCTAATCATTACTCCAGGAGACACTGGATCAGAAACTGCAAGCCTTTCATGCACCAAGTAATTCTCAATTATAGAAATAGGTTTTCTGAAGAGGAAAGAATTCTCAGGATAATAAAAAATAAATTTAAAGGAGCTGGGCCCATTGATTACAATGGAATTTTAAAATGGATGCACTTCATATATTAAGTACAGCTTTATGAAGACAGTAATTACCACATCCAGTAACCTCTCCTAGATGAAGTGAAGGTGCTCCTGTAACACGATGTGACACAAATGCACAGCTATGCATCCCCGTTTACCCACACTCCTATTCACAAGGTGGCTGGATGTGGCGCTCTATATGTAACGTAGATCCAGTGACGCTCAAACCTCCTTGGACAACAAGTAGCCCTCAACACACATAGCATTTTCTCTCTTGCTTTCTGTTGGATTGAGCAAGAGGTTTAAAAGCCATTTGAATTTCTCACATGCCTTTTATTGGTTTTGTTTATTTTAAAGCCGATATGGCATTGCATACATATGCATGTTGGTGTGTGAATATCATAGGAAAGACAAAACTAATTTTTTGGGGGAATTATCAGATTTGATAAATATGCAAAGAAACTTGAATCCAGTTAAAATGAGGGTTACAGAATTATATATTTCTTTTTGTTCTTCATAATTAAATCTTTATGTTTAGTTACCTTTATCAATGTTGCACTGTTTCCCAAGCAAAGTCGTGATGCTACAGAGATCATCTGTAGTGCAGACACAGTTTTTAAATTCCGGGTATGCGTCAGCCAAGACCTGGATGATTCTATTACATCCAATAGCATCTTCTGCCTTGCATCTATTACCTAGAACTTACCATTAAAATTATAATGTTGTTAATGTTTATGAACGCTTACGGGATATGGTTACATAAAACAATTAAATTGAAGCACAAAAATAATATGTTTTGCCAAGAGAAGATGGTTTGAACTTAGTTTTGTTTGAAAACCTGTCATCATTTACAAATTTTAAATAATATTCAGAGTGATATAATGAAGTTGTGGGTATGATATTGCCTTCTTGTATTCGATCTGATCCATTGCCAGAACATCTGTTTCTGTTCTCGTTTCCAAAGTACATAAAACCCTAAACTCATACCTCTTATTCTAGGTAGATGAGGTACAGAGACCAAACTAAAAATGTGCCCAGGAGTTGAGGGGCACATCCTGAACTGAGGCACTGAAACACTCAACTTGATCCTGTGTAGAAATGAGGTGCCTGGTACAGGGACAGGAATTCACAGTGCAGGCTAAGGTACTGCCACGTAACGGAGTAAGAGAGGGGATGTAGGAGGGCAGGCGCAGTCCTGTGATAATGATGATGCTAACCCCATGCTGAGGGATGTCATCTCTGGTTCAGATCCCTCACTCACGTGAGGATGGCACGAGCCTACAAATGCCTGGCAGTTTGGATATGCCCTTGGACTGCTACCTTATAGAACAACTTCACTGCCTAAGGTTGGCAATGACAACAAATTTAAAGTAGTCCAAGGGTATTCTGATTTTTAATTTTTTTATAATAAAAATAAGAGAGAAGTTAACATAAAAAAATGCAGAAACCTTAGTTTGCCAATCCACTTTCAAGCCCATTGTTTGCGTGTGCACTTGGACTCAATGACAAAGACACTCACACAGGCTGTCAGATCATATTTTCCTTGTATATGTAGCAAAAATGAAGAGCATGTACTAGTTTGTGGTACAAAGATAAATCAATCAACCCTCTACTTTATGGACTAATGGTTTATAAAGTATTTCATTACTTATTATTGCTTAAGAAAGTTACAAGTTGCTTAAGAAAGTTACAATTTACTTAAGAAAGTTACATAAGAAGCCGTTTAATACCATTTAAGAAAGTCTTATTTTGTGAAAGCCATGGTCTACCTTGTCAAAACAGGTATGCAGGTCCTCAAACCAGCACATTTCCTCTCTTTGCTTCATGGATATTAAGTATCTTGCAATGTGTAGCATAACGAGTATGTGGCTCACAAGATCCAGGCTGGTCACGGGGCAGCACGGGGATCAGTTTTAAGCTACTGAGCACATAAGCTATTGTCTCTGCCCTGTCAACGGTGATGTCTGGTTTCCTGCCTTGCTGCTTCCCTGGTGACTAGCGTGAAGCTGCAGAGACTGGGCGCTCTAGTAAAACTGCAAAGCTAGCAGCCATGTGTCACCACCGCCACGGACAAGCTTTAATGTGATTAGAGTTTTAATGTCACTTATATGTTGTTGACACAAATAGCAGCGGAAGGCAGTCTAGGCGAAGGCCTGCAAGAGGAAACAGTGCATTTTGCCTGTGCCTGAAGGAATGAGTATCAGCTATTCCAGAGTGCACATCCCCATACTGCCACCCCAAAATCCTTTTTCAAACAGTGTCTGCATTGCCCTTTCTCCAGTTGCTGTTGCTGACTAAGGAGGGTTTGGGGATGTACTAAAATGTGCACTGCTACAGGGGGATGTCGCTGTCCAGCAAGAGCTGCAGTTCCCAGCCTCTGCTCCCACTTCACCTCTTGTATCAGCAAAGGAGGAGGTGACAGTGCCTGGGCTTGCCTGTATCTCTCCAACCCCATCTCCAACTTGCCTTCTGCATTTTTAGAAGTAGAGCATGACCCTGACCCTTAGTCCTCACATTTCTTTCTTTTTCCAGTAGCCAAGGAGCTCAGGAGATCTACTCAAGGTCATAGACATAGGACACTCCCTGACCATAAAGATAGGGTGGAAAGTATGCGGTGAAATGGGAACTATGGAGGCCCATGGAGATAGGTGGGTGGATATTCTACTCTATATTTTATCAAGTGAATAAGGGATAATAAAAGATTTTCAGGAGACAATTTCAGGAGGACAAATTCCAGGGGTAGAAAAAGAGCAACAAAGATCAGGAGAGGCTTGTGTAAAAATTAGCTAATTTACAAAATTTATGATTGTCTTCTTCGAGGTCCTGAGAACACTTCAAGGGTGAAGGTGAGTAGAGGTAGGAGAATAAGAAACACAAATCCCAGTATATTTTATGCAGCACCCCAGCCTTACTTAGCTCATCTGTCTTCATGACACTAACAAGTTGTGGTTAGGAGTCAGGTACAGAGGCTGCGTTCAGAGTGGCCCTGTGCACGGTGAACACCCTGCGCTGAATCACAGCGGCTGACAACCAGGGAGTGAGAGGTAGGTTGTGGGGCTATGAACATACAAAGGTCATAGACAGAATCAGGAAGCACATCAAATTTATGGGGTTCCCTTGCCTGGCCTCTTGAAAGCTGTGTAGAAATAACCTATTATCAGTATTGGTCTGTTTGTACACTATGTTGATTCAGCTGTGATGAAGAGCAGAAAATATTTTATTGCTGGTTTTCAATTATTGTTGTTTTACCATTGATTAGTTCTAGGTAATATATTTTAACTTATACATATGCTTCCAAGGCATTTACAAAAAATGCTCTCTGACCTAATGCTTGGCAGCCATTATTCATAATTCGATTTATTTTTATGTACATAATAATTTATGTACATGGGACCAGATGGAAGCATGACAGAATCTGACACTTCCAGGGTGATAATTTCTGTTCTTCCACAGTCAGTTCTTCAGCCATCTCAATGGGAATTGCATTTGAAGACTGCAAAGTGCTGGGGTTTCCCCTCTAGCACTGGTGAGACCACATCTGGAGTGCTGTGTCCAGTGCTGGGCTCCTGAGGACTAGAGGGACATGGGCATACTGGAGTGGGTCCTGCAGAGAGCCACAAATGCAATTAATGGACTGGAGCATCTGTCCTACAAGGAGAGGCTGAGAGAGCTGGGCTCAGGGGTGTACCAATACACATATCTGTGTGTATAAACACCTGATGCGAGAGGGGTGAATAAGGCAGGGACAGACTCCTCAGCGGCATCCAGTGACAGGACAAGAGGTACAAACTGAAGTAAAGAAATTCCATTTAGAGGTCAGAAAAAACTTTTTTTAATATGAGGGTGGTCTAACAGTGGAAGAGGTTGTCCAGAGGGGTTTTGGTGCTTCCATCATTGGCGATATTAAAAGTCCAACTGGACACAGTACTGCAAGACAGCCTGCAGTTGACCCTGCCTGAGCAGGGGGGTTGGACTAGATCTCCAGAGATCCCTTGCAACCTCAATGATCCTGTTTCTCTAAAAAAAAGAAACTCTTACTTCCAAATCTAATTCAAAATGTGATTCCTTAATATTTGAGCAATCTGAGATTTTTTTTCCTTTTGAACCCAGATGTTTCCAGTTCTGAAAAATTAAGAAATTGTATATTCATGGTTAAATCAGAGCTCAGAAATTTCTATTTTTTTTTGTCAGCGAACTAAAAGAAGAAAAAACCAGCAAAATCCAAACCTTAAAATCTTCATTCTGCAGTGATGAAACATTTCTGACATTTTCAAAGTGAAAACTTTTGATTCCATCAAAATTAAATATTTCAGTCTTTTCCATCCTGATCTGGAAGGTGACTCAGACATTTTCACCCCCCTTTTTTTTTTCAGTGTATTTTGGCACAGAAAAGGAAGTGAAAGAAGGATTGGACTCAGAGGACTGTAAACTGAGACTCTGAAAATGCTGCTGTAGTAGTAGGGGAGCAGTGATGGACAGTTTGACAGAGAAAGGAGTGACTTAGACAGTCATCTGGAGAGTACCCCCAGACCTGCTCTGAAGAAAAAAAGATGGAGGTCCTGATAATGCACACATTTAACTTGGAGGTTATAGCCTGAGGGACTGAGTTATTGAACTCATACCACAGGGTAGGAGTATAATTATCATTTGTAGTTAGGTTTTTTGTAAAGAAACTAGCAAAAGGAATATTTGCCCCATTGCCTGTTGCCTCCAACAAACATGCTCCTGCTCAGCACTGAAGGGCCTTTTCCATTCATACAGCTCATCCATGAAGTTTTCAGTCTTGCACATGTAGAGTACTTTTGACAGATAGTATAATCTTATTCTTACTAATAATGCTGCTGGTAGATTTTCTGTCGCTGTTTCTCTGAGAGGTGCCATCAGCTGTCTGACTGTGGGTTCACACCCTCTGGGGTCATGGCACCTAGTAACCACGTTTAGAATAATTTGTCCTAGACCCAACGCAATATCTGAGTGCCCTGCAATCCTGGAGAGTCCTTGCCAAAGGCTATTATCCCAAGGAAATATACAGATGCAAAACCAAACAAGCAATCACAAGAAGAGTTTGTTTGCAGAAGGTTTTTCTGACCCAGTTACAAATACCATTAATATCAATGAAGAAGCACATAGGACAATAAGTGAGGGAAATGGCATATTACAGGACAATGCAACAAATCCAAAGGGGAGACCACAGAAGTCATCATGCTGGCCCTCTTCATCTGGTTGCAGGGTATGACGAAGAATAGGCTACAGTACAAATCCTGATCTTTATGTCAAGTAGTCCTGGTGCTAATGCCTTTGTGAATGATGTGAGAGAAGCAAATTCAACTTCTTTTGATTTGGGGAAGAGGTTTGGTTCTAGAGAGTTCATCTTTAGGTCACTGTCTTGAGCCTGAAAGTACTGCATATTCCAATATTTTTTTTCAAACAGCAGCCATACCTTTTGAAACTGTTCCACTTCACATAGAATATTTAAAAACTCAATAGAACATGAGCTGAAACCCAGTTCCTTTGCGGGGCTGTTGTAACCATTAGGTTATCATGTATTTTTTATTTACTCTGTCTGTTCTTAAAAGTATTCAGCCATTCTATGCAAAGCAGATACGTATCTGGAACAGGACACACTAAGAAGGACCCCTCAGAGAATTTTCTGCTCTAATTATTTTGAATACTGCCTTGTGACTTGGGACACTTGGTTTCAAATCTCTGCAACAAATCAGACAGAGGCATTCAGGTAGCTCCCACTGCAGGTGAATGTTCTAGCAATGGGCTATTGACCATGAAGTCAGGCAGCATTTTCTGCTGCCTGGCTTCCTGCACAGACCAAATGTGAGACTGAGTCCTGATATCAAGACAGACAGAGGGACATGCACTTTATCAACTCTGCTGCAGCTGAGGCTCAGAACAGATTATGGCATCAGGACATGGCTGGTTTTGTTCAAATAATGTCAATATAAGGACAATGGAGGTTTCCATGGAGATATAGATACCTCTGATTCCCAGTGACGGAGAATCTGCCTTATGGAATTAAGTTGCTAGAAATGGCAGTTATGTACCTAAATACCCTTGGGTGCATTTATGAACAGGACCAAGGCATGGGCTAGGCTAATGGCAAGTGACTGTGTCTACACTGCTGCCCTTTTGCATGGGACCCAGTCTGGACCGAGCCAGCTAGACTGTGAAGATAGCGTGGGGCTGGAGTCACTCCCAAAAGACAGTTTTGTGCAGCCAGCGTGGGCGTAAGACAGTTTAGTTGTATGGATACATGCTGCCCCATGACAGTTGAACTCAGGGCCAGAAAATAGTCCCTGACCCATTTTATTTGCTAGTACTGATGTAGCCTTGGCAGATCAAGGCCCTTGACATTTATCAGTCAACAAAGGTGTCATTACTAGCTTGGTCTAACGACACTACCACACTGTACTGCCACTCTTCTTCTCCCTTCCATATTCACAGCACCTGGCATGTGAATACTCAACGTTTAACAGCAAGGTCTTGGAGGGATTTAAAGAAAGAGAGAGATGGTGACTGATACCCAAGATTTGTTCAAGAAGATAATAGGACTTCCGAGAAAGGAACATTTTCATCTGAACGACAACAGATTAGCATGAGTTTCAGGTCAAACTTATAATACCTGGTCTCCCCCCACTTAAAACGTACTTTACTTGGAAATGATGCACCAAGCGTTGGAAGTGCAATAAACAGAGACAGACTGATTTTCTGCTTTCATTTATGTGAGAATCTGTTTAACAATTCAAGGAGGCTTAGTCACATCGTAACCTGCACTTTATCGTACCATTACTGCCTGCAAGTGAATCACTCTGACAGGTAGGTACTATTCACTGAACAAATACAACGTGCCTCCCTACAACACAACTTTCTTTGAGGCAGGCTTTATTTGGTTTGTTTCTTATTCTAATACAATATTTGAAAATCACTCTAAGTAACTACTACATTGTTTTGGGTATTGTGCGAGATCATAGAACACAGAATCATAGAATGGTTTGGGTTGGAAGGGACCTTAAAGATCATCTAAATCCAACCCCTCTGCCATGGGCAGGGACACCTTCCACTAGACCAGGTTGCTCAAAGCCCCATCCAACCTGGCCTTGAACACTTCCAGGGAGGGGGCAGATCAACTCCTCCAAATTATGGAAAGCAAGGTTAGAACTTTTTTCCAGCTGCATGCTGGCTTTGTTTAACAGAATCCCACAGGGGCATAATTTCTGCTGAATTCGGACTTTTTGAGTTGGTTCAGACTCTGACTTTGTTCACAGTCCAGAAATTTCATTTATCACCTTATTGAAGTGACAGGGTGACTGTTACTGAAAATAGTATTGGCTACTGTCAAGGATTTCAGAAGTTGACTGTCTTCTGCCGTCATTTTCTCTTTGAAATCTCACTGACTTCATTCAGTTACCACAGCAGTATTATGATAAACTATGAATATGCAACCATTCAGCAATTCAAAATAAAGCTGTGTACACCATAAAGAATTACCTGAAATATTGCAGACATCTTCAACAACATTCCAGACACTCTCACATCCATTTGCAGCATTTATACATTGCTCCCTCAAGTGCAGACAGTTAGTAGTCTGGGCAGTAGATATGCTTGTGAAGTACATGAACAACACTGTAAAAACAGAATATAATAGCTATTTAATACAACAAATATTGTACTGAGCTTTTTCATTTACACTTAGATTATAACAATATAATTTACTGTGGTTTATCTATAGATTCAAATTTTCTACCAAGTTACCTTTCAACAGAATAAAACTTTTCCTCCGTTTCAGAACTGGAAAATTAAACTTAAATTTTAAATTTTCAAAGTTGCAGTGTGGCGTATTTTGTATTGTTTTTACCCCAGTATTATAATTTCAACCATAGCTGTATATAACATCAGTCCATAGATATATAGAAATGACTGCAGTTCTGAGATCCATAATCAATTATAGAACAGAAGACAGTATAAAATTCAGATGAAACAGCATTTTATTTGGACTGCAATTTCATCAAGCTAGCGACTACACTAGCGACTACACAGTCTATTCCTATGAATAGACCATGTGAAAGAGATTTGACAGCTAGACAACTGTTAGATAATAAATGAGATTTTATTTAATAATACAGTACTCTTCACCCTCTTTGTTTTACTTCACAGATGCATCATTTCTTGAAAGCAGTCCCAACATGTATGTCTTTATCTGCTTCCCTGCGTGCACTGAACCTAAAGGCCATGTTAATTGCATTAAAAAGTTCTGAAACTGAAGACTGATATGGTGGTTTCAAGATAAAGAATTTTAAATCAGCACCACCTCTGGTTTATCAGTAGAAAATTAAATTGCCTTGCTAAGAAAAGACAAATCAGTTGGGGTTTAGCTCTTTCATCAACATTCCCATGGTAACACAACCTCTAATTGGTAACCAAGTGTCTTAATTTTCTATAAAATTAAGTTTCAGACACTGATTTCAGGCCTTATCAAACTAGCTGCTGAACACCTGATGGGAGTGTTTTTCTTACGTATTGAAGGACACAGCATCTCCCAGACCAAGTCTCCTTTTTTTCCTTATGTTCAGGCAAGTTCATATGGAATTTGAAGAATTTCCAGCACTGTTTAAATCCTTAAACATCATCTGCAAGAGGCCTGAAGCATTCCCTCAAGACTTGTCCAGACCCTATCCAGACAAATGAAATGTTTCCAATGATACATTTGAGAAATAAGAAATGAGATATCAAATATCTCTCTTAATAATCTTAAAGAGCCACTTTAGAGTTGATGCCATCCCTTCTGGAAATGATGTGTACCTGCGATATAATAGTGCTGCTGTAGGGAACACTTTCTGGACGCATGTTGATAAAGATGAAGCAACATTTAATACTTTATAACTGACAGGTGCAATAGCATCTAGTGTGCCTCAGAGACACAGAAAAGGCCACATGTGCGTGCTATAAGAAGGTGAACGACGCTGATGCTAATGCTTCCCAGTTGTGGATATTCCTGCCAGTTCTCAGATCTATGCAGGGTTGGTTGTGAGATCAGTGATTGCCAGCCTGAAACACTCTTTTAGGCTGCTTCTGTCAGTCAGCCTGGAAGACTGATCGATAGAAACGGCTCCTGCCCCTTGACATTGAGGAATGTGCAGCTGGCCCATCCAAAGGGACAGTTTTGGCTCATTATGACAACGTTTTAGTCCTGGGACTGTCTCCAAAAGTTCTTTCTAATTGTGAAATTATTCACTATTTATTCAGATGACAGAGAAAAAAAGGTTGCCATATATTTTACAGGTGAAAATGACTGTACATATAAGACAATGCAAAATTACAAACCCAGGAACTTTTTAAGAAAGGGTATTTTGCAGGATGACCATTTGCCTATGTTGTAGGTTCTAACACGACAGAATATTTACGCATCAGATTAGGATCCGCAGCACAAAGACTCTGTGCTATCTCCCTCCTGTTAAGACAGCTTTTCAGATCCAGTGGCTGAAAATGAATAGTGAAAGTAGGACTGATTAAACAGCCAATTAGCAGCTCCTGCTCCTTTGTAAGGATTATTTCAGAGTGTGTTTATTTCGAAGCCACCTGGAAACTGTGCCCACAAAAAGGAGGAGATGCTTTTGCAAAATAAAGAGCCAAGTGATATAATCTATGATTGAAGCTAATTCAATCTAAGAAAGGGCTTCTCCAGATCTAATGACATACTATGGATGGGTCTTTTGTTTCCTCAGCAGTGCACAGGGGGCATACTGTGGCAAGTCTACATGAAACAAACTGGCCTATATGATTTTAGAATCCAGTGCACTGTAGCTTACACAATTGCTTAAATTGGCAACTATTATATTAGTCATTCACTTTAGTTATTTACTGTAGTGTTTGGAGTACTCAGCAACTGTTTTCTACTTAAAGAGTTCAGGGCATCTAAGAGTTAGTTCGTAGCTAAAACTTTTAGAGGGATCCATTTTGATATGAAGATACATAAATTTAGATTTCTACAGGTGCCTATTTTTGTACAGGTGTCTATTGATTCACTGGGTAGGTGTAAAATTCCCTGTTCTGAAGAATTTTTTCTCTCACTC
>JAYKAV010003175.1:282925-343684 GCA_035582835.1 Phoebastria nigripes | reverse complement strand
GGAAGGACATTTTAGCACCTTCATTTTGCAGATTGGGAACTGAGGAACGGAGAAATTACAGTGTCTCTCCCAAGATTGCAGAATTATTATCTGGCAGATAATAATGAATAATGGGAAACCAAGCAAGAGCAGCCAGATAGCTAGCTCCAAAGAGGAAAGGCAAATTGTAGTTGAATATAGTTGAAAAGTGATAAAGGACAACTTTATTCTAACAAAACCTGGGGCAGAACTAACTACAGAATGTTTTTAACAGTGGAGTACGAGTTTAGAGTAGTGGGATGTTAAAGAGAGAAGCAGCATGTATGTAGAGAGGGGAAAAGGAGAATAAAAGAAATTAAAATATACTTGTCTCAATGTATTCTATTCTACCAATTCCTTCTGTACCAGCTTTGTTGATTTTCCCTTTTTCTCCATTCAGACCCAAAGTGAAATGTCAATAGCCCTCTGTGTAGCGCTGCCAGCACTAAACGCTTTCCACTTAGCAAACAAGTGGCTGTTTATTTAGACAAGGCATCCCAGTTATGGGTCTCCTTGCCGCTTCAACTTCTTACCAGTGCTGGGGCTGCTGCCCTGCCTTACCTCCCGCTTCAGACACGCTACCCGGAGCCAGGCTGAAGACGTCTGCGCCAAGCCGCAGGGCCTGGACATCGCAGGCCGGTGCGAACCCCCGACAGGTACCTGATCGCCCCCGCCTTGAGGCTCCCCGGGAGAAGGAGCAAGGGGAGGCGCTGTAAGGGGAAC
The DNA here is from genome assembly GCA_035582835.1 of Phoebastria nigripes. Taxonomy (NCBI): domain Eukaryota; kingdom Metazoa; phylum Chordata; class Aves; order Procellariiformes; family Diomedeidae; genus Phoebastria; species Phoebastria nigripes. Next base: position 342,943 of record JAYKAV010003175.1, on the reverse strand, counting down.
CCGCGGAGAGGAGAGGCCCGGAGGTGCAGGGCGAAGCGAGGGTCCGGGCGAGGCTGGGGGCTGCCTCCCTCCCCGCCTCCCGCGGCACTTACCGAGGCAGAGGAGCGCGGCCATGGCCGGCCGCTGGCGGCTGCAGCTCCGCGCCGAGCGGGTCGCGCCGGGCGGCAGGTGCCGGTGCGGCACCGCCCCTTCAGCACCCGCCGCGGGGACAGCGCCCCGCCCGCCCCGCCCAGCCCGGCCCCCGCCCGGCCCCCGCCCGGCCCCCGGCAGCGCCGGCCGCGCCGGGCGGACGGTGGGTGGGTGTCGTGGCGACAAGGCCACGGCAAAGGGCGGGAGGGGGCAGGTCTGTCACCTTCCGATGTAAATATTGTAGCTTCCTCTGCCCACCTCTTTCAGTCAGGAGCCGTTGATGAAGCTTGCCCCCTCACCCCCGCGAGCTTCCTTTGCTGCCGTTGTTATACCCTTTGCTCACATTTCTCTTTTTTCCACAATCGTTAAGCTGGACTGCGCTGAGATGAGACGTGGTTCTTGGGCGTTTTTCACGGGATCTGGCAACCCCTCTGCATTCAGTCCCGCTTGGTTTCCGGAGATGCTAACAGAGCAACTCTTTGGCTGCTGCCTATAATCTCTCTGGAAAATGCCTGTTGCTATGTCTGATCATCTTCTGTAAGCACTTTTCAATGCATTTTAGAAGTGAATTTACTTGTTTTCATCTCAGATGTGGAATAGGACCATGATCTATCAAGGAGAGAGAGGAGCTATGGATCATGTTGGACAGCAGACCAGAGGAACAAAGAACTGGTCTGTAGTCTAGACCCATACTGGACTATGGGTCTAACTTCAGGAGCTTCACTAAAATATATCAAAAAACAGTTTGCCATACAAAAGTCAGCAGCTGACTTGGGTACTTGATAAAAAATAAATAAACTATAAATCATACAAGCATACACCTTCTGGCTTCACTGGATGCCCTTTGCTTTTGTGCTGGAAGGAGGAGTAAACAACAGATCCCTATTGATTCCTCCATGCTACTCGTGAGTCTTGTTTTCACAAGTTGCTTACCCCATACAGAACATTTTTAATTGGATTTGGTCCTTGAATGCTTAAAAAAAAAAGACATCATAAAACTTCCAATATAGCTAGCAGAGATAGAGATATAGTGGGTGAAATCCTGTCCCTATTGGCAAAGTAGAACTTGTGCAAAGTCCAGATCTTGCTTATTTTTTTGTTTAACTCAGGAAAATTTAATCTTGCATATAAGTTCTTAATTTTTTTTAACTCAGATTTTAACTTAGTTCACTTATTACATTCCTTATTTAAACTCTTAATGCCAACATTACTAAGTACTTGTCTTTTTTTTGGAAAGTTTATGCAATAAAATAAAATACTATTATTTCATCCAATATATCCAACATCCAGAAAAAAACCTTATTGTCAGGTAAAATGAATAACTTGAGAAATGAATATCATTTTGGCTGTGAGACAAATTTTAGGTTGGAAGGCTAAATTTGCCTTGGCTTTGATCCATTGTAACATGCAGCAGTAGGTTGCGATGCATCTTACAGTGAGGGCTGAATTAAGCTAATGTTTAGTGTTCTCTCCTTCCTATAACACACTTGCCAGGTTAATGACATGCATCGATTTTGCTAATATCAGAGAATGAGATGGTGCCCTCTATGCGGTCCAGAAGAAAAGGAAAAAATTGCTTTTTTGGAGGTGGAGAGGGGGAGAAATTATCTTGCAGTCATTGTGACTGCAGGGCACAAGCTTATCACTACAGTGATAACAGGAAAGGAGAAGGAGGTCAGGATATCAGACCTCCAAGACTGTGAAATATGCTGAGAGACGAAGTACCAGAGTGATGGTGGCACAACAATTTATGTATGCAGGAACAAATATGTTGTGATTTAAACTCTATGTCTAATGATGCTATGACCAAGCAGAAACAATGGCATGAGAACTCCATTTCTATGCTCCTGGGTTGCTAGCGGAAATATTAGAATACCAAAGCAGCTGGAGGTAACAAAACCCAATTAAAGTTCAGCTTTCAGATCATTTTCAATATTTATAGACTGGATAAGAAATGCTTATTCCTCACCTGATCTTTTTTGATGGATAAGAAGCCCAGAAGCTTCTTTAAGATGCTTTAATTTTTGTCACATGCAAAAGGCATTAAATTCCATATTGCACTTAAAATCTTAACCTGTCTTCTCACAGCCATTTCTATCTCCGTTAATATCCACTGCTCACTATTGGGTTTATCTTTACTGAAAACTCCCAGTGATTGTTTTCATTCAAAAATAAATCMAGCTGGATAATATTTTGAATGTATCCAAATATTTGGATCTTTCTGGAGTAAAAGGTCCTAGAACTGGCAAAAAACCCTTCACTACTTTACACAGGTAGACAAAAGATTTTTAAATGCCTATGAAGTTTTTTTGATGAAATGGTGCCTGAAAACATACCTGAGCTAAAGAAGAAAATGTCTAGGTATTTCTCAAATTTTGTAAGACTAAAGAAATAAATACATATGAATATCTGCATCAAAAATATTTATTTCAAAAAACCAGAAATTTTTGAATGAAAAATCTTTTCATCAAAACAACCAAATCTTTAGCTTGATAACCATATTTAACCAATCTTTAGCTTGATAACCATATTCTCTGGCAAAAATTAGTTAACACTTTCTACCTATCCTTAGATTTTCAGATCTTAGATAAGCTCTGATCGTATCACTTGTATCTCAAAGATATGCTATTTACTCAACAAAAATCTGACCAGAGAAAAACCCAGAATCATTTGCCAATTAATGTCTCATCTCTTATTTATATTCTCCACACAAGAAGTACTGTTAAGTTAAAGTTATGGCTAAAAGAATTTCCTAGGAATGTTGGAATATTTTAATCTTAGGGATCTAAGTGCAAATAAGAAAAGAGAACAAAGAGAACAAAAGAGAAATTTTTCCCTTACAAAAGAGAAAATTAAGGCCAGAATCTCCATTTCTAACATGTCACAGGAGACCTGCAGGAGTCAAAAACTACCAATGACCTTTTGTGGTGTTCTCACCTCAGATTAACTAACACAATTTATCCCGCTGGCATTAAGGTAGCAGCAAAAAGAAGACAATTTGAGTTGACAGGTAGTATTCAACCCCCCTTTAGAAAGATGCTACTTACGGTTTTTCCATGAGCATTGCCACCACGCCCCCCCTTCCCGTTTATCTCACAGGGATCTGGACAACACACCTGACAAGGCATCAGAATTTTGCTGGTCTTCCACAGTCACCCATGACCTTTTATGTTTGAAAAGTATGCATACTCCCCTTTTATGGTGACAAAGTTTTCTTAGATAGCCATTTACTTTCTGCTTTCTTGCTCTCTCTTCAAGGAAAAGATAAAAATACATTTTCTGAAATGAAAGTATAGGTTTGCAAAATTTTGGCATAATTGACATTTTTCAGCAGTGTGTTGAGGCACAGTTAAATGCTTACTGATAATTATTTTGCAGCTAGATTACTATACTAGTTTTTAACTTTTTGGCTTTTTATTTATTTATATCAAAACAAAAGGAAAAATTAGAAGACTTTTCAAATTCCATTCTCCCATTTCTGTAATATTTTAATTCAGCAGCTCTTTATCCAATCATTTCAAATGATATAGAAAAATTATATCTTGTTCCACACAGTTTAAGAATACTACATTTTCTGTCGCTGAAGAACAAAAAAAGCCTTCTAATGGCAAAGGAATTGCAACACCTATGAAATCAAATCCTGTTTTTCTTTCCACAATTATTTGGGTTTTCTTTTCCTGAAAGAGACAAAGTAAAATAATTTCTTGAAATAACAATGACATAATAGCTATACTCAAAAATTAACCTTACACATAGGAATATAGGAATTCCTGTGATTTTATTTGATGTTTAAACATTCTTTCCATTTAGGTATTTCTCCTTATTCTTTTTTAATAGAAAAAGAGTATTCTCCTTTTTCTTTTTTAATAGAAAAAGAAAACTTTAATATACAAACAAATGTAAAATTTTTCTCTCACTTTACACCAGTGTAAACTAGGAGTAATTGCAACAATGTCAAGTAAAACAGCTGCTGGGGAAGGCTAAAGCATAAAGTGATTAAGCACTTCATAAAACTATAGCTGTCATGATAGTACATCGCATGACATTCAAAGTAAAACATAGAAAAAATATTTACATAAGTTAGTCAAATAACACCTTGTCTGTGAATAATTGGCTTTTCAGAAACATTTGAATGTGTGAGAATGTCTGCTTTCTATGTCAAATGGTTTTTTCTGAAAAACAAATCCTCCCTCCCATCTTACCCTTCTTTTGAAAACTCTGAACTGAAATGCAAGAATAGAATCATAGAATCATTAAGGTTGGAAAAGACCTCTAAGATCATTGAGTCCAACCATCAACCCAACACCACCAAGCCCCACTAAACCATGTCCCTAAGCGCCTCATCTACATGTCTTTTAAATACTTCCAGGGATGGTGACTCCACCACTTCCCTGGGCAGCCTGGTCCAATGTTTAACCACTCTTTCAGTAAAGAAATTTTTCCTAATACCCAGTCTAAACCTCCCCTGGTGCAACTTGAGGCCATTTCCTCTCATCCTATCACTAGTTGCTTGGGAGAAGAGACCAACATCCACCTCGCTGCAACCTCCTTTCAGGTAGTTGTAGAGGGCGATAAGGTCTCCCCTGAGCCTCCTCTTCTCCAGACTAAACAGTCCCAGTTCCCTCAGCCGCTCCTCATAAGACTTGCTCTCCAGACCCTTCACCAGCTTCGTTGCCCTAATAGTGCCACAGGGAGATTGTAGCTGAGGTTCTTATAGATTAGCCTTTTTCTAACCAATAGGCCACATTCCCCTAGTAGACTAAGTCTCCAGTGATGCACCATCTTCGTTGTTTAAGAAAAAAAATTACAATGCATGGTAGGAAGCCCCAGGCCAGGGAGCTTATCCCATAAATGGAAAATGGATAAGTGAGTACTTGATCTACCAGTCCAATGAGATATCACCTCTATAATTTCCAGAGAGAAACATTTTATTTTAATTGTTGAAAAGTCAACATTTTATTGGCATATAAATCTATTAATTGTTTGTATCATTAGTATTAAATGGCAACTGAGAGAGGAATCATGAAAGCAAGCAAGGTAACCAATGTTTTCTATTTTAAAGATCCTCAGAGATCTTCTGGAGCAACACTTGCAGACATTATGGACTAAAATGAGCTACCAAAGTTAAAATGTCCTGTCCTCCAGGGGTGCTGACACTTGTTATTCCTATTGGCCTGAGTAGGAATTTTGAGCCTATAGCACCTTTGAGCATCATGTAAGTTTTATTTAGGTAGTTACTTTTTAGGCACTCGAGTCTGAAGAAAAAAATAATTAGCTATTTAGTGTTACCTTATGAAAACCTGTGTGACTTGTAGCAATTTGGGTTCACGTCTTAGAAGCACTTCTGTGCTTAGAAAAGTAGCCTGGAATCTCCCCAAATCAATCCAAAGTGAAAGTTCCATAATGAACGTAGAATTTACTACAAGTGAATTAGCAGAAAAAGAAGTGCAAAGTAATTCCAGAATATCACTAGTGCATAAGTAAGCATTCCTTGTAAATAAGTCACTCATTTATAGAAAGAGGATATAAATAAATTATGTTTGAGACTTCTTTCAAATACTTAGAGTTCTTTATATGATACATTTTAGAACATTCCACAGCATCTAAAATATATAAAAATAAATATCTACAGTATTTACAAGGTATGATACAATCCAATCTTTAAAAAGACTTGTAAAGACATGTTCTTTAGCTCATACTGAGGTAAGTAGGTTTCTGTAAGACTGAGAAGAAATAGGAGAGGCAGTCGTTTTGAAGGAGTCCCTTTGTCCAGTTGTTGTAGTCTGTAACACAGCTAAAAGGCTGTGCGATTCTCTGGTGGTCTTGCATGTATTGAGCCAAACTCATCCTTGCTGTAACTCCATCGAGGTAAGTTTAGTTATGCTAGGGGCGAATTTGTCCCACTCTACATTCTCTGTGTTGCCAGTGTCTTCTGCAGAAACCTTCACGGCTTCATCTAAATTTGAAGTCATGTTCATCCCTGGTATGTGGAGATGCAGTTCCACTGATTTCAATGGGCTGAGTGTAGCTGGGATAGCTGTAAGATAAAATAAAGATTTTAAGATGATTTTACTGTTTGTATCAGGTAACTGTTTGTATCAGCTGACTGGCTCACCCTGTGACTGTCACTCTCTGAACACTATGCAGGTGATGATCTATTAACAAAATGGTCTGCCAGAAAATGTTCCAAATTGCACTTGCAAATTTTAAGTGAAGACTTCTTGACTGAAGTCTAAGGGGATTTCTGATGCATAAACCTTGATTTTCTTACTTTTGAACATTTTAATGTGTTCTACTACAGTTGCCCTGTGGTTCCTTATCCAGATGCCACTGTGACCAGCAGAGCACTACAGCTTCCTGTGTACCAGTCAATCATAGAATCATAGAATGGTTTGGGTTGGAAGAGACCTTTAAAGATCATCTAGTCCAACCCCCCTGCAATGAGCACAGGACAGGCAGGGAGAAGAGAATGATGGCAAATAATCAATATAGAGTAAAACATCATCTACAGCCACACTGTCATCTGGGTTTCATGGCTGTAACCTTGCTTGTGCCTTGCGTATAGGAATGGCGACACTACTGGAGAAGAGCAAGCTGAATTCAGGAAAAAAACCATTCTTTCTATAGTAAGTGAAAAGAACAGACTTCTTTAGAGGTAATTTATTTAATTCTTTTTAGATATATATTTTAGGAACAGATTTGCTGTCCTTGGAGATACCAATTTCTCTGTTATCAATATATAGATTACATAGCTATATAGTGTCCGAGATAACTTCTAGACAACCAACATTCACATCCCTGGGAGAGGAGGGATGAATCCTTGCAGTCCCTTGCAAAGTCCTGCTGGGATACAACACATAATGTAATGAGAAATATCAAATAATAAATTATATGCCATTTTCCATCTATTCACAAAGCTAGGGAATTGCACAATCATTTCAGAGTTTACCCAGAATTGGGAAAGCTTGAACAACTTCTGCCTTTCATTTCAGACTGTGTTCATTTGTTTATCAACCTGTATTGGAGAAAAATCAAGAGTGGCTTCCCAATTGTTCTTGAATACACACAATAACCCACCCCACAGGAAAAAGAACAGAAAATGTGAGAAAAGAAATTAATGTGAATTTCTTATTTGATCAGCCCAACTCACACCAGAATGCATGGTAAGCAGATCATTTGAAATAGTCAAGGACATTCAGGTAGTTCAATCTGTACACCCAATTTTGGTTATAATATTTGTTATAAAATAGACCACAACTTCAGAGAATTAGCTCCGAGTAGAATATAGCTGTTTATAAACATATTGCAACTCCAGGGAAAATGATTTTCATACTTTCAGGTACCTGTTCTTTATTTACTTAGGAGTCTAAAGGAAGTAGGGAACCAAAGAAAATATTTATATAAAATATGACTACCTCACCCCCTCCCAATTGCAACTCAACTTTTGAAATAAATCAGATGAAATTTTGTTTCATCAATATACAACCAAAGTTGTAGCATATTCTATGAAATATTTCTTGTAAGTTACTTCTCTTACAGTCGGTTCTTAATTGTAAACACCCTTCTCATTGCATTGTGCTCAGATTCAAATATTGTTGTATGCACAATTAAATTTTACTTCCACAGCATCAAAAGACATAGGGACAAGTATACTACCAGTGGGTAATAGGTGCAGTACCATTTGCTGGAATTGTGTTTATGTTGGTCAATACAACATGTTCTGAAAGTTTTGAAACATTATCAAAATTGCTGATCTGCGTGGTCAAGGATTTCCGACTCTCTGTACTGGCACGACCTCTGGTGAGCCGTTCATCATGGTGACTGCGAATGCCAAAGATGCAACAAGAAAATGCTGCTTTAAATTCTTCTCTAAATTTCCCTGTCAACCACAAAAAAGACTCATGAAAAAATTGTACTATAAACCATGTTTCAACAAACTTTATAGATTAGAAAAAAGCAGCTATCTAAAGCAAAATTAACCCAAAACACCCAGATGTTCTTCCACTGCAGAAGTAGGAAATCACAATTTCAACGTCTTGGAGAAAGACAGAAAAAATATAACCTTTGAAGGAAGATATGTGAGGTATGGTATGAAACCTAAATTATTCTTGGCTGGACAGAATGGACAAACTAGAATGATTTATGAAATCATGTCATGGACAGTCTGTTGATTAATAATGTATCTAACAAAAACAAGCAATTGAGCAATCGTAGGCTTAAATGACTGAATCATTACTTGACATGTGAAATGAGAGGGCATGGCTAATTTGTATTTCATCTTGAATACATTTTAAAAGAAGATACAAGTTGTTTGACAGCCCATTAGTCTGCTTTTGGGGCTCAGAATAAATTGTTCAAATCATTCTCACACTACACACCACAAAAAAACTACAGTGGGGAAATGTGTAGTGAGGATCAACAGACTTTTGCCTTCCTGTATTTAGCTGCAATACCACCAGTTTAGGTCCTGATTCTGTTGTCCATAGCCAAGTAAGACAAATACAAACTAAGACAATCTATACTAGCGAGTGAACAGCATCCTGGCTGGTTCTTTGGCCTTGAACCTAGTTGGCACAGTCTGGTCATGCAAGTACTAGTAAAGACTCACAGCCTCCAAAACCCAATACCTGCATATAAAATGCCAACTGGGGACAGCTCCTGGCCTGTGCTACCTCCCAGACAGTATCCGGGGAGTGTTTAGGGGAATGGTAATCGTTTCAGACCAAAGTCATGCCAGAGGCTTCTCTACCAAATTAATGGCATGGACAGTCAAATTCAAGCACTTGGACTCAGGCCCTGGCACTGTTTAGTTTAGTTGCAGGTAGATAGCCTGAAGGTAATGGGATACTTCAGGCAACTTGTTCCAAGAAGAGGATCTAGCTCCCACCGGAGGAGCTGGGCTGATGTTACACAGTCATTAATCTTATTTGCTATGGCTCATTACATTCAAACTATACATTAAACTTGAATTCTAGGTAACTGTAACTTACCACTGAGGAAGTTATAAATAATAGGATTGGCTGCACTGTTTGCATATACAAGCCAGTGTGAGAACGTGAACCAGGCATATACAGTTTCTCTGTCATCAGCATGATTAAACATCCCAAAAACCCTACAGAAAAAGAAAAGCAAACCTGAAAGATGGCAATATCAGAAATCATATAAAAGGATTTGGCAACTTCTAGCCTACTTTTATCTCTGACCTATTTGCAGTATCACAGAAAAGCTGATTCAGCAGTGCTTGCTTTCTTGAGAGAATAAAGTCCTCTCCCCATCCCTCAGCCTGGTGGCTTAGCACAACAGAGAGCATCAGCACTTTACTTTGCAATGGTGCAGATGCGTGACTTTTCTGTTAAGTAATCGAAGTCAGCTGGTGTCAGATAAGTCAAGAAAAGATGGGAAAAGTTGCTTTTGACCTATTCATGTCATTGAGGTTCCCGGCTCTAGGTCCACTCTCCAATAAACAGGGTCTCTGGAACTGGAAAGGCACTGAACTGGCCCCAAAACTGAGGCCACAGTAGCAGCTTCTGGCCTCCAGAGAAACCTGCTTTGCCCAGATTCCTTACACCTAACTTTTGCCATTTAAGTGAAAATCTAACTATGGGCCTACTCTGCTATTGCAGTCGAGGCAGGCTGTGTAGTTCCTCTGTGGTTCAGATCGTAGGTAGCCTGAACCRCCTTCTGGAAATACTTCTTTCTCTCCACATTGCCTACCAAGGGACCTGAGGATGAAAAGTACTTAAATTAGGCCTCAGGAAAGTGCCAGAATTGAGTGGGGTGTATTTGAGCCTTCATATCCAACTTGAAACTACTCCTTAAAAACTACAATGTTCCTCAAGTACCAATAAAAGGCTGGTTACTTTTTAGGGTATTCAAATCTTCTGCTATATGTCATTATTTATCAGTATTCCAGAGGTCTCATGAGATATAACTATATCAAAGCCTTAACCTGTCAGGCACTGCACGAAAACCAGAGTGTAAACAATTATGTCTCAAATGAACAGGAGAGAAAAGGGTAAATAAGTAAAACAAAGCTTCATAGGCAAACTAAAAGGTTAGCCTAAGGTCTCAAAATTGTACGTGACAGGGCTTGGGTTTGAACCCAGCATTTCACAGTCCCTAGGGCCAAACCACAACACGACACTCTGCTGCTAACCTTCAGCTGCTGCTTTAGGTAAATGCACTTCCACGGGTGCATTTACAGCAAACAAACTGTAATCCCATGTAAATGACAGGTTTTAATAAGGAGATAAGCTAGATCATTTTCATGAGGAAGAGCTTGCTAATAAGGGTTCCACAATCTGGCCCTTAGTTTAAATACTACGGATAGGTTAGATATATTTTTTCTTGCAAGTGTATGACTATTTTCAATTTCTTTATCATGAAATAAGTAAGCTTCTCCTTCAAAAGTATCTTCCAGAATAAGAGAAATTTAGTAACAGAGGATTGTTTTTGGACAGAAAGCTTTACCAAGTGTTTATATTTTGGGATAAACTTTACCTTTTCAAGACATTGAGGATGCTAATTGGTAGATAGCAAAGTGCAAAAACCAGGAGGACGACCATTAGCATGCGTGCTGTTTTCCTTCTTGCACGAATCTGTTTTATTTCGGCTGCCACAGCGCTAATCTTTGACTTTGTTGATTGTCCCAGCCCTCGGGGCTGTGCTGAGGACTGCAGAGGCTTCCATTTTTTCTGAACAACAGAAGAAGTTCCTGGGATCTAAAAGAGACAAAATAAGGGGCAGTTTGAAAAACTAGCACTGTGAGTAGCTGTAACAAGAAAAACAGACCTGTTGACATACACAATGTAAGCTTGCTGGGAGAAGTATTCTTTTTTATTAAATTAATTGATGTAGCTGGTAGAAACAAACCGGATTTCAGACACACTTGAAGGTCTGTATAAAAATTCGTGTTTTATCAAAATATATCAACTGATGTATTAAAATTGTCTTTACTTCCCAAATACCTTGCCTTGCTTGTCTCTTCAAACTATCACACTTACCAACCCTACTACTGCAATTAGGTTGCTATAAAGTTCTACATTAAATGTTTTCTTGTATGGCAGAGTAGTTTATCCCACTAATATGCTGTTAATTTAAGATACTAAACAGCTTTTCGGCATTGGAAAACAAGGATTTAAAGCCTATATAGTTTTAAGTGCCATAAAACTTCCAAATATGCAATCTAGACAACAATGAAGCAGGTAAAGAAATCACAGCTGAAGTGTGGATCTCCCTGCAAAGCTCTTCAAAACTGAATGTATATACAGTGATGAATAGAGGGGAATCATGGAAGAGTGCCAAGATGTAGGAAGAATCAGGTTAGCCAAAGACATCTTGCAACGGGTAGATGTAGCACCATGCTATTAAAAAAAAATCTTGGTTTTTGTTTTCTGTGCCCTCACATAAGCCAAGCCAAATAAAGCAATTTTGCTTCAGTTCTTCAAAATTATTTCCTGCCTGCAGCCAAATGTGAAAGACTACAGATGGCAAGGACTTTCTCAGAGAACTGTGTTACAATGACATTTATAATGTTTTCAATGTCATACATTGTAAAAAACTTTTGGGTAGAAATACAGTTTTATTCATGCGTAGTGCAATTGTCTACGGGGTGACTGGTCTCATGAGTGTAAAATAATTCATGTTTAAAAGTATCCGCAAAATTCAAATTGTCTATTGTAACATTTTAAAAATTAGGGCTTATCCACACAAACTGACCAGAAAAGAATGAAATTTTGGATACTTACTTCAGAAAAAAGTAAGCTAAAAAGGGAATACTTGTTCTAAAATAAAAGCATGCACATTCAGAATTGTTCTAGAATAGCTATTATGTTGTTTTTTCTTTTTTTTTTGTGAATAGCTTCCTTGCTCAGACAAGCCCTTAATTTAGCATTTATGTGCACCATCAAACCTGATTTACAACTATTGGAACGTTTTTGCAAAGTTGTGTTGTAATGAACAGGAAATCAGTGAAGCAGAACGGGGGATACGTTATAAAATTTATTTTTTACTGATGTCTCTATGGACATAAAGCAAAAAAAAAACCCTTGCACTTACTTCTACTGTGGGTTCCCACTCATTCAGCTGAAATCAGCAGTATCAGTTCCATACCTGGACATGTCTGTCCTATTGCAAGGGATTTCCACTACTTAGCTGTGGGGGGTGTAGTACTGCAATGTGTCTTTGCCATGCACTACTGAGATAATACACTGTCTAAGATTCTGATCCTGGTTTATCAGGGGTGCTTTGATATTCTGTTCTTCTAACTTTGAAGCAGCAGCTTTTCCTTCCTTTTCAGTCATACTGAGTTACCATATTGTAGCAAGAACTGGAGATGGAAGCAGAGAAATTCAGCCAAATCTCTCCCTCCTGATTATGCCAAAGATTCACTTGAAATCAGTGACCAGCTTTCATGGTAGCTAGATGCAATTTAGATGAAGAGAAACATTATATTGGCTCAAAATTGTGAATGGCTATTTCTACAGAAATGTTAGACGTGACTGTGTACATGGTTTGTACCTGTGTGTGCAGGTAGAACAGTCTTTTCTGCTATTTAAGCAGTCTTTAATAGCAAGAGGTGATCAAAGGTAGGACTGTATAGAATATATAATCTCACTGTACTATATATTAAATTGCTAAATCTTCAGGAGTTTGTATTGAGAACCTTTCTAAAGACCCCTATTTTCCTCAGTCTTTACCTGGCACACACCTGAGCTTTGCTCCTGTTACACTAATAAGCAGTAATACAGCAAGAATTTTATCAAGGAAAAGAAAAAAAAGAAGAGCTATATACCCACAGTTGCATAGCTGAACCAGTACCATCTAAGGATCATAATTCTTCAGAAGTGTGTGTGTGTGTGAGTATACAGAAACATCTACAAATATGCATTAATGTAAATACACATACATGTATTACAAGTGATAGGACAAGAGGACATGGCCTCAAGTTGTGCCAGGGGAGGTTTAGATTGGATATTAGGAAAAATTTCTTCACCGAAAGGGTTGGTTGTCAAGCATTGGAACAGGCTGCCCAGGGAAGCGGTTGAGTCACCATCCCTGGACGTATTTCAAAGACGTGTAGATGCAGTGCTTAGGGACATGTTTAGTGGTGGCCTTGGCAGTGTTAGGTTTACGGTTGGACTTAAGGGTCTTGTTCAACCTAAATGATTCTATATTATGTATGTACAAGTATACACATGTCAGCATAATGCATATATTTGCTTTTCAGTAACAAATCTGTTATAGAGAGAATTGTGGAGAATTTGTGTAATTCCAATGATTCACTAAAAGCCCACTAGCTGTGTCCAAACAGGTACTAGAAGTTGTAGTTATTTTCTTATGCACTTTTCCTCTATCACCTCAAATTATTATCAAGGGGTTTATAACCAGAGGAAATCTCTCCAAATATAATAACAACTTGCAAAGATTGGAAGGGTATATTTCAGCTGCCAAAAAGAAAATGGGTGGGGTTCCTAGTTATTAATATGAGTAGGCATTAGTGTGAATGCATTTGGACATCAGTAAATTGAAGCATACAGTATGGAACTTGATAATACAAATTATGTATCAACACTTTCACCATAAAGTCCATTCAGTCCTATTTATTTGTTCAGAAGTTACTTTTAATCTACTTAAAATCTGCAAGAGAACATAGCCTTCTAAGTCACTACTTCCTTCCTAATAATTAAAATAAATTACTCAAAATCCCTGGTATTTGTGGCATGATTGTTCTTGTCTTTACAAAGATGAATCATTAATTCAAAGATTGTAAAGCTTATATTCAAAGATCTGCTTGGAAGACACAACCAGTAATTTTAAGAGCTATTGCACAAAGTATGGTAAGGATAGCTTGTAAATCTATCTTACCTTTAGTCACCCGAAAATTTGCATGCACAACACACCCCATTTTAAAAAAGAACCTTTAGAAAAAGTGTAAGGCATAGAAAGCATCTACTCTTTGCTGTGTTTCTTCTATCACATACATGTGGAAGGCTCATTGTACCTTGCAATAGGATCGCTATATTTAACTGAAGTTCTGGTAAACAGCATGATTTCTTAATTGAAACTATTATCAAATAATACATTTAAAGCACTGCATTCATTTGCTCTACATGACTGATTATGGCACACCTGTTGCCCTTAGAAAAATGGCTGATGTCTGCAACCAAGTCACAGTTGATAATAGATATGCAGTGGTTTTAAGTTCACTTAGTGCAGCCTCCTATACATAGTGCTATCATCTATGCTAGGAAAAGAGACATCTGTAATTTCGCATCATTGATAGCACTAAGCCTGTAGCAGTATTTGTCTTTTTGCCACTGAAAAAAAAAGGATCATCCTAACCTTGTTAGCATGCAAGTTGTATGTTGCATGCAAGAAGAAATATTGTGAAGAAGAAATAGGCCAGCTAATAAAACTGGGGGGAAAAACCCCAACAAAACAGGTTGGTTTCCAGTCATTCAACTTCTGCTCTGAATCTGAACTAGCATTTTCAAGCTATGTGCAGGTTAAGAACAGGTGCTTTGCATTAACTTAATTAATGGACAGTTTGAGAGAATAGGTAGATTGTAAAGAAAGTACAGAAGAGAAGGTTAAGAAGGAATATGGTGATAAGGTCATTGGGTGCTACAGGACAGATAACTATTCAGCAATGCAGAGCATCTTAGAACTATGTTAGACTGAACTTAATTTCAAAACAAACCCAGCAAAGCCTTTGTTCTGGTGAAGAGTCCCCTCAAATCACAAAGGTTAAATTTTACCTTCAATTAAAAGCAAAACTGATAATTTAAATATAAACAGCAAGATAAACAGCAACTCTGGTTTAACCTAATCTGATTAGAAGTGAGAATAATTGCTATAATGATGTATGGATGGTAAGAAAATGCCTTAAAGTGGATTTGGTTTTACCTATATCTTAGTTATTTGCAAGAGATATGTTCTGTCAGTGTAAGATTTGATTTTTACTTTTAACATATATATATTTAGAAATCTAAAGTCTACTTGTGATTTGTCTGATGGATCAGTTTGAACTGCATGAAAAATGCTCCTGATGTGGCAGATATTATGTCCTGGCAGGGAGAGCCTCAAATTTGGATGGTATCAGACATAATGGTGAGAGAGAAATGATTCATGCCCATATCTTGATGGAAATGTCAGCCATTGTTAGAGCCTTTTGAGAGGACAGGAGAGGGAATCTCTTGCATCATGTCTTCAACGGGATGAGTTTATTGTCCTTTACAGAATGACAGGGCAGGGGGTGGCGGAGGACTATGACTATAGATAAAACCCAGACAAAGCAGAAGACAGCAGAGAGAACCATAGACTGATGCATGACAGATTACAGTTCACACCCAGAAAATTATTCTCAAGCTGACACCACTTCGAATTGTTGCAGGGGGAAAAATGTTCCGTCATTTTTGCTACTTCAATTCAAATTTGTGTGCTTGCTTGCTTGGGTTTTTTTGTTTAGTATTTCTGTTTTCTTTCCTGTATTTTTAATTTGAAGCTTGAAAAAACAGATGTTCACATTAGAAATCATGCCAATTATTTGTCAGTAATTCACATCAAATGTTACTGATAACAGCCAGTTTCACATCAGGCAATTCCAGTCTCATAGTTCTGATAGTTGGGCTTTCTAGTCTAACTTTTGTTCAGATCGGATCTGCTATGAACAAGTAGGATGAAAAATAAAAATAAAAAATTGTACAGAATACTGACAAAATAAGAAGGTCAATCCTAACTTTTGACCGTTACAGGAGATTTTAGCAGTATAAATAAGGTCACCTAAGGTATTTTGGTAAGCATTTCAGATACAATGGGAGAGACCTTTCTTCTGGCTATAATCAATCTTTCTGTTGCCTTTTTCTCTCTTTCTCTCCCTCTAAGCCCTTCATAGACATGAGCAAGAAAGGGTTTACATTCAGCCTGACTGCCTTCATTTTTTAATGCATCTCAGTGCCTATCCAAGGTGGCTGTAAGCCAGCAGTGTCACTGAACCTGGTAACAGTGCTGGATGTAAAAATCCAAGTCCTAAATGACAACATGGAGCATATAGAGAAGAAGGTTGTACATAGGAATCTGCACATAGTCACAACAGCAAGCAAATAGAGCTAGTGTTAAGTGACTTACCTGGCGACACCACAGCTTTCGAAATATTTGCAAATAGGCCAACACCATAAGACACAGTGGTGCCATGTATGTCACCAGAAAAAAGCATGTGTGATACATTTTGGGGTAAACCTCAGCTGGAAAGAGAATTCAAATAGGAAAAGTGCATTTAAATATACATACATTTCAAAATCACTTTAAACCAAATTATTCATATAGATATGCATGTGTTTTTCAAACATAATAGGTTATAATGGAAGATGTATCCAATAATATTATGGTCAGCATTGATTTTTTAATCACTTCTATATACATTCTGTTTCTATAACAAACATGCTTTTATCTCAAGCATCTCTTATATCACATTATTGCTTTCATATCATATTATTACTTTAGGTATGAAGTCTTAAGAAGTTTTGCTTTTTATTAAATCAGTGAAAGATAGAAAATTTCATTATCTAACAATAGCTAACTAATTATCCAACCTACCTCATCTTTGACATGTTTAACAGGTTGTGTAACTGTCTTTAGTTTTAATTCTGCAAAGGCTACTATGTATCCCTGAGTAAATTGCACAGTCTCTCACCTATAAGCAGAGAATGTAGACTACAGCACACAGAATGCTGATGGGAGGAGAGACAGACATTTCTTAAATCACTTTTTGGTGGCAGAATAAACATGATTAAGACTCAGTGATTTATTATTATGATTACATTTAAGCAAATAGAATTAATTGAGTCAAGTGCTCTAAACGTAGGAAATTTCCAAGATTATTATTATTTTTGACTCGGCTTTAACAATAATGAGTTTGCTACCATTGTGTTCTGGTTTCCTGTGTACCTCTTTTCAAAAGACAACTTATGAATGTTATTTGCTTAGAGACAAACATCTTACAAGTATTGTGAGTGTACTGTGTTTTAAGAATGTTGTATCATAAGCTTCATCATTAGATTATAGCAGAATGTGCAGTGGGTGCCTGGAAAACTTGCTTTCACTTTTGTAACATCAAATGTAGTTTAGTATTACCAAATGTTGATATTAATTACAACTTAACATTTATGGATCGCCTCAGAAAAGGAATTAACATTATGGAGCGTGACAATACGTAGCAGAAGAGAAACTGTGCACTCCATGAGCAGTTAGATTGCATGGTAATCCTAAGCATTGCATTTTGGTTAGAGTAAAGAAGGAATGTTTATGTTAATTCCCAGAATTTCTGAATGTTTCAGGATGATAAGATCTGCAACTGAAACTCTGTATTGATTGTAGTTTTAATGAAAAAAAAAAAAAGAAAGAAGAAAAGAGTCGCATGAGGTCAAAACATCGGTGAGTCAAACTTATTTTCTGCCTCTTGAAGTGACTGAGATTGTGGACCCTATCAAACAAGAGGTCCCTTTGCATACCAGGAGAATCCCTGAGAGTTTGATTACACAAGGAGATACAAAGACTTGGCCCATAACTCTCATAGCAGGGAGGAGTACACCATCATGTTAACTCCAGGCTCACCCTCAAACCCAGACTCGAGTAACACCACACTCAGTGGTGGGCCTGAAAGTGCCAGCTGGTTCACCAGTCAGAAAAACTTCAGTATCGGGGAAATAGAAACTTGCTATAGCAAAATCCAGCCCATGTTCATTGCTAGCAAAGGTAATAGAGATGTTGCCATTGACATTTGACAGCTTTGATGGATCAGGGTTCAAAAAATTCAAATGAGCAGCATTTGGCTCCTTGCTTGCTCTAAGACCCTGTAGCAAATCAACTTACCAACTCTCAACTAGCAGCTGCAGCTACTAGCTCTTGTCAATGTCCCTGGGGGAGGCAGACCATATGGGGCAGGTTTTTTATAATTGGTGATAACCTGGGTTTGTATATTGACTGATGATCTCAAACTTGTTTTGCATTCCAGGAAATGCAGCCTCACAGCAGTCCTGTCAGCCAGGGAAATACCAACATGCATGCTTCACAGGTGGAGAGATTAAGGGGAAACTGGAGTAACATGACTTACTGGGATCACAGGAGGTCAGAGCTGAAAGTACATTCTTTCTGCTCAGAAGGAGGTGCCACCTGCCTCATCAGTGCTCTGCAGGCAGCCAGGCCCCTTTCAGGTAGAAGGACGGTACATATTTAAAAGGCCATCTGGAGTTTATGGCTTCTAATTTAGCATTCCAAGTAAAGTGAAACATTAAATGAGCCTAGCTATCTACAAAGAACTGATGGACCAGGTTGGAGGAAGATCCTAACACTTGCCTTTGAAGTTTAGCCACCTGGAAAGTGCCAGCTGCTAAACATCAAAGGAAACCTGTCCCTCCTCCACCCAGGGCAAAGCCCTTTGTAGAACTTTTCCCTAAGAAGCATGACTCTGTTTAGCTTCTCAAGGCAAAGAAAAGCTTTAAAGCTCTTTGACAATCACAGCAGCAAGAAGGAGGAAGGGCTGGTTTGGGATACCATTCATTTATCAAGTGAGTGAGTTCCAGGCTCCTTGAATGAGAACATCAATCAGTCTATGGTCCTGGTGATATATCAGCTGCCTGACTGGGACTGCTGAACCTCTTACTGCCAAGCAGAAGAGGAGAAAAGTGTCTTTGCCTTCCGTGGTCACTTAATGGGCTTCAGGACATGGGGAGATCATTCTTAGCTGGAGTAACTGTCTCTTTAAGAAGAAATTAATGATTCTCACTTCACTGGTCACTATTTTACTGAAAAGAGAGAAGGGCAAAAAAAGCAAACAGGTGGTCACGGGGATTGGACTAGGGTGAGATCGGCATTCCTACTCAGCACCACTCATACAGTATGATTACTCCACCTGATAAAGGATCAGTATGCTAAAACAAGCCTTCTTCTGTCTGTGCAGGGGTTATTAACCAAATTTTAAACTTTTCTAAAGCTTCCTTCTCGGCACTGTGTTCCAGTCCCAGACTCTTGTTCAATGAAGCAGGGAGGTAGAAGACTGAAACGACAGCTTCTGGATTTTTGCCAGAATTTTACTGTATTTGTGTAAATACATATATACATACATGTATACATATACATATGTATACAAACTGAAAATGACCCAGACTTAAAAGGTCTTGATATGTCTAGCAAATGAAAAACTCCCTTAAGCCATAGGTGCATAATGAAATTGGTACTCTTGACAACTTCCCTAAGAATAGGGAAAAACAACAAGACTATCAAGTTTGTTGAACATCAGTAGAGAGTTCCCAGGTTCCCTAGTCTCAGGAAGATACCTATGAGGTTTTGGAGTTACCAATATGAAAAAGCAATGCAGGTAAAAGAGCATACTTTTAGAATAAAGCTTAATAAATAGGGGTGTTAGGAAGTGTGCCCATAGTAGAGAAAATTAGACCACACAACACAGTCCTTTCCAAACTATGTTCCTGTGTCAGAGTACTTACAGTTAGCTAATACTAAAATTACATTTTCAAACCTGATATATTATGCTTGAGTTATCAATACACAATAACACTAAGCATAAGTTTAGTGTTAGCAATATTCTGACTTCTTTCTGCATTAAAATGTCCCACAAGTTTTTCCTTAAATTCTGAACACTTCGATAAACAGGATGTATAAACCTTCATGTAATAATGCAATTTCCAGCTATTTGTTTTCCAGAATTAAGACAATATGTTTTTGTACTATTTCATGAGTAGTCTAAGAGGAAATGGAACACAAAGTCTTCCCTTTGTTTCCATTCAACCATGGAGTTTTGGGAAAGGATTATCTCCATATTCTTTTTATCATTTGCAAAGGGGTTGGCTAATGCGCTTTGGCTAACACTCTTTTCATGAACAGCTCTAAAAGAATGTATTTAGCTGACTTGGACACATGGTGAACTCATTTTAATATATGTTTCTTTTATTTTGGCACTTTATCATCAAATTCAGCACATAGCAATTACAGACTATTATAGAACTGTGGCCAACACTGGCTCCTTAAGTGAGCCTGCATAGGTCACATGTTGGATCCTTCTGCATTCCCAAATAAAATATTGTTATTAGACAGTACTCAAAATGAAAAACCCTCAGCCTAGAATTGGCAATGAATTTTATATTCAGGAATGCCAGAAGCAATTAAAAAGAAATTGAGCCCTGTTTTAGGCTGAACTATTGCTCCATTTGCAGTCACTGGCAGCTCTCCAACAGCATGCTTGAAATCTTATTAGTCAGGGTGGCCACTATTTGTTCACAGTTAAGGAGCCCAAGTGTCACAGTGCTGATCAGACCTTCCTTCCAGACACTCATCAGACTTGTATGGATTTCAGCAGCTGGACCTAAGTCTGGGTAGGGTACAGTGCTGTCTCCTGCTTTGGGATCTCTGACGTTTTCCTGGACGTGGCTTCCCATTAGTCCTCCATAACACCTCATGTTTCAGTGGCCCTGAGTTCCCAGAATTAGAATAGACTTCCAAAACACTTTGGAAGGTGACATTAAGCACCCCCTTTTTGCAGTCCCAACCTTGACAATTCACAGTTTAACATCCTTGGGATATATGGTGTACATGATGCTCCACAAAGATTTCATCAGATGTACCCTAATTTTAGACAGCATAAATTACATGCCATTCTAAACAAAGCAGTAAACACCCAAATACAATCCCTTTTCTCTCTATTGACTCTCCTACAGGATTTGCTCAGGGTCTCTTGAGTGTGGGCAGTATCTACATCTCCACTTTCTCCTTGCAAATACAGCTTGCTTGTAGGAACGTGAATTAATTTCTCCTTCAACCTTCTCCTAGTTAGCTTTCTTTGACCCTCGATATTCCCATAGTCAAAAAAGGCAAAACAAAAATGCAACTATTTACTTTGAAAATATTAGCTCTTTATTCCTTCTTCTGGCCTCAAGGCTTACCAGTCTTTTCAAACTGCTGCCCTGTAATCCATGTTTTTTTGTTCTTCTGTTTGGGGGCCTTTGTGATTTCAAACCCTGGTTTTCAGTAGAAAAACTGCATCTTCTATGCTTTGGCTCAACTCAGTGTCCTTAGACATTTTCAACTGAATGGAAATTATTTGTAGCTAGTGACACTCTATTCTCCATAGTCTGAAAGGGATGTTAAGGTATATATATTATATTTGTATATATATATTATATTTTATCCTCATTGATAATACATGGTTAACTCTACATTTACTATGTAATTCCATGATTTGAGCAACCTACTTGTAACTTAACGCATAGAAAGGTTCTTCTCTCAAGTTACTATGATAAGCTACTATTAGAAAGCAGAGAGGATTATTTTTTATGGATAGCTGAAATGCACCAGCAGAATAACTAGCAATGATGGTGCATTATCATTAGAAGAATAATTCATTAAAAAGGCAGCAGGATAAAAATAGGATTGTTATCTTTCAGTGGAATGAAAACTTCCCATTTCAGAAAAATTTAACATATTTTCAATGTAAAATTATTTTTATTTCATGCTCAATATAAAATAAAAAAAACCAAAATAATTTTGGAGTGTTTGCACGTCATTTCTGAAGGCACACACAAAAAGAACTTAATTCGATGCATAAGTACTTGCCTTTGTTATACCCCTTTCTACCTCTCCGAACATCCAAGTGAAGGCTCACAGCATAACCTGGAGATCAATAGATTTCATTTTGGACAAATACACTCCATAGGAGTAGAGTCTTGCAAACATGTGGGAGTTGTTTTTCTTTTGTATAATGGATGCTTCAGCTCAGGCATATCTGTGGGCTGCAACTACTTCAGCGCAGCACTGAACAAGAGGCACTCTTTAAAATAGTTCCAAGGCTACTACAGACTCTGTAGTTTGAAAGCAGCACTCTCCTGTTGGGAATGAAAAAGTGGCCAATGCAGATCTGGAAATTTTGAGATTGCGTTCCCTGATGAAATGCTCTCCTGACTCCCTAATTAATTAACTACATGATTTTCATTTCCTAGGTTGATTAAAAGAATCTTTGCTGCAGATCTAACCTTGAAGTGACGAAGGCATGGCTAATTAGTTCTGCAGCCAAAATGAGTGGACACAAATTGTACTTGGAGTGAACGTTGTGAAAGAAAATAGTCACATAAGTACTGCAGCATCCAGCAGCAGACTGGGATACAAAATTGTTCACAGGTAAAGAAAGAATACTAGAAGTAAAGAGCAGATGTGTCCTCTCCTATGAAACAGCAAGTACAATACTCATAGCTTAACAGGGGCTTCCTCTAACCTACAAACTTTCAGCACATCTTTGCCTGCAAAGAGTGCCATTTAGCTAACGGCCATCTCTGCCCCCTTGCCTTGTCCCAGGGGACTAACTGGGCTGAAGGATATAAAGAACAAGGAATGTGATAGCCAATGTCTTCTCATTAATCCCCTGGTGGCCCTGGGGAGGCCATTAGCAGGGAAGGAACTTCCAAAACAGCACATGGAAGAGCCCACAGCAGTTCAAGCTGCTTAAGCTAATTTATCATGATAATTAAGTACAGGTGATCCAGTTGTATTTTATCTTAATTGTTCACAGGACTGGAATCTTCTTCTACAGAGACAGCTCTGGGAGAGACTCTGATTGTGTTTTAGTCTGACTTGAGGCTATTAAACAGGCACCTTGTAGTTATATGCTTTGGCAAACTTGGCTTTATTTTCCTGTGTGTGAATAATGGTATTACTGATGGTCATTATATCCAGTGTCAGAGTCACAGCATGTAACTCATATGCTCTATTAGTGTTGGAGTTATGCCAAGGCCCACCAGAGTTGAGCCTTAACCATTCGGGTGGGTGGCTAACACCACTTGCTGTGAATGGAGACAAAATAGAAGTAGTTACTCCCTGGCAACACTTACGGCTTCTTACAGCTGAATTCAAATACAGAACAAGTTAGATTCAAAGTTAATCTGGAAAGGCAGAATTGCACTTCTTGGATAGAATCATTTGTAACTGATTACATTTACAAGTTATTTAAATGATCTTGTCCATGACAATTTTCAAATTGTGGACTAACTTGCTACCCCATATCGATGACATCTCTGTAAATTCTGTAATGACATGCGATTTGCATTGAAGTCCCAGGAGGTATCTATAGAGACTAGTCAAATATCAGCAATTAGCAAAAGCAATATATCAGGTAAACAGAAATTCTGTTCTTGTGTAGTTATTTCTTAAGGCTAAATACTGAAGTCTTTGTAAACCTGCAACGTCCATCGATCACAGGATTACATAAGCATAAACATTTAAGGGTGGGAACATTTCTACCCTCTGGAAAACATTAACATGGTCAAGACACAAGCCAGCCTCATTCATTTAAAGTTGGTTTCAAATGTACTTTAAGTCTTAGCAATACGAAAGAAAATAGGATTTCACAGTATTTGAAAAATGGTAGTTCTAGGAAAGCTTATATAATTAAGAACATTTTGTGATATGTTTATACAACTTGACTGCATATTAATATGTCCTGATATTTTTATTACTTAACAGCAGTACAAATTCAGTCTTTATGGTCAATGACACACTCACCTCCCCAGTGCTCATCACACACTGTGAACAAGGTGGTTTTATTGGCTAATCCTGGGAACACACTGCTGCACTCCATAACAATAGCCTGAGGAATCATTATGATGCAGGACACAATCCAGATAATCATAATGCTGTTCCTTGCTCGCTTGGCTGTGCTTTTAAACATCAAAGGGTGACAAATTGCATACCATCGATCCAAAGCAATGCAGCTGAGTGTTAGTACTGACACAGAGACTGAAACTGTCTAAAGAAAAGGAAATATTATGTAAATGTAAATGTAATTTTTTTCAGAGCTTTAAAAACTATTTATTGTAATTTTTTCCTGGAGTTTTAAAAATTATTTCTATTTTCAACATAGTTAGCTCTTTATCTGCAATTATTAAATAGAAATTACTCCTAGAAGAAGACTCCTTTTAAAATCACTTTGAACAGAATTACAACAGATATCCTCATCTGCTGCAGTCCCACTAGAATCAACAGGACAATTCACAAATTAGGGTGCTACCCAAACTGAGTAGGTGTAGTAGGGTTAGATTCTGAAAGAGCAAATTTATGCAACTTAGAATTTGCAAAACTTTACCTGAAAAACTACTTTTAAAACATTAGACAACTAATCAGATCTTTTTTTCTTTGTAGAATAATTTTGTTTGTTTTGTTTTCTATGTTATATTTGGATACCAGCACCATCATTTTGCCTTTTCAGTTTTTACAGGAACAATGGAAATTCAGGGTCTCATGAAAAAAAAACCCAACAACAATCGGCTTAAGGCAGACTAAGTCATTTTACCTTCTGTTCAGCATAGGAAATAACCTGTCACTTTGGTTTTACTCTTTCACTCTGTACTCTAGGTGATCATTTCACTTTCTCTTCAGATTTTCTTCCACTATAATGGAGGCTTTGAAAAAAATTTTGTGATTTTGATTGTATCGAGTAGAGGACATACCTGCTGGAGAACTGTTGCCCTTGACAATGTGGCTCTTCAGCCATACAGGTATCTGCTGAAAATATAAATTGTGCTGGAGGCACAGAGCTGATCACCTGCATACATTCAGAGTTCTGCTTAATTCTTTTGATTTATAATGACTGAAAGGCCAAGAACTTGTAATTCTAGTATGCCCAGTCAGTCCATCTAACCAGCTATTCTTAGAAAAGTTATTTGTCAATCATTTTGATGCAAATGATCTCATAACTAATTAAGTCCACTGATAAATGAGTGATGGTAATTATTGCTTAAGGCAGACAATTTGCTCAGGTCACAGTGAACCTGGATACTTTGACTATTTCTAAAGAATGCAAAGTAAGTCACTAAACACATATGAAAGCCCAGACTCCCTTCAGAAGTTTGGATTCTCTCTCCTGGACACTTGTGTAGCTGTTTAGGTCCACACACACAGAGTATAAATGACTGTAATGCTGTTTACAGACATTTTTATTGCTTTATATCCCTTCTGAATTATTAAAAAAGATCACAAAAAGTGAAGAGCATCAGAAAAATGTTCTAGAAAGTGTATTGCCCAACTCTAACAATCAGATGGACCAAGAACAATATTTATTAAGCATAAACATATTCATAAGTGGAATAGTCCTTTAATCCTCAGCATGTCCCCTGAGATATCTACTTCAGTAGCAGGGATAGACTTCCATCAGATTATCACTATTAGGAAGATGCTATTGTTCTTTCTCTTTTTTGTAACATGGGTAATGTGTACACAAACAGAGTAAAATAATACCTGTAAGTAGGGAATCACTTTGCAGAGGGGCTGCCCAAAGAACCACGTTTCTGTGATGTCCACTACTAAAGTTGCTGGAAGACAAGTAATTGTGACCAGAATGTCAGCCAGAGAAAGATTCACTATGAAATAGTTGGTAACTGTCCGCATGTGATGATTCTTCCACACTGCAATGCAAACTGAATTTGGAAAGACAAGTTAGTGAGATGGAAATGACTTAGGGAATGCTTCAACAGGAAAACACTTGGCTTTGCAGAATTAAGGAAATGTTTGTGTCCTTTGTTTAACACAGAATATTTAAATATGTAGTTCAGTGTAAGAACCATGTGTTTTCTTTTAGAGTGGAAATAAGAGGGTACGTGTAGAGAGAACCTTAGTACACAAAGAATAGTTTTCCACAGACCACAGCATGGGAAATAACCTGATATATAAAGCAGCTTATTTCCCTGCTAGTTTATCTTCACTAACTATTATTCATGTCTATTTTAACCCATTGGCTCTAGTCTATGGCAATACATGTCTACATCTGTAAAAGTTTATCTTTTTCTTATGATAGCATGATGCTTAATTCAAATTGCTACCACACGGAATCTTGTAAACTGTACCAAGGCAACAATCATTTTATAAAATATTTTGCTGGGTGTAATATATCTATTGCATCTGCAGAGAATCTGTAACAGTTGTCTGGGTAACTGTGATTTGAGGTAAGTAAATAAAGGTAAATTTTGCAGTATTAAGTGCTACCCATTTTAAATGTGGTATATTTTTTATGTTGATTACTGTGATCAAAAGCAGCATGTAGCAGACACTTTACAAGATGTGCCTTTAAAGCTTGTTTTATATCCTTTCTTTTCCATCTTTTTCAATTTGAAAGGCTTTTAGAAATGAGGTAAATCAGTCCTTTAACATGGTTGCACTAAATTCATAAGCTAATACATTAAAAATGCCAAAATTGAGTCTGTGAAACTAGCCTAAAAATAAGTTTTTTTAATAACTTCGGAAGTAAAACCCTGAGAGATTGTAGCAATCAATAGCTTTTGAATGTTTTAGATTCAGTCACCAAAAGCTCTTTAAAAACTGATGCACAAAATTTTCCAGAAACACCACAATACTTCTTGTAAGAAAACAGTACTACTCATTGTACATCAAAGGTTCTTCTCCTGTAAACAATAATTCATCCATCATGCAAATCCGGGTGAAGATTCAAAGTCTCCTTAATCTCTCAGGATATAGCACTATGCTTAATTTAGATACATTAAACAGATCACAGAATGCTAAAGAATAGTTAGAAGGGTCCTCAAGAGGTTGTCCAAATCTGAAATGGAATCAGCTAGAGTTAAGTCATTCTCTTATTAAACTAGCTAAAACAGCTGGAAAAAAATACACAGACTTTAAGGCACATAAGCTCTTGAAATCAGATGCTTCTTTAGATCCTAAGAAGAATGGTGTGCCTGAAAGCTTGTGTCCATCTTCCAGCTGCATCAGTTGATCTAATAAAATATATTGCTTCATTCCACAAATCTTGTCTTGCTTAAGTCTCTAGACCAGCACAACTACAGCAAGATTACCACTAAGCCATTGTTGCCAAGTTTACATTTTAAAATCTGTTATATTTGAAGATATCATGCCTCTCTTAAATGTGTTGCAGTGTTTAACTATCTTCCCTATTAAAAAAAAAATCTTCTGATGTCTAATCTACCTTTCTGTTGCTGCTGTTTATATCACTTTTTTCCCTGTACACAGGCAGCAATGAAGAAGAGTTTTTCCCTGTGACAATGCTTCACATATGTAAAGATCGTTATTATACCTTTCCTCAATTTTCTTTTCAGACTGTACAACTCCAGAACTTTTTATTTTTTACTGCTGGTAATTTTTAGAACTTCTGCAACCATCCTTGTTGCTGTTCTCTGGACACTCTTCAGACTGGATTGCACCTTTGTTGTCAGAGTGCAGTGACCAAAATCGGCAGAATACTCATTCAAGACCTTACTAGAGCTTTAAGAGGAACTGAGATTGGAGCACTTCTTCATGAGGGCTATGTTTAGATGTTTAGGGGTAATTTAGGACAAAAAGAGAGGGAGAGGCTAGGTGGCCTTCAGTTTCTCTAAGAGAAGGTGATTTTATCAACTACCTTTTTAGGATATAGGCTTCCAAATTTAATCTAAAACCCCTGTGTGCCACAATAGATGTTCTTCATATCTTTTAACATGTTGCAGACGTGGTTCCAAATTCTATAGCTTGTATAAATTTAATCTTTGATATACATCTATCACTCTCTTGTAAATGCAAGTCAAAACCCCTCCGCAAAGCTTTTCATTATTCTTGGACTGTTTTTGGAGAAAAATCTCCCACAGTATCCATTTCTTCTATTGTTTTCTTCCTGTATATAGAATTTCAGGTTCTCTTTAACTGTGGCCTCAGATATCTGAAAGGCAAGGCTTATAAATCAAAACCTTAAAGGAAACATCATATTAATTGTATTTACTTCCCATTTGGGTGATTTAAGTTACCTACTAAAGTAATTATTTCTATAGCATTGCATGATGATTACAACATAACTATCCAGAGCTTTATCATTGTCAATTGGTGCATGGGATTACTACAGTTATAACTTACATTCTGACAATGCAGAGGCAGGACCTAACAGGTAAGATAATACATTGCTGCCCCTCTGGAATGTTGTTCGCAGTTGGAAGTGCAATGCTGGGGAAAAAAATTGCAAACACCATTTAACTTTCAATTTTAACTTTTTGAGCTCTTACTTATGGCTTGTTCTTTGTCCTGAGTGCAATTTATATTGAAAGTGTGGTCCTGTCCTGTACTCAGGCAAAAGTTAATATTAAGTGGCAATGGTTTTCTGTACTTTTTATTTCTTTTATCAATAGGCAAAGGTTAAATAAAATGTTTTTTTAAAAGTTCAGTGGTCAGTTACTTTGTTCTCATGCTATGGTTTCAACAGTCCTACATTCTACCTGATTCAGACAAGTGCATTGTTTTCAGCAACGATGTCAGTGCCTGAAGGTGCCAGATACAAGCAGTTATGTATGCTCTTTGCCAAGGCTTATTCTCATTCCTGTGCTGACCTGTTGAGGAAAGCACCTGAACATAAACATTATTTCTGGTAAAACAAATCCATTAAGTTAACAAATGTGAGGTCAATCTCATTGGCAGCAAACTGCATCAGAAATAATTTAATAGCATTTTGCATGTTGTGTTCAAAGCCTTCTATCAGTATGAGCAAATGAAACCTCATGATACCCCAGAGAGCTAAGAAAATATTATCATTTTCATCACTGATGCAAGGAAAGTGAAGTGCAGAACAGAAGTTGCTAAAAGCCATACAGTAAATCAGACACAGAATAAGGAACTTGGACTCCTAATTCCCAGCTCTGTACTAAGCCTTCCAGATCACACTGGCTTAACACAGATGGAATTTAGATGAACTCCAGTACCTGCTATTCCTCAGAGAAATATAAAAGACTATGCCCCTTGCTACTCAGGGAGTAGCAGTATGCAGGAAAGCCAATGTACAGAAAGTGGCTCTGAATTCCTTTGAATTCTAATCTACAGGGGGCAAGAGGCACCTGGAAGGTGGAAAAAATAATAATTTACAAATATAGAATTGCAGTATAATTTGTTACATGAGATTTCTCTGTTTATGCTTGTGTTTCCCCTTTTGACCGCATCTGTTTTTTGCAGCATAGACCATTTTCCATTCTTTGTACAGCACATAGCACAAGAGCATTTTAATTAGCATGTTTACATCCTACCATAACAATTAAGTATCCCAGGAACTTATTCCATAAATGTATACAAAAAATGAGTTTGTGTAAAAAAGCCTCTGAAGAGAAAGTATTGTAAAAACAAGCCAGCTTTCCCCACCACTCGTTGCCCTCTGCTGGTTGCAGTATTGTTTTCAACCTGCACAAGCATTGGCAATGTTTTCTTTCAGTGCAAGGCTAAACTGAGCTGTGAGGATTTGCTACGAGTTATTTGAATAGGACAGAATGGTATAAATGACAGAAAGTTAGTTCAATATATTCCTTCCAGACTCTATGTCTTTCTGAGTCTACTACAGCACAAGGTTATTCAGCAGTCTTGGACAACGGCTTCATTGATATACCAGTGATCTAGCAGATCACCAAGAAAGATGCTCTAGCCTGTGTTCAAAAACTATTATTTTATAGGCGTGCAAAATAGTTTGACTATGCCACTGAATATATTATAACTAGTTAAGTATCAGAACAAAAGAATTTTGTATACTCTCCACTCTCACTCCTTTAAATATGCATTTTCATCTCAGGTGGTTCTATAGAGAAGTGGAGGCAGTCAGCTCCCATATAAACCCTAAAGAAACATGCTAGAGAAAGGAAGCTCCGTGGAGTGGGAAATGCCATCTGTCTAACCCAGAGTGAAATAGCAAAGAGCTGTGGCTTTCCTCTCAGCTTGGAGAAGAGAAGCAAGGATGAGAAAGGTAGTAAAGATTCTCAGCTGGGAGCGTATTTTACCAAAAAGTACTCCAAAATCATAAAATAGGAGATGAGGTCAGCATCAGCCTTCCTAAAAAACTTGGGAGACACCACAGAGCTAACAGGATGCCTGTTTAGTTAGGGCACAGTGTAGCGTCCCAAAATGAGCTCTTCAGACCTCCACTGAAAATCTGTGAAATAGTAAAAATAGCTCTGAATAAAACCTCGATTTAACATTACATGCAAATCTTTAATGCAACCTTTGATGTTCCCAGCTACAAATGGGAGTGAGGAAGAAAGTGGGAAAAACGGTATTAACACAGGCATTGAAGAAAAGAGATCAGAATTTAAAAAACAAAAAAAAGTGGGAGAGACATGTGAGAGAAATGTAACTCAGAAACGTGCTCCTACTGTGCATGGTTTTCCCGACCACTAGAACTCTACTGGAACTTAATTACCTGCCCAGTGTATTTTATTATTTTCTGTATTTTTGCTTTTATTTTATAAAAACACTCAACGTTACAGTTAATAACTGCAAATGAAAACATGCAGGCCAGCTTTCACAAAGAGCAGCTATTTTTTCTGATGGTTATTAAGTAATCCGACTCTTATACCTCCTTTGTCTCACCGCTGATGCTTTCATTTTCTTCCGCCAGAATCAAGAGTTTTAAGCAAAACGATTGCTATTCCTACCTCTGCCACACAGTGTCAGTGAAGGCTCGGAAACTAGCTTGAGTTGCCGGGCTGACAGTTTGGAAAAACTTGCGGAGGCTTTCCCCAGGCGAGGACAGTTCTGCGATAATGAAGCTTGTTTCCGAACCCATCCTCCAAATATTCACGATCTCCTGCCCCCCAAAAAGTCTCACAGGCAAGTCCCAGGAAAAACTAATCATAACAAATTCAAATCAAAGTTAAAAATTTAAGACAGATGCTATTAGAACTCCATCAAGAAAGTTTCATATACCTCATTATATTCCTGAAGAAAAAAAATGTCTCAAATATGACAATACAGTGAGATTGGTATTTTTCACGTACAAATTTAATCCCTGTTGGTTTAGTGTCCTGGGGCATTTTAATTAGAAGCTGTAATGCCATCTATTCAATTAGCATAGCTCATTGTATCTCAGGCTGAATATGAAAACAATACAAAGGCTCCAGCTGGTATAAAATGCAGCTGCTTGCCTCCTGGAAGATTTACGCTGTCTTGAGCATATTAAATGTTGTGCTGCAGTCCTTCCGCTGGTGGACTGCTGGTTCAGCTGTCAATTTGTTTTTTACATGTCAACCCTAAATCATTTCTCTAACACTCCAGAAGTCTTGTCAACCTCTTATTCAATGGGTCATCTTCCAGTGTGACTTCTTGGCCAAAATAGAAACATAATTTCCATAACCAACAATACCTGACATTTCCTTATATAAATGAATGACACTACCTCTTACCTCATTTTTGGTGAGTAATAAATCCCAGATGGATGGAAACAAAGAATTATCATTTTCTTTCCCATTATACTAAACTTCAATGATTTTATTTTGCTTTGGTAATTCAGTATCACAATTGTTCGACTAAAATACCACAATACGGCCATCCAGCAGTCATTTGGAAGTAACGCTGTGATTCTAAGCACTGGTTATCAACATCTCCAAATGCATGAGGCAGAAAGCTTCTAAAGAGCTTTACTCCTTCACAATATTTACAATCAAACAGTGATAAAAAATGTGTTAAAGAGCTTTGAGTTACACATTATTTATTCTCTACCTCCTACCCCAACAAAAAAATTGTTTCCACCTGGCAATGAATTGGTTCTTCATATGGCATTCTCCCCCTTGGTCTTGTTTGGTGATGCCGTTACCTACTGCAAATCAAGGTCTGGGTGGTGGGGTGTTGAGCAACACAATCATGCTGAAAGGAAGGCTGAGTAGATAGGCTACCAAATGGGATTCTGGAGAGCTAGAGCCCTGTGGAAACCCCTGACCGCTGAATTGATGTTGGAAGGAAGAACGCTGTCATTGAAACTACTTTCATTATGAATGATTCCTGATTGAGGATTCTTCTGCTTTAACTTAGGAGTCTAAAAATTAGGTGCCTAAGACTAAGCTTATTTTATTTGTTTTAGGAAGGCTTTCCGTGAGTCTTTCAATAACTTTATTGATGATCCTGATTAAGGGGTGAGAAGCACTTTAACTAAATTGCAGAGTATATTTAATTAGGGGTTTTTGAAACCAGCAGTGAGAACAAAAGATCTAAAACAGAGCGATCTCTTCTGTGAATAGGAAGATGATATCTACTTCCTAAGCTGTCCATCTCTTACCCGCTATTAAGCTCTAAACTCACGCATTACTTCATTTTTTACATGACTAATCTTATCTGAAAAAAGGAGCCCAACGTAAGACCAGGTTTATGTTGAAAAAGTAATAGAAAGAATGACACAAAGAAAAGACACTTTTTATACAATACATATTATAAAGGAAATACTGAAAAAATTCCTACAGCTGGTAATAATGCCCAGCAGATAAGAACTGTCCTTGAATATGTGATGCAACAGCTGAAAAAATGGACAATATTCTGGGCGGCACACACAAAGGAATTACATAGCCTGCCAGTGAGGTGATAGCTTCTCATCAACAGGAGACACTAGATGTGTCAACAAATTTGAACAAAATCATGGAAGCACAACAAAAGGAGTAGGTGGTTAGGTCATGCTCCCTATGTATCACACATAAACAAGTACATATCTGTAGGTTCCATCACTTCTTTCTAGTAAAACTCTAGGAAAAATACTGAAACTGTAAGAAATATAGCTGCATAACATTGAATATATGAAATCTTAAAGTATTTTGTTGAATATCAGCTTCACTGAAATGTACTAATGGGGAACTCTCTCCCACAAAAGACAGTGAGAGTCTACATAAATAAAACAGATATACAGCAACTAGTTTGCTTGCAGCAATATATTTTCTGAGATGTTTTCTATCTACCAAGTGCTCTATTGTACTCAGGCTTTTAAAGGGACTTCTGAGTTGGGGGTTGTGGGTTACTCATGTTCTCCAACACACTTCTGTATTTTTTGTACTGCCTCATTATTATGGCACTAGAGAAGAATACAAGAACTAAATTCTGCTTGCTGGAAGCTTATCCCTACAGATTACAATTGGAAGTAATAGCATAACCATCTAATTGGCACAGGATTAATTTTCTAACTCAGTCACATTACATAATGTTAGACAATTAACAATCTTATGGAAATGGGAGTTATTACCAGAAGATCAGCTATGCTATAAAAACAGATGGCCAAAAATGCCAGGTTTGATCAGCTCTGGAGGAAGTGAAAGGTGCCATCACAGAGTTTCCTGAGCTAACTGTGCTGATTAACACAGACACACAGGTTTTAAATTGTCCCACCACAGACACATACACACACAAATCATTACAAGTATTAATTGGCAACCCAGGTCATCTCTGCAGAGCTGGCTGTACTGAATGACCAGTTATTTCATAATCACATTTGATATACTTATTTTTCTATCCATAGTAACAATAAAAAGCCTACAAAATCCTTGCACACACTTCATGTTAGAGATGGAAGGACCATAAATATAGCTATTATACTGCACATGACACTACAATAACAAGATTTCACACTTCGCTATGATTCAATTTAAACCTGCATGACTCGTTAAAATCAAGGTGTGGTCCACAGCTGAAATACTGTGCAACTTTGAAACCATATGCTTCAAAATGCCTGTCAGTCAGTGTAAAATGGAGTTGCACTAGGAAAAACCCTTCCATGTCCATGTCTGTTTCTAACGTAGACGTAAGAACGCCTTTTCTTTAGACTATACAAAGAAAATACACTTCACTATGCTAGTGAAATGCTACGGCAAATATCTTGCATAGTATACAACTTCTGTATCTATATCATCAATCCACATTGCCAATATAATATTCCCCAAACTGGGCTAAAATCCTTGCAGTGTTACTGCGCTGAGAACTAGGAGACAGAGCACTGTTCTGTCAGGGCTGAGTGCACCCCCAGGCTCTGCAACCTCTGCTCCCTGCCCAGGGGTTAGCTGCCTGTGCTGGAGGCCAGCTCTGGTATGGGGCAGCATGTAAGCGGGGATCAGGCTGCTGGGAACAGAGTTTTCGGAGACAGATGTGAGACACCTTTTTTTCGGGGTCACCTCTTCGCCTGGGAGCTGCATTTAAGCTCACGTTGTCACACTTAGCTCAGGCAAAGACCATGTTGCAAGTAGGCATGTGCCTTGCTGATTTTGATTGTAATCCTCACCCACTGACTTGACTTTCTGGCTTAACCTCAGACCTGCTTCATCACTATGGATTTGTCTGTCGACTGCTGGGAGGTGACTGAACCCTGGCAAACATCACCAGACCTACCATGCTCTCGGGAACTGTGGGACTGTGTTGGTGAGTACACTGCCCTGTCAATCTTGCTGCTGCCCTCAGCTCCTGGCTCTCCGTCCCCTGGGGAACAGTCCATTCTAGCTCTTCTCTGACAAATTCCACTTGTGAGATGTACAGTAAGTAAATCAGCTGCTAATGTCCAAAAAAAAAAAGGTTTCACTTGACATGCAACCCGGAAAGTATACAATGCTTTAAAAACAAAGAAGCATTCCAAAACCTTCCATTTTTTGGAAAGATGGTGAGTTAAAGCAGGAAGTGACAACAGCTTTCATTTTATTTGGTAATGCCCCAAAGACACTTCTGTCTGAAAAGTACTTCACTGACCTAAGGGAAAGATGTGTTAGTCTCTGTTCAGCTCCTGGCAGACAGGGCTTTACTGTTTTTAGTGGTCTTGGAGTTGTGCAGTTGCTGAATAGCTCTGCTGAGTTACTTTCCTTCTTCCATAGATAGATGATTCTTTCCAAACAGTACTCACAATATAAAATTAATACTAGGCAGCATATCCTGCCACCATCAAGGTTGCACCTGTTTTGGGTCTAAATAGCAGAGCTGGTCTTCAGAACCATCACTCCAACAGCTTTGAGAATGTATAAAATTAGATGGGATAAGTTCTTTAAAAGTTTCACATGTTTATCAGGAGTACATCTTGAAAGTAAAATGAAACAAAATCAAAACCATTCAAGACATCAAGCATCTCTTGCAGCTCACCTTCCTTCAGTCTTGGGCATTGCCCTTTTTCAGAGCTGGGTTCAATAGGACTGCACTATTCACACTAGGCAGAGTTGCCTTTCAACACAAAGAATGGCAAAGGAAAGTAGAGCTGTCCCCACTCTGGACTCTCTGGTCAGAAAGCATATGGAGTGGAACTAGTTACACATCTGGATATAAGAATCTAGAAAGAAAATGGCATAATTTCAAATCAGCTTGATCTTTTAATGCTTTTCTAGTTTTTGGGTATCTCACAAGGATGTGCATGACTCTTTCTTGCCAGTAATCCCCATATTATGCAAACACCAATGTACCTCAGTTGATACTCGAACTCTTACATAAATTGAGCTCATACATTCTATATCATAGGTAGATGAAATGTATAAATATTGTATCATTTCCTATGTGGTATCTTTTTTAGAATGATAAAGCGTATCTAGTTATTATTCATCCAACAGATAAAGGTGACTCTCATGCTGATATTGCAAAAGTAAAGCCCTTTCAGTACCAGATTCCCCAAGTAATCTGGACAAAATTAAGTGTAATAACTTAAAGTGCAATTAAATGAAATATGGCTTATCTACAGCAATAAATAGGATTCATGAAGATCATGGCACCATTTAAGAGAATACATGACTCAGCCGATTCTACCAACACATGCATGTATGCATAGACCTCAGTATTCACCAGATACCTTTAAAATGGTAACAGAGCAGCATTTGAGACAGTTGCCTATTGACGGGCATTGACTAGGACTCTGGTGTTAGAACTATACACAAACCTTTTCTTCTCCAGCCCTAAAAAATCAAACTACAATGAGTAAAAACCAAATGAATGCTGTTGAGCTCTATGAGTCAGACTATGAACTCTTTGAAGAAAGGACCACAGTTGGGTTCTGTACAGATCTCAGCATAACTAGCAGTTACTGTAAAATAGATAATAAATAATAGAGCTATCCAGAGAAGAGTAATTCTCTGTCAATTAAATTTGGTTTCATTCTGAGTTGGAAAGAAAAACAAGTATCACCAAATTGTGTGAGTAAAGAAAGTTTCTGAAATGTCTCACTGATGTCCTGCATGGTCTCTTAGCCTTGGAAGCCAGCAATGCTGAGGACTTTCAAGCTGGGTGCTGGCAGGCTGCGTGTGCTCAGGATCTCAGCTCCTGCCAGCGCTGGGGAGGGCTGCCAAGAGGCCCAGCAGCCCAGCTGGTGGGACACCAGAAGGCTGCTTGTTCTGTGTTCAGTCTTCGATCAAACCAAGTGATCTCTGCTGTACATGTTGATTTTGATGAATGCGTGTTCCCTGAGGGAAACCATTTCATTAGAAAAGTTCTGACCCATGCATATGAATAACTTAAACGAGAACCATTCCCATTCTTTACCTGTATAAATGGAGTTAAATGTATGGAGTTGTACATTACTTATTAATCCCTTGTGGTCTTATTACAGTTATTAACTGCTGCAACTGGTTAGTGTGGAATGATCATGTCAGTAACCAGAGACCTCCGTACATCCTAAAAATATCTTTCCTTCTTTAATTATCTAGTTTTCTATTTTTAAGCAATGTTTTTAATGCAATGTTTTCAAATAAAGAGGAAACTGGTATTTACTCTACAGTCAACATACATTCTCCATTAAGAAGTCCTATGTTGTGCACTAGCTGTGCAAAAAAGCTGCAAGAGTTTCATTGCTGTGCAGTGGTAAAGAAATCTTTTGGTCTTGTTTGCAAAAGAGAAAGTCCTTATCCTCAACACCTATTCTGCTTCTAGCGATAAAGAGTGACTGAGTAAAGAAGAAAATAGGACAAAGGATACTGATGTTATCATCTGGATTTCAGATTCTCTGAATGTTCATGTAAATATGTCCTAAAAATTCTTCTGTTTCTTCTCAGTGGCTTGCACTGAAATCTCTGGTGAGCAGCCAATGTGGGCACACATGAGAATCATTGACATGAAGTACTCAAATGCAATAATGAAACTTGCATTCAAATCCAGAGTCTTGCTAATGGTTTTCTTTTTAGCTGGATTGTGCAGCAGCTCGGACCGTGTATGCCAATTCTCCTAATTAAATTGAAAGCTAAATAGCAATGCAGACCTTGTTATATGCTAGTATAAGTAGAATTCCTGCAGTGCAGCTCACTCAAGAGCCCAGTAGATGTCAATCAAAGTTCAAACTTCTGATTCTACCCTTGGTTGTTAATTAACTGTCAGAATGCTTCAATCTGGTTTATTACTAATATCTGAGGGATGTGCTGTGCCTTCCACTTGCACAGATGTTATTGCTGGGACACAATGAGTCTCTTCATCCCGTGTGAATGCACAAATCAAAATAGGAGGCAGAAATATAATTTTTCAGTATCACATAGGGAAAGGTCTTTCCTGGTTACTTAAGTGCTATCTGAATAGGACATGGACAAAATAGAATCAAAGCATTGACTTCACATGCCACACTAGTCCAGCAGCACTGGTCAAACATAAGCAGAGGAACACACTGAATCATTAAGAATGATACCATAAAGCACTATTAGCCACTAAAACTCTCTTTAGAACCACTTCTGCTCTGCTTCAAGAAGGTCCATGACTAAATCCCAGAATAACCTTGAACATGGATTTTTTCAAGCAGGAAAAATTAGCTTCTCAGAGACTTCAAAATGTGTACTGTTCTATATCAAATTTTCAGTGGTAGCCAAATAAAGTTTCACAAAAATGTTTTTGGAAAGAGCATTAGACCACATCCATTTCTTTCCTCAAAATAACGTGAGCCTGTAATCAGTGCAGTATGAGCTTTCTTGCATAAAGATGAGACAGTGTTCAGCTAACGAGCACCTGCACCTGCAGATCCCACAAACAACTTGCCCGTAAACAGAAGCAGCAGTTTGGGTGGGTGAGGTCCGTGTAACGCACAAAGGCAGTTTAAAGAGCAAACGGCTCGGGCAGCTGCAGTCCAGTAAAAGGAAAGGTGGGTGGACAGCCAAAAGCCAGCTTCCATCCCAAGCAAAAAGATAACGTACACAAATGTCAGGGAGGAGCGGCTCTACATCAGCACAGATACCGTCTGTATTTGCAAGGGCACAGAGAGGAAAGCTTTTCTCCTCGCGGCTTCAAGGGAAAAAAGTGTAAACAGAGTGAGAGCTCCTATAGCTGAAGATTTGACCTTGAATCTTTAAAGGCGAGAGGACAGCCTGTTTACAGAATGGGTGGAGGCAAACAGGTAAACACAGGTAGTTCTCCTAACACCGTGTTTGCTCAAGATCAGAACGAAGGACACTTTTCTTCCCAGTTCAAAGTACTATTTATAAAAGTACTATTTATAAAGCCCCCTGTTGCGAGGGCTATTATCTTTACACTGCCTGTCAGGCTGGCTGCCGAGCAATGGACCGAGCAAACATGCTTAGGCTTCTGAATAGCTGCAACGTAACCTCTTCGGCTGAAAACTCACTGGTTTCGCCAACGTGCAGACTGGATGTTTACAGCCAGTTAGCGCACCATTCCAGGAAAAAAAAAAAAAAAAAAAAAAGCATCATCAGTCCGTTGAAAGAAAAAAAAAGCCTTGCAAAATTTTGCCTTTGGCTGCAATCTTATTTGCATCTTGCCTCGGGAAGCCTAGAGAGCTTGCAGATGACAGCCCTGACATGCATAAATCCTTCTGAAAAACATGAATGAAAGACCCGTATGGCAGGGCTGGGCGCGCTAGTGCGCCACTCCGTTCATGAAAATGTCACTGATGGAAATAAAGGATGCCAGTGGCCGTGACTCCAGCTAAGTGGGTTCTCACGGCGTAACCGGCTCCCCGGCGGTCACACCGCATTCACGCTCATTCATAAACGCAGGACTGATGAAGACCAACGTCTTCTCCGCTCACTCGGCTATCAGCAAACTAAAAGGGCACGGCTGCGGGAAGGAGCAGCGGTCGGTGAGGACACGGCCGCCCCGGGCGTCTGCATGTGCGCACGCATGTCCGCCCCCACCCGCCCCCCGCAGCCAGCGGCCGGGCGGGGACGGCGCGCTCCCCTGCACGGGCACAAGCGCCTTTTCCGACAGCCCGGCCACAGCCCCCGGCGTGGGGCCGGCCCGCCCTCAGTCACGCTCCGCTGGCTGCAGCAGCCGGCTCGGGGGAGCAGAGGAGCAGCTCCGCTCGGGAGGGGAGAGAGGGGGAGCGGCGGGCGGGCTCCCGACGGCCAGACCCCGCTCGCAGCTCCCCCACACCGCCCCCGCCTGTTCCCGTAAACGCTCCCGCTTCCCACCGCCGCCCCAGCCCACCCGTGCCCGCCCGCCCTCCCTCCCCTGCCCTCGCCTCTCCGCCACACTCCCCCTCGCCGCGCGAGGGCTGCCTGCCCCCCCGCTCCCGCCGGAGGCACCGCCGAGCGGCCCCCCCAGCAGCCCCCGCCCGCCGCCTCCTTCACGGATGAATGGGAGCAGGGAGGGGGCGGGCTCCCAGGCACCGCCTCGCCTCGCTTCCCTCAATGAGAGCCCGGGAGGGCGCCGCCCCGCCCCCGCCCCCCCATCCCCGCTCTGCGCGGCTCGCGAGCGCGGCCGTTGCGCCGCCGAGGCGCGAGCCGCGCGCATCCCGCCTGCCGGCTGCTGGGGGGAGCAACCGCTGCTTCCCCTCGCGGGGCGGGCGCCGTCCCGTGTCCGTTACCCCGCGCCCCGTATCGCACCCCCGATCTCTGTCCTTCAGAAAACACCGCGCGTGTGTTATTCCCGGCGCGGCGCCGGGCTTCGCCGAGCGGGTCGGGGCTGTGAGAGGGAGCAGCAGCCTCCCGGGCGGGCTGAGAGGCGGAGCCGCCGGCCGGGGCGGGCAGGGCGGGGGGGGGGTTCAGCACCTCGGCCCGGCGGACAGGGACGGGAGCCGGCCGGCAGCCCCCGGCTCTCCCCCACCGGGTCCCTCCAGGGAGCTCCGCCGGCCCCTCTCCGCCTGCCCAGCCCCGGCAGCGAGCGGCTGCCGCCGCAGCCCCTCGCAAGCGCAGGGGGAAGCGGTTTTCACGGCGTCCCGCAGCAAAGGCCCCTTCCGCGCAACCTTAACTTTCCCCCGCGGCTGGGGACACGCGCGTTTCCAGCGGGGGAAGCGAAACCCACCCCCGGTTTGCAGTCACGGGCAAAAACCATCCGTGCAAACCCCACCTCGGCAAGGGGGAACGGGAACTTTGGGGGAGCGCGACTCACCCAGGACGTTCCCGACGAGCGCCACGATGAAGACGACGATGTAGCCGGCGATCAGCGCCCATTCGTACTCCTTGGGATGCAAATATTCCTTCCAGAGGTATCGCAGGAACTCCTCATCGTCGTAGTCGGAGGAAGGGGTTAAAAGAGCCTCCCGCGTTTCATTTAGCTCCGACCCGATCGTCCAATTCCTGCACGGAGGGGAACCATCCTCGGGTTGAATCCCGGACATCCCTGGTGGTTGGTCCGGGGGCTGGGGGGAAAAAAAAAAAAAAAAAACAGACCCTCTCAGAGCATCCGAGCTTTCTCCCGCCCGTCCATCGAGGCTTGTGGTTGCCAGTTGCGAAAAGCGGGGTGTGGGGAGAAAAATGACGCGGGAACTTACGGGAGCCAATGCGGGAACAGGCTGGGGATCCGCGTCGGTCCCCAACCCTCCCTGACCAGCCTTTTCCCCGGCCGGGGAAAAGGCTGGTCAGGGCGGGTTGCATGCCTCGGGTGCGGGACCGCACCTGCCCCCACTGGAAAAGTCACGTCCGTTTCGGACGACGCCGATTTTCGTTCCCCAAACCATGCACATGCACCCCCCCACACACCAGCATCTCTGCACGCCTCCCCTCCCCCATCCCCAGCCCCGCATCTTTCCCCCCGACCCTGCTCTCTCTTCCGACTCCGATTCCCCTCGGTTTCCCACCCTCTCTCGCACAGGCACTTCTTTTTAGACCTTTCTACAGTAAGTACCATATATATTCAAGATATTTGTAGATTAAAGACAGTGGAAGGCTGCTGTGGAAGGAAGCACAGGGTGAAAGGACTCATTAAAAACGAGTGGCTAATGAGGCTGTCTCCTTTCAGTGCCCCTTTTAAAGTTGGTCTGGTTATGGGGCTAAAACAGAGGAATTAACCCCAATGGGAAAATCCTTAAGAACACTGATCAGACAAGCACGGGGTTTCATTGGATTTGAAGACCACTGAGAGCTCACTGTAGGCTTGAGTCTGGCATGCAGACTCCCTGCGCTGAGGTTGTTTCAAATGTCCGGCATGGGATCTCAAGACAGTACCTGCCCCTTAGCTATTCTGAATTG
Organism: Phoebastria nigripes; assembly: GCA_035582835.1. Classification (NCBI taxonomy): domain Eukaryota; kingdom Metazoa; phylum Chordata; class Aves; order Procellariiformes; family Diomedeidae; genus Phoebastria; species Phoebastria nigripes. Next base: position 301,685 of record JAYKAV010003175.1, on the reverse strand, counting down.
AGCTGAGCTGGCAGAAAGCAATTCAAAAGAGCCCAGAAGTGCTAGTTAAACAGCATGATAGGATTCCTGGCTTCTGGTCATGGCTTCTTGAATTATTTTCATACTTTGCCCAGTGTACAGTTCCCAAAAGAGAAGGCATAGGTCTGGACTTGTCCCTCTCTGACTGAAAAAAAACCCCTCTTATTCAGATAATCTGTTCAGTTCCTAGCTGAATGATTTAATGAGTCTGATATAAACACCACTTCCATTTTGAAATGACACACCTCGCTCAGTTAAGCATTTCAGTGCAGAGTCTGCATCTCCATAGGAATAGAGGAACTATTATGGTGGGACTCTACTTCCAACACATAAGCGTAATAGAGAGGCATATATTCATAAACACTCTAGTGCTTAGCTCTAGATAGTACTTTAGCTTCCTGAATTGTTCTTTATAGATATGCAGCCTTCTCTATTGCCTTCAGAGTCCAATACAGCATACCCACACCCGGTGTTGCCTTTGGGCAGCTGTTTCTCTTTGCTTTGGTTCCCTGTAAAATAAAGAAAAAATCCCTTTCCACAGGGAAGTTGAGTGGATTTTTTAGGCTAAATATGTTAAAGACTGAGATATACTCAGATATATAAAAGTAGGATCAGCACCTATCTTACATAAATTAGAAAGGCAGACTTTGCAAGCATCATTAAAGATCAGACACTCTGCAACTAATGAAAGCATCTAAGGTTATATTAGTTAAGGTATGAGTTTTGGGAAGTGATTTAAACTCTCCTGAGAATGTGGGAATGCAGGTCTACTTGGCACACAAAAAGAGATGTATTTAAGGAGCTTGTCATGGTCTTCACTAGTGGTGAAAAGACATAGAGTATGATCATTTGGTGATCGGTACAGACAACCACACTCATGCTCCAGCTTGTTTCATATGTTAAAACGTTGGTCCATAACTCCAATATTTGCTTCCAAGTTGCCATAAAGTCTGAAATAGGTAATGCCTTTTTTGACAGAGTACTTTTTTCTTCCTCCCTCACCAATAGTAAGGAATTGAATTAAAAAGGTATAAATATTAAGAAACAACATGGTTTTATGAAAAACACATCTTAGGGCTCATTATTTTTTCAACAAGATTACAAGTTTGATTGATAAAGACATAAATAATTGGTTATGCAGATTGATGAACTGCATAAATTTGGTATTCCTAGAGTACTGTAAGACATTTGCTTTGATTGATACAGCACATTCTGATTAGGAAGACAGGACAGTAAAAAATCAATATGGCACACATTATAATGATTAAAAATGGGCTAACTAACAGATCTCAGAAGGAAATGGTAGACAAAGAATCATCACTGAGCCTGTGCATTTCTACTGTCAGTTCTTGGTTCTGTTACACTCATCCTTCAATGACCTTGAAGAAGCTGGCAGGTGATCCCAAGATCAGGGGTAATCAGCTAAACACACACTCTCATCTTGAATCTGTAGCCAGAAAGCTTCGTGTGATCCTTGATGGTATAAATAAGTATACCTGTGAAAACAGATTAAGGTATATACAAGTATGAGTGAAACTTGACTAAGCAAAAATATTCACCATGTACAAAACTCTGCTACTGAGGAAATACTTTTCAAATTGAGTCATTTTAGCTTTACATTTTAAAATCAAGATCGAACGCCTTTCTGAAAGATAAGTGCTAGCTGAAATGGGAATTAATTCAGAAAAGTCGCATGACCTGTATATGCAAGAGGTCAGACTAGATGATTACAGTAGTCCCCTCTGGCTTTCTAATTTATGAAAGTGCTTTAGCAAAATAGATTCACCTGATGAATTTTAGTGCTGATTTATCTTTTCTTTTAATTATACTATTTGCATCAAGGCTAGTGCAACAGTTTACATCTGTTCCTTTCATATGCAAGTGAACAGCAAATGCTCAAAAGTATGTAATTCTTATTTTGTTAACTTTTTTTTTCAGTTCAAAACCTGTTTAACATGTGGCTTTACAAACTTCTGCAAACAAAGAATATACCAGCTACCCAGCACTTAAAAGAAGCATAAATTCAGGGTTATATCTATTAACCTTCTTATCTCAGGAGAGTACCGTCTGGTACTTTATTTAGCTAAAAGGTTCACATACATTAATATCTCTTCTAATCCATAACTTTCCATCACTAATCCAAAAATACTGAAATGAAATTACCAGCCCTAGAAGATATGCCTTGTGGCTTTCAGTGCCACTTATTATATGATATTAGACCATGTGAATATAAATCAAACACAATTTTATGCTTTATTGCATCTGATAGCTCACAGGAACTGACATTCATAGAGAACAAACCAACCCTACTTCAGCATCCAAGTTTATTGCTTTGTCAAACACATTTTCCCCCTCCATAATAATAATTCTATTGCAGACTTATGCTTTTATTAATCACACAAATAGGCAGCATTTTTTCATATCTTAGAGACTAGCCCTTTCATTTTAAAATCTATTTGATTCAGAGGATTAGCTCCATACTAGTCTAACAGCATATTAAATAAGGAGCCTTTTATCAAAGCAGAATGAATTTTAAAGTTTTTGCAAACTTGGGTTAAGGGGCAGCTGAGCAGGAGGGTTGCTGTTCAGCCCTTGCTGAACATTTTAACAGGTGCTTTCATTCTTGGGAAGCAAACCACATAAGCATGGCTGCTGAAGAGAAATTGACTGCTGTATTGGCAGTAGAGAAGAACTGTGTGAATATGTCCTTCCTTCCCATCTTCCTTTCACTGTTCTCATGTAACAGCTTTTCTCCGTCCCCTTTCTCTCTCTTTAAGAATATGCCTATTATGGGTAATAAGGGTATTAACTACCAGRCAGTAAGGTGTAAAGAGCCACAAAAGAAAAATGAATACTGTATTTTTTGTGAAAAGAGTGAATTAATCAGCAAATCTTATAAATGTACATAACGATGCTCCATCACACAATGCATTTGCGGCACCACATTTCCTTTGTCTTCCTTCCTTCTTGTCTTAGCATTAATTCAGCAATGAATTGTAGGTTAAAGAGGCAAAACTAGTTTTAACATGAGATATTATTCAAACCTCCTGTTGAATTTTTGGAACCACTGGTGATATAAGAAGCATCCAGCAATTAACCTTTTTTAGCCAATCATCTCAGCCATTTTTCTCTTTGTATGTAGAAAGCAGAATCCTGTTCAGCAGGATCCTGTTTTAAACAATCCAAGAGCTTGCTAAGATACYGTTACCAAATATAACAAGAATATCAGCTATGCTCTATTGATTTATTAGCTCACTAGCACCATTAAAATGAGGCAAAGCTAAGAGAACTTGCTCTGTTTCTAGCAGTGATCAGATAAGAAAGATCAGCAGTTGGTTAGATCATGCCATCTTCATTATTAATATCCACCAATGCAGAACATATTGGAACTGAAAAAGTCTGATTCTAGTCTCATTCACACTACTGTAAATAAGAATTAACTTCATTCATGTCAGTAGAGTTATGCTGCTGTAATACAAATTAAAATAATACACTGCATAGTTGTGCAAATTCAGGTGAACTGAAACCAATGTGAGAATCTGAGTCTTGGTGAAAATTCTGTTGTGCAACCTGCAACAGAATTGCCTACCATCATTCCTGTATGTTACAGGTATAATTTCCAAGGCAGTACAATTCATATAAGAAAAAAAGGTACACTGCTCCTCCATGCTTTTCTTGGGCCATTTGCTTATTAACAGCCAAATACTGAAAGGAGTTCAGAACAAAATTTGATTTTGATATATGAAAATGAATGTGTTCCATCTGCAGTATTCACTCCTCCACCGAGTCTACAAATACTTAAAAGCAAACACATTTAATGATCAGGGCACAGATCCAATCTCAACAGAACAAATTACAATACACCTTTCCTGGAGAGGTCTCTGAACTGTATATGGAAGCTGAAAGAGGGATGCCTGTTTACTCTTTTTTTTTTATAAGACAAGGCACGCCTAATGATAATTTCAGTCAGCAAGTTTAAATAAGTAAAAAAGAAAAAGCTCTTCTTAACTTCATGTTGATGTGAATACTGGAATTCATTGTTGTAGAAGCCAAGGCAAATTTATTGCAAGTCCATCAAAGCTGTTAAATGAAGCAGTTTGGATGCAGCACTGCATGTAAGAGCTCTGAAGCCAGAGAAAATATAACTCCAAATATAAACTGTTTCTTAAAATTAATTTCCCTAACATCTGCTCCTGACCCATTTGGAAACAGCACAGGATCTTTGGTGTGATCTGAGACAAGATGGATGCTTTCATATTAAGTATTTTGAGGAATAAGAAAGAAGAGGCACAAAGCTTTTTTTTTATAAAGAGTTTGGTTATTTTAAAGGCCTTTCAAATGAATTTAGCACAAACATTCAGTGCTCTAGAAAACATCATATTATTTATAGTAAAGGTTTTCATGGCGATTAGAGCTCTGGATCTACCCTTTACATCATGCAGCAAGGAACAATCTCTGTTCTGCAGAATGTACATTCTAAGTAGAGAAGATAGATTAAGAGTGGGAAGCTAAACAGTGACAAAGATGGTTTTAAGTGATGTATTACTTTTGGTATATGAAAGCTAAATGACACCGACCTGTACTTTCTGTCAGGTTTGCTGACCTACTGACAAAAGATCAGACCAAAAGTACTATATTGTCCTATTGCTTTCATCAGACTGTTTCTTACTTTGTTCTCTAATCCCTCAGAAAAGCACGTCATATTGCATGACGTCAAATAACCCTCTAACCAGTGTTACATCTCTGTCAGTGGCCAGGAATAGATGTGTAGAGGAGAACATAAGGGTAAGGTAAGTTTGCAATGATACTTTCCATCATTACAACTTCCCGTCTTTGAGCAATCTGTAAGTTAGCAGCTTCCTGAGGCAAACCATTATGTTTTTTACGTTTTTTCCCCAACAATTTTGCTTAATTGTTTTCTGAACCCATCTAAACCTCTCGCTTCCACTGTAACTAGAAGCAATGATTTCCACCGTTCGTTACAGTGTTCCTTCTTGCTACCTTTAAAACTGTTGCTGGATAATTTTATTTGGTTTGTTGTTCATGTATTATAAAAATTAGAATATTTCCCTTTCCATTTTTTCCATACCACTTGTGATGTTCTTTTCTTCATTCAAGTCCTTCTTGAAAGGATCTCCATTTCAGCAATCATTTTATTTTTGTTACTCAATGTAGCATCATCAGAAAACTTTGTTACCTTTTATATTCATGCCCTTTCCTAAATCATCCATGAATATGGTGACTAACACAAGTCATAGAATCATAAAATAGTTTGGGTTGGAAGGGACCTTTAAAGGTCACCTAGTCTAATCCCCCTGCCATGGGCAGGGACACCCTCAACTAGATCAGGTTGCTCAGAGCCCCGTCCAACCTGACCTTGAATGTTTCCAGGGATGGGGCATCTGCCACCTCTCCGGGCAACCTGTGCCAGTGTTTCACCACCCCTCCTTCCTTATATCTATTCTAAATCTGCCCACTTTTAGTTTAAAACCATTCCCCCTTGTTCTGTCGCAACAGGACCTGCTAAAAAGTTTGTCCCCATCTTTYTTATAAGCCCCCTTTAAGTACTGATAGGCTGCATTAAGGTCTCCCCAAAGCCTTCTCTTCTCCAGGATGAACAACCCCAACTCTCTCAGCCTTTCTTCATAGGAGAGGTGTTCCATCCCCCAATCATTTTTGTGGCCCTCCTCTGGACCCGCTCCAACAGGTCCATGTCTTTCTTGTGCTGAGGGCTCCAGAGCTGGACGCAGTACTCCAGGTGGGGTCTCACCAGAGCAGAGTAGAGGGGCAGAATCMCCTCCCTCGACCTGCTGGCCACGCTTCTTTTGATGCAGCCCAGGATACGGTTGGCCTTCTGGGCTGCAAGCGCACATTGTCGGCTCATGTCCAGCTTTTCATCCACCAGTACCTCCAAGTCCTTCTCAGCAGGGCTGCTCTCAATCCCTTCATCSCCCAGYCTGYATTGATACCGGGGGTTGCCCCGACCCAGGTGCAGGACCTTGCACTTGGCCTTGTTGAACCTCATGAGGTTCACACGGGTCCACTTCTCGAGCTTGTCCAGGTCTCTCTGGATGGCATCCCGTCCCTCAGGCGTGTCGACCGCACCACTCAGCTTGGTGTCATCTGCAAACTTGCTGAGGGTGCACTCGATCCCACTGTCTATGTCACTGATAAAGATATTAAACAGTACCGGTCCCAGTACGGACCCCTGCAGGACACCACTTATCACTGATCTCCATCTGGACATTGAGCCGTTGACCACTACCCTCTGGATGTGACCATCTAACCAATTCCTCACCCACCGGACAGTCCACCCATCAAATCCATACCTCTCCAGTTTAGAGAGAAGGATGCTGTGGGGGACTGTGTCAAAGGCCTTACAGAGGTCCAGATAGACGACATCTRTAGCCCTTCCCATGTCCACTGATGTAGTCACTCCATCATAGAAGGCCACTAGATTGGCCAGGCAGGACTTGCCCTTGGTGAGGGGTCTCGAATCACCTCCCTGTCCTCCACGTGCCTTAGCATAGCTTCCAGGAGGATCTGCTCCATGATCTTCCCAGGCACAGAGAGTGAGGCTGACTGGCCTGTAGTTCCCYGGGTCTTCCTTTTTCCCCTTTTTAAAAAAGGGGGTTATGTTTCCCCTTTTCCAGTCAGTGGGAACTTCACTGGACTGCCATGACTTCTCAAATACGATGGATAGTGGCTTAGCAACTTCATCTGCCAGTTCCCTCAGGACCCGTGGATGGATTTCATCGGGTCCCATGGGCTTGTGCACCTTCAGGTTCCTTAGATGGTCTCGAACCTGATCTTCTCCTACAGTGGGCAGCTCTTCATTCTCCCAGTCCCCACCTTTGCCTTCTGCGGCTTGGGCGGTGAGGCTCAAGCACTGSCCGGTGAAGACCGAGGCAAAAAAGTCATTGAGTACCTCAGCCTTCTCCGTATCCCGGGTAACCAGGTCTCCCGTTTTGTTCCAGAGAGCGCCCACATTTTCCCTCGTCTTCCTTTTATCCCCGATGTACCTGTAGAAGCTTTTCTTGTTGCCCCTGACATCCCTGGTCAGATTTAATTCTATCAAGGCTTTAGCTTTCCTAACCTGATCCCTGGCTGCTCAGACAACTTCTCTGTATTCCTCCCAGGCTACCTGTCCTTGCTTCCACCCTCTGTAGGCTTCCTTTTTGTGTTTGAGTTTGTCCAGGATCTCCTTGTTCATCYATGCAGGCCTCCTGGTGTTTTTGCCTGACTTCCTCTTGGTTGGGATGCATCGCTCCTGAGCTTGGAGGAGGTGATCCTTGAATATTACCCAGCTTTCTTGGGGCCCTCTTCCCTCCAGGGCTTTATCCCATGGTATTCTACCAAGAAGATCCCTGAGGAGGCCAAAGACTGCTGAAGTCCAGGGTAGTGAGCTTGCTGTGCGCTGTCCTCATTGCCTTAAGGATCTTGAACTCCACCATTTCATGGTCACTGCAGCTAAAGCTTGAGCTTCATATTCTCCACCAGCCCGTCCTTGTTGGTGAGAACAAGGTCCAGCATAGTACCTCTTCTCGTTGGCTCCTCTATCACTTGGAGAAGGAAGTTATCATCRACGCATTGCAGGAACCTCCCGGATTGCTTATGCCCTGCTGTGTTGTCCCTCCAACAGATATGGGGGTGGTTGAAGTCCCCCATGAGGACCAGGGCTTGTGAACGTGAGGCTGCTCCTATCTGTCTATAGAGGGCCTCATCCRCTCGGTCTTCCTGGTCAGGTGGCCTGTAGCAGACCCCCACTGTAATGTCACCTGTCCCTGCCCTCCCTCTAATCCTGACCCATAAGCTCTTGGTCGGCTCCTCATCCATCCCCAGGCRGAGCTCCATACACTTCAGCTGGTCATTGAYATAGAGGGCGACACCCCCTCCTCATCTCCCCTGCCTGTCCTTCCTAAAGAGCCTGTATCCCTCCATCCCAACACTCCAATCATAGGAGCCATCCCACCACGTCTCCGTGGTGTCATCTCAAATGGTGTACTTTTCAGCACATTGGCTTTCAGATCATTAGTTTAAAAACTTCCCCATAACTATTCTTATTTTAAGTTTCATCAATGGCTTTCATTTTCCTTGGATAGACTACCTCTCTTGTGTCAGTTCCATATTTTTTTAGTTTCGCCCGTTCCTAATTAACTGACTCTGCTCTTCTTTATGCCACTTCTCAGACACATATTGACACTCTGCACTCTCTCTAGCCCTTTGTATGGTACAGATAACATTTCTCAGTACATCTTTTCTCAGAGATTTTATATCATCTGTTGCTACTATTCTATAATATGACCTCTTGAATTTCCATTTTTACGTTAAGCCATCAGAAAACAAGACGGAAGTATTTTGTCAAGAGAATAGTTCACAAAGCATCAGAATCATTCATATCCATGTCTTTGTCCACTCTTTGCTATTTTGTTTCTTAAGGTGTGATTTCATATTCTGTTTATGCACTTATATTTTCATGTGGCATTTAAAAACTTTACTGCTGCCTAGATAGTTTATTCCATACCTACTTTATATTTTTTCTAGCTTAATAAAATATTTCAGTTAAGTAACAGGGAAGTTCTTACTTTCCTCTTGTTTTTAATGAACTGCTGCATGAATGTTTTTCTTAATCATTCAATGAAACAGAAAGCTAACAAGAGCTTTTAAGTGGCTATATACTACTTTGCACTGCAACATGCAGAACTTTGCAGTAATTTCCCTAATTGTTCTAAGGCTTCTTGTGATATAAAAACATGCATCAGAAATTGAAGATATAATGGCATACAATTTCTGAAGAAAACAAAGAATCTTTTGCATATTTTGATCTGACCCCTCTTGGACAGGATTYTAATCTTCCAGTCTATGGGGTGAAAGTGCACTGTTGTGCCAGCATAACCTGCACTGATTTGTTTTAATTCTGCATTTTGCTACTGCATCTATAAAATGTATATCTACTAAGGAGATTGTTAGCAAGAAGTGTGAAACTGAACACCAAATCAGTGAATACCTTGATTGTTCAGGCTCTAAGATGACACCGGGCCAGAAATAAATAAATAACAGAAATTGTCTCTTCTACAGAATCCTTAAAGCTAGAACCTTTAGTGGTCTTCTCCAGCTCCCCAAGTATTGAATTTTGCGTTCTGTGTTCATCTCTTACTGTCAGTTGCATATTTCAGTAAGTCTTACCTTACCTGGCTGTGCATCAAAGAATACTGTCAGTCCTATTCATTATCCAGTGTCCTATTAGACAGTGACTGGCTCAGATATTTACTCTGTTAAACACTGAAAATCAATAATTTTGCAAAAAGAGGAAAATATAATAAAATGAAAAAAAACCAAAACAAACCAAAAATGCAAAAAATGCCAAAGAGGAAAGGAAATGTTAAAAAGCCTAGATACAGATCAACCTTGTACTACAGAAATTAGCCTAGCCTGAATATCAGATGAGTCCTTTAGTGAATTAAACGCATATTTTCATAGCTCTGTCAAGTCACCTAGACAAATCTAGCTTCAGTTCTCATGCCTGAGAAAACCAGTCCTTATGATTAAGGACAGATTTTTCTCTCCCCTTTGCCACTTGACAGATTTTGAGCCTCAGATAATTATATTTCTGTCTGCTATTAAAATCTTTTTGTATCTATGATTTAAAATAAAGACGTGTGTGTACTTTGCAGGATGAACCTATTACCTATGGAGGGGAGGAGGAAGAAGTCATTTAAGGACTGTCTCTGCTACTGGTAAAGGCAATTGTGAAAACATCAGTCCCGTGACCAGATGTATGCAAACTTACCCACCTATTGTGCAGCACCCCAGTGGGGTTGGCAGGACCCTGAATGAGCTCAGACGTGTGCCAATGCAGACATGACTGTTGATTCAGACCAACGGACTGGAAACCCATCAGCACAAGAACCTTCCTTGCCTTTTTCTGTGTCTATAAGCAAGCTGCAAGCTGTCAGAGTTATATGTGTAAACAAATTATTATAATCTCTCACGTTACCGTTACATTTTGGGGCACCAGCACTGAAAAGGACAAACACTTATTTTTCTGTGAAGTTGAAAGTGTGAGGCAGTGCTTAATATGCATTGAGTGATGAGTATGAACCTGGAGATCATAGCAGACCTGCAACCTTAGGACTCTTTCAGTAACACTTTTTGGGTGATGTCTGAGTCTGTGCAATTCTTCCAGTGATTTGTGAAGATAAATAATCCATTTTTTTCCAGGATCTCAGGCTATAAACCAGACTTTCACTCTGTGATACTGTTAATTCTTTCCTCTTCTAAAATGTAACTRTATTGGCTGCACATTTGTCATTTACTGTTATAGAACAGCTTGCAAACAAGGCAGCCTTGTCTCAGTTTAAGTTCAGCTGGATCATGATTAGCCAAAGTCTTCAACTAAAGATCTGAAGATCTCGTGGTGAAGTGTGAGCAGAGATTGGGAAAGTATTATTTGAAAAAGCATTATTCACTTTTTTCCTTCCAAGTTTTCTGCCTCTTTAAATGCTTAAGCCTCCTCAGATGTTCCTCACTGTTTCTTCAGTGGCTTTTTCTTCTGGATTTCAAAACTCTAGGTGTAAAAGCCATTTCTTGTGAAGCATAGCTGAGCTCTTAGCATTTTCACTGCAGGCAGGATTATATTTAATGAACGTCATGAGGATTCTGTATGTTTATACACATCATAGTAAGTTACTTGCAACCATTTATAGAAAACGCTGTCATCACTTAACCCCAGCTTCTAGTTACTCATTTGCAAACTGAGTTCACAGAACTTCCTTACTATGAATGACTGTAAAAACATAAATTTAAGGTGCTATAAGTGAAGGAGGTGAAGGATGACAAGTTGAGCACCTAAATTTATATGAGTTGCATAAATCCTGGCACTGGTGCGCTGACTGAAGTCCAGACTAAGTCCACTAAGTCCAAACTAAATGTCAGAACTTGAAAAATCTGTCTCTTCCTTTAGCTGTTTTGTCTCATTTCTGAAAATTTGCTTAATCATTCATTTTGTATAAAAATAACCACAAATGATTCTGGCTTCAAAATATCTGCTCACATCTACAAATACCTAAATAGAGTTGGTTTATAACCTGTGTATAAATATATGCATTTTGTTATAGGACTTATAAATTGCTTCTTCATTTTCCATTCTCCTTGCCAGAGAATAAGAGTAAACTGGACCATGAGATGGAGAATCTACACTGAATAAAGAGCTGTTACAAGTGCACCCCAAATTATTAGTTACTTTGTTGTTAAAGTTCATTGAAGGTCTCTAATTAATATGCATGTGCAGGGAGAAAGGACAGTTTGCAGAATTATACAAGAATATAGTATCATTAAATAGATCAGTGCTGTTGTCTCATCAGTAATACTGTTGGATGTGCTAGTCAATCTGTTATTCAAAGAGCACACTGCAGGTTTGTAAAAAGGTGGTGAGAATGATAAAGACAATGAGAACGTCTTTGAAAAGAAGTTGAAAAWAGGGGATGTTTTGCCAGAGGAAACAAATCAGAAGGGATATCAGTAGAAGTGTGCCAAAAAATGAACAGCAAGAGGAAAGCAAACTACATATTTCTGTTCTCTCTAACTCATGGCACAAGAAGGAATCACCAAATGAAATTAGTAGTGGGAAATACAGAACAGATCCAACAGCTTTTCTTCCAACAAGGTAAAAATAGACTGTAGAACTCATTAAGGTAAAAAATTTAGCTACCTTTTAGAAGGTCTCATCATTCATACAGATAACAAGAATATCCAGGCTTGTCACTGTTAATTATTACAAAAGGTTTGGCTTAGCTATCCTGTGTTAGAAATTAGGTGAGATTTCTGAAGTTTCCCATGGAAAATTAAACTACCTGGTATCCTATTGCTCATAGGTTAACACACTATGAAATCTGTTCAATAAATGTGATAAGCTGCACCTTAAAACCTAAATTTCTAAGCTAAATTTATTTTCTCTGCAAATCCAGCTTACTGTAAGTAAACAAATTGTCCCCAGATAAACTATACATCTACTGTTGTCACAAAATAACAGCAAAGATGGATGATTACAGTTGAACTGAATGTTTTCCAAGTTACATTATCAGTTGCAAATAAAAAAGTTTAAAAGAAAACAATTTAAGAAAAGTATATTCCTTCTTAAATATAACATTGTAATCTTCTCTGTGGATAATTAAGAAAACAGGTTTCACCTGCTGTCAAAGCATCAGTGCAAAAGCTGCATAAATATACACCTCAGAACACAGAAATTCCAACTCAGATATGCAGATTAAGCCCCCCAAAATTGTGCCTGTGTGGTGTATGCAGGCAAGATAACCTCACAGACTTCTAGTAATACATACATTCTTAAAGTCTGTACTTGGGTCTTACTCCTTCTACAGAGAATATGAGAGGCTAGCATAAGTAACCTGGAAACTGTCTTAAATTACTCTTCAGTAATTCAAGACATTTACACAGAAACAGGCTTCCTATTCCCACATCCGTTAACAGAGCTTAATATTGTAGGTTGAGAGCACACTGGATAGCAAGCAATGCTCCAGAGAAGAGGACTGACACTGCCTCCTGTGCATCAATCCATCTCCTAGGAAACCAGTAGTTAATTCATTATCCAAAAACTATTCCCTCACTTTACTAAAGACGGGTTAGTCAGATCATATTTTTCCACTCTGTGAGGAGGAATACAGTTAAGAGGGAATACACTGAACCTAGCAGCCAAATGCCTCCTTTTGCTATTAATACCATTGCAAGCAGCTTTACAGTGTAGTGTTGATAACACCCTGGATTGTGTTGTACTGTATTGCTGTAATACTGTACTGTATTATCTTGTGACTTTCAGTACTTTTTCTTTCAGCCTGAAGTGCAAGATGTGCATTTCCTACATAAATGGTATATTAATAATTTTTCTTCATATATTGCCATTCCCCATGCCCAAAGAAACGCAGCTTCTTTGCTGTTCTATAAGCTGTAGCATTTTATGTTATTATATACTAAATTATTACTCTAAGACTCTCTTAGTGACCATTTTTTGAACCTAGATTTTAGATTTGCTCTGTGAATATTGTTTTGCTGGACATTCATTCATAGGCAGGGTTTTTTTAAAAAGGATGATGAAATTATTCCCATTTAAGCAACAACACAGAACTTACAATTATCTCTATGGAATTCTGTGTGTATTTTTATTGTAAGATAAAAATTTATTAAATAACAGTAATAAATAAAACGAATAAACAGATCAAACCAGTTATTAAAGATTAACAAAATAGTCAAAACTGCAGTACTCAAATAAAATAATTTCATTTTTAGAATAAATTTCTGTCTGAATGGGCTTCTGGAAAGTATATCACGCATGTAGTGATGTACCGCAGAGTAATGGGTAGCACCCTTTCAGTTGTTCACCTCTGCTCCATGTGTTCTGCTAAATAGTCTTTGACCAGTTTCACAAAAGTTCTGCTGTTTAGAGTGGAAGTTGACTTCAGATGAGCAAAACGTTTACCATCTGCTTGTCTATGTGCTTGTCCCCAGAGTGCCTATGAGTGTGTTTAACTGTTAATTGAAGTAATGAATACATCTATAACTTTAATTAAACAGGGCCAGGGCCTGTACTCTGGTCCTGAGTTAACGTGTCACAGGCTAGCTACATCAACACTACTTTGCACTTGTCTTTGGGTCTCCTTGACTACATCTCTACTGGTACTGGCTATATCTATACAGTAAACTAAACAAAACGTAAGCAATGCCTGAGTATGGTTTGGAGGTTAAAATAGGTCAGGAACCATTTCCAACACACAGTTTTCAGGACATCACCCATTTTCCAAGAAAAGAGTTTTTCTATGCTGACATGAGCCATGCCATGTCAACTGGTGTCATCAGAGGAAGGTTTCTGGCTTGTTTGTTTGTCCCTGGATCCTCCTTCTTGCCCTTCTTGAAGATGGATGTGACGTTTTCATTATTGCAGTCAGCAGAAATCTTCCCTGATTGTCATGACTTTTTAAAGATGACAGAGAAAGTCCTCTCAATGAAATTAGCCAGTTCCTTCTGCATCACTGGATTCTTCCCATCCCTCAAAGCTGAGTTTGCTTAAGAGTTCCTTAACTGTATCTTCTTCTGCTATAAGTAGTGTTCATTCTCACACCCTCTGCTACTAGACCCAAGAGGCCTGAGAGCAGACCTTACCAGTAAAGACTAAGACAAAAATGTTATTGAATACTTTTGCCGCTTCTGTATCCTTTGCCACTAGGTGAGCACACTGAGCAGTAAATTCACATTTTCCTTAGTTTTCCTTCTGCTGTTGCTGTACATTAAGAAACTCTCATTTTCATTCACAGATCTCACTAGTTTCAGCTCTAGCTAACCTATGGCTTTCCTAACTCCACCCCTACATACTTAGACAATATCTCTATATTGCCCAAAGCAGCCCATCCCCATTTCTACCTTCTCTGTATTTCCTTCTCATTTGGCTCAACACGATGGCAAATCCACTTTCAGGACTGGACAAGATAAAAATGATCATGGTCACCTGATGTGAAAGGCTTAACCAGTATGAACACTGCTAGTACAAATGTGTTCGTAATTTTCTGAAGAGTTTTTAAGCCAGGTGAGGAATCATCAATTCTTCACAGCTAGCATAAAACTTTGATAAATAACCCATTGTATGTTCTCTTTGAATCATCAGAACTACATTCATGTCCTTATTTTTCATCTGGGTGCAGCTGGTACTGCTAGGTGACCCAGTAGCACCCAGATCTTGGGTTGATTATGATTGAACTGTGGCCTACATCTTGCTGATGCAGCTGAAATGTTAGCAGGGAGCTGTTGGTTACCTCTCCTGTGGATTTCAGCTGCAGGTCCTGCAGCCCATACCACAGTGTTCAATATTTATTTCCTGTTGGAACACACTTTGTTTACTTAGTTAGGATGGATTTTCCTAGGAAGAGAAGTGCCTTTGATGTTTTCTGTGACAAGTGCTATACGCATTATGCTTGGACTGAGTTTTTAGTTAAATGAAATCAAGCAGTGCAGGTAATAAATCATAGCAGTTACAAGTCAATAAAAGACCGTGAAAGTTAGAACAAACTGCCTTGTTCTTATTCCAAAATGCAGAGTTGGAAAGAAAACCACAGTAACCTAGAAAACATAAAGAAACAGAGTTAAAAAAACTGGTCATCTTTGAAGAGCTTATTGTGGGAACAGACAAGAAAGAAAAATGTGGGAGGGCAAACAGGAAAATAGAGATATGCAGACCTTTCTAATGACCTAAAGAAAATAATTCATGCTGCTGGAAATCAAACTCATGTCTCCTGATTCCAAACCTTTTATCTTACACACCAGACCTTTGCACCTCAGAACTACAGGACTGTGACCAGTGTGGCAATGTGGCCTGATAAAAAAAGTGACATCCACAAGCCCAAGCATTTTAATATATTATTTACATCTGAAATCATATTCTTCCTTTGAAGCAGTGGATCACAGCAGAGCTATGACTGTGTGCCCTGTTATTTCAGCTGTTAATCAAAGCCTCTGTTCCTTGTACTGGATACCTATTGAGGGTTACACGCAAGGGAGGCTGCTGGAAAGGCTTGAACAGACGCTGCTCTTAATCAGCACCGATTAAGGCTTCTCCCAAGCTCAGTTTGGCTCCCTGTAACATGGGAGAGTCACTTAGCTATGTCTAGGTCAGGTGCTCACAGGGGTGATGTTTAAATGTAACACGTCATAAGTGCAGGTACGGAAACCCACTCTGCTTCCAGGCAGGCAGCCAACTACCATTGCCAAGAGCTCACAGCTCCTTGTGGGAGCTTCCATCTGGGTAAATAAGTGGTATTTAGCATGAAAGTGAGGCTATGTCTATACTAATAAATTAGTATTCCAGACACAATTCTCTAGCAATTGCATCCATACTACTTAACTCTTTTACTCTTCAAATCAGGGTACCCATGTCCAAGCTGTATTTCAATTCACTAGTATAAACCTAGGCATAGTCTGAACGTGTACAACTCCTGCCAGTTAGTGATCCCTGGAAGTTTGATGTCATTCTCAATGAAACCAAAAGAAATATTTGTGTTTGAAGAAAGGCATGTGGCGCAGCATCACATGAATATTTCCTTGGATACATGAGCAGGAGTAGACAGATCAACTACTGTAACTCAAGGATTTCTGTTGTGGAGTAGTCCAGCGATGTTCTTAGAGCAAGGGATAGCTTAGGGCCATTCTGAATTATTCCACTTGCTCACAGCCTCAAGGCCTGTTCAAAGCCGCAATTGCAGAAATTGCCAGTGGGTCTAGTTAAGTACAAGGAATTGCTTTTTCTCCCAGCAGTGCCCATAAAATGCCTCTTAAAAAATCAGGAAACCTTCTAAATGTCTTGACTTAAAGCCACTTGGTTTTGGATCCTATCCAAGCACTCCAGAAATTTTTCTTAGGTGACACAAGAGATGACATGAAGTTTCTAGGGAGCCACTTGGAAAAATTAGTTTGGCAGTAGTTTCAACTATAAGGAAGGAGTACTATAATCTGTGCTATAACCCACATATTTCTTGCATTTAAATTGCTCCTGGGAAATGAAGGACTGTTACCAAATTAGTTGAAGGATTCCAGTTTACCTCTTACAAAGATATGACCTAAATGAACCAACCATGGGAGGTCTCACCTTATCAAGTACTAGCACAGAGATGGTGCTGATTCTAGTCATATACTTACTTCTGGGCTATAAAACTTTAGGTGATAAAATTGCTAGGGAATATCTTAAGGAAAAAAAAAAGAAAAAAAAAAAGCATCAGCAAAGAAAAAATAGCTCAATTTTAGAGCTATTTAAACCATTAAAAAAAGATTTTTTCCCCACTGATTCTTTATTTCCAGAAAGACAACAGAGTTCTGTTAAGTCACATCTTCAACATAAAACAGACAGCTCCAGGCACTAGAAGGGTATACATACTACATTTAGCACATTGAGATTTACTCTCCCTCACTTCACCTTCCCTAAAGCAACAGCCTACAGAGCCTGAAAAATGAGCATGCTTGCATGGGTGCAAGTGACAGGCTTACATTATGTGGAATGAATAAGAAAATAAACCCTCTATTTTTCTTTTTATTTTATGAATGATTATTTATAAAAGAGACAAGAGAGGTTAAAAAAAGAAAACAAACAGGAAAGGAACCCAAAGTGATTATATTTTAGGCTGACAGCAAAAATTCACAACCCACAATGTTTCTGTGTTAGGCAATAACATCTCTCCCCAGATTATAGATGCTTAAATAGAGTACAGACAAAGATTTAAGAAAGTACCATCAACTCATAGGAATCTTACAAAGTGTTTCTATTTGAGAAGAATTTGAAAGGTTTCCAACATGCTGATGGCAGGCACATGTCAGACACAACACTACTCCATTTCATTTGAAAATAAAAGCTATTCTATACATTGGGATACAGGCTCAAAACAGCACACTATTGGTTAAAAATCAAAGAAAGATCTCACCTAAAGCTGCCATGACAAAAACTATTCAAACTGTCATCAGTGCCAATGCATGAGTCCAGGCACTGGAACTTGAGTATCCACAATACAAAGTTGTGAAAATTGTTCTTGACCTGGTTTTCAAACATACTAAACAATTCATCTGCCAAACAGTTCCTGGGAATAGTTCAGGAGGTAGCACAGACAAAGGAATATTCCCGATAGAGTCTATGAGTAATGAAACCTCCTGTCTTGGAGACAAGTTTAGTAATACAGACATAGCCAAACCGTACCAGTTCTCCTCAGGACTGGAAAATGAACCTGGACATTGCTACTTTGCTAATACAGATGTAACCTGACAACATTTAGAGCGTATCACCAATGTAGACTTACTTTTAAGTTTTCTGTCTAGAAAGTGGCCTTGTCTTCCATTTGTACTGACATACTGAAAAATTAGCTGTCAGATCCCCTGTGAATACGTAAGCAGCATCTGAGAATAGTAGTTAAGGTAGCTGATAGTTAAGATGCTAGCATTGGAGGAAAAAAGATCTCCTGATCTCAGGGGATCTAMCTTCATCATTAAGCTAATGTCATTTAAGTATGACAAAAACCAACCCTTGTAATTCTCCCACCTGCAGCAGAATTGTATTTCAAAATGAAGAATCAAGCAGTAGCACATCTGCTAGTATGTGCTAAATAATTTGCTTTCTTCACTGACTGACAATCACATATTTTTACAGAACTGATTTTCTAGACAGCCTAGTGAGGGTTCTGTGATTTCCATTATTCATTACTTTTTTGAGCTGTTAGTCAGTAGACAGGAACTCCCATGACTGTCTCCATTTTGAGAAGAAATGAATGATAAAAATGGGATTCTTCTTCATCCTACACACAAAGCCTGTTTTCCCTGAGCACAAGAGGAACAGGACCTTGCTTTTAGTTTCCTCCGGACATCTTCTCAGTCAGTTTTGAACCCACAGAGCTCCCTTCTTAGAACCAGGTGCATGACTGTTTTTCATCCTGTCTTTTTCTCCTCATGAGTATACATTCTTTCAAACAGTCTGCACATCTCTTCAGTTGCAACCAGTCAAAAGGAAACATCTCACAAAGTGTAAATCATCTCTGCCCTGGCTTTGATATTTAGGTAAGTTCTTGTCGTGGTTTAACCCCAGCCAGCAACTAAGCACCACGCAGCCGCTCGCTCACTCCCCTCAGGTGGGATGGGGGAGAGAATCGGAAGGGTAAAAGTGAGAAAACTCATGGGTTGAGATAAAGACAGTTTAATAGGGAAAGCAAAA
>JAYKAV010003175.1:216012-280603 GCA_035582835.1 Phoebastria nigripes | reverse complement strand
AAGTCCTTGACTAGTAGACTACTTAGCAACAACTAAAAACATCAGTGTGTTATCAACATTCTTCTCATACTAAATCCAAAACATAGCACTATACCAACTACTAGGAAAAAAAAAAATTAACTCTATCCCAGCTGAAACCAGGACAGTTCTTTAGGAGATGTCTTCTTAATTTTTATAGCTGTCAATCTGTGCAGGAGTTTTACTTGTTGCATGTATTTAAGATAGAAGGCTGAACTAGATGTTTTTTTGTTTAAACTGAGTTTGTTATTGTCTATTGATCAAAGACCTATTCACAGGAACCAATAACACCTTCTAGTTCAAGAAATATCTATGTGTCTCTCATCATTTCCTATGATTAGTCATGATGGAAGAAAACCATTGCAAGTTTGATGATAGTTAAATTCAATCAATTTTTCACTGCCTGATCATTAGAAATTCTTCTGAGGAGTGATGTTTTTCTGGTGGATCAGCAATTGGCACTTTTAAAGGACCTGATGATGACCCAACTCTAGACAGCTTGAATTATACCCTCAGTAACTCAACAAGAGTTGAACCCACAAGTGACATCAACTAAAAAATCATCTGCTAAATTGGACTTCTCCCTGGGAGCCTAAGCCATGAGGAGTAAGTCTGTGTCATTCACATGGTAGACACATTAGCTACGAACCAGCTTCACAAGCTGTTAGCAGACAAACCCTGGGAAACCTGTCTGACCCTGAAGGCCATGTAGGCATTTGCCAGTGGGAGAGTAAGAATCAGAACAACGTCTGGAGCATGCATGGGGCCTAGGAAGAGTTCACTATCATGAAACTCTCGTGATTTGTGTATGTCTTAAAAGTTAATAATACTAGCATTCCCAGTAATCAGAAATTGAATGCAGTACAAAAACTGGCTCATTGCTTACATGGTCCCAACTTTGTGAGGATTAGCATGATATCCTCTGGGCAAGTAAGTCCTTTGGCTCCACACCAAATGCAGGATACTCACAGAATGGCATTGGATGTGTGGCAGAATTATTTAACCTATATGCCTCTAAAGATAGAACACAGATGCTAGATCCTGTTTAATAGATGGTCTCCTCTTGGCATATACTTTATTATCTATGGCATAATGGTCACATTTATCCAAAATAATTTAGATGCTGAACTGAGACATCCAAGTCAGGATTGTCATCCTCCTAGGGTCAGAGTGGAGAGAGAGAGCAAGGCAAAAAAGTCTCCAGAGACCTGAAATCTTAGACAGGCTTGTCTGGAAGCCTTCCCTCACCACAGAAGGAACTTGAAGAACCTGTGTTTTGAACTTAAGTGTCTTTGTTAATTGCTTAAAGATAGGCAGAAAGAAGGTTTTACGCTAGCATGATGCTTGAACGGGTGCCTAGTAAACATAAAGGGTTGTTGTGTGCCAGCTATATTGAACTTTGTGAACTGTAATCACTAGATCCCAGCCTGGACTAGACACACATAACTATGATACTTCTCAAAAATAAAGGTGGAACTTTCTAGTGTTACCAAGACAATTCTTTGTTAAGAGAAGTATACTAACATATTAGATTTCCTATTAAAGTACAGAAGAAAATGTAGCTCTGAATCCACTTTAGAAATTTCTGTTTATCCATCCTGTGCATGAGAGCTGTATTCTCTTCAGTTTAATCCACAGATGCCAATGTAAGATTTTCCTTTTTCTTCTGTTAACTCTTTATACCTATGTTTAAAAGATTTACCTGTTATGTAAGTCTGGTTTTGCATCTTGTGAGATTTGGGTCTTTGAGTTAAAGAGCTACAAGCTGCACCTTAAATGTAATAGAACACAAATTAAATCTTTGAAATTAGGTCTAATTTTACTTTTATATTTTTAAACTAAGATTCTAAACTACCACAGGCAAATATCTTTTTCTCCTAACTTTTTCATTTTACTACTACTCACATTTTGAAGTTGGCCAGTTACAGCTGACAATATAGCATTAAACATACTTGTTTATTGCAAGCATATTCTGTTTTTTAAATGTGGGTGAAGTCTACTACTTCAGACCGTTTTAATTAGCATACAAGGCAAAATACTGTACAAGATAAATGTATGTCTTATCATTAATAAACTGACTTAATAGACCGTGATTATTTTATATTTTATRTTAATTCTTTAAAATGTAAAATAATGTATACAGCATACTCCTAGCTGGTAACTTGTTCCTTGACTTTATGTTGCTAATACATGGAGGCTAAAAATTGTTTCGCTAGATTATAAGATGCTACATGTTCTTATTTCCTGATTAGTTTACTGCTATTTTTAATATTGAGATAAGAATTTGCAGTCTGTTCTTCTCAATATTTTGTCTACGTTTTATTTAGCAAATATTTCCGACAACAAATTTAATTGCTAGAAACGAAATGGCAGCTGAGCAAAACTAAGTGCAGAATTACTCAGAACAAATACATAAGAGAACAGAAGTGGGTATCCACATGTCTGAGAGGTTTTCATCATTCTTTTTGTTGGCTATAGTCAACTTGTACTACTCCTGAATCATTAAATCATTTTTACCATAAGCAGGTGGAGAAAATGGTCAATAATTTGAATGCTTTGCACAAATTTAAACATATCCATGGCTGATAATACATTTGAAGGGATCTGTGATCTGCCAGTTCCCTGAAGGTAAAGCACTACCTACAATGAAAAACTCTTTCTTAAAAAAAAATGAAGTGCAAGGAAGAAAAGATAAAATAGTGGTAAAATAAACAGCTGGGAAAATATTAGAAATATGTCCAACATGCCTGCAAACCTTTGATTATTTTTATTCTTTAGATTCCTGCTTGGCTTATCAGCAGAGGCAATGCTTTGTGCTTAGCCATGCAAATTTTCATATCAAGAAACAGCTGCTGTTCAGATGAAGTACTGGAGGAAAAATAATCCGTTCTGTGCCAACTGCAATGTTTGTTTCAGAGTGTGCTTCCCAAAAGTGTGTCATTAGCACAGTAACTTAAAGGTGACGCAGAGAGGTAGCTGGCAGGGTATTATGCCCATAATGTAAAAAAAAAAAAAAAAAAAAAAAAAAAANAAAAAAAAAAAAAAAAAAAAAGAAAAAAAAGACATATCAACAATATATATATATTTGCCTCCTTTGATGTTTTCAGAAGCATGGTATATAATATAAAGTTAGTAAATACTTGACCTTTACTGAGAACTAACCAATGTTTTCTGACATGTATTATGCTATTTCAATCTTTTAAATTGGCAAAATGGCTAAGTGTAGGTTTAATGACACCAAAAGAGAAAGGTTATCATTCTCTTTCTTTCCATTTTCCTGGCCTTTTTTCATATTTAAAATGTTTTTTTATGTGAACACTTCTATTTTATTCATCTGTAGCTTGGCAAGTCTTGTCCATGTTAGTAATACATCCTTAGGGTAGAATCTATTTCTGTGGTTTGAAATAGCTCTCTGGTGTGTGGAACTTGGACCTTGTGCTTTTCTTTTATGGTATAATATCTTAAAGAGCACAGATGTGGAACCTGACTCACAAAATGAAAGCAAGAATCAAATTCTGTTTTCTTTTACATCCAGGYATCCCAGGAAAGCCAACAGAATGAATTGCATGAGTGAAAGCAAATTTTATCAGTAGCAAATTGTTTTAGGATGGCATTCTGACTTTGCTGGGTTACAGCTGATCCCTCCTCGAATACAGCTAACATTGATGGATCATCTAACTTGGTCGACAAATGCTCATGTATTTTGTGAAGTTCTGGAGCTGATCCCCGCATCTAGCATACTACTGGCTTGCCTGTAATAAAGTGGGAAGACAAGAATGGCAATAAATGCTACTATACAAGTTACAGCCCATTACCACAGCAAGATGCACACACCCCAGGCTCTAGGAAGGAGGTTCTGCTCCAGCTGTACATGACTAGACATAKGTGCAACATACTACAGGCTTTCTTGTACAACTTGAACATAGCTACCAACAAGCATTGTTATGTGTCCACTCTCACACGAGCACAGCTGTATGTATGGCTACCATTAGTAAGTGTTCTTGCTTTGGACAGTGATTTCAACAGTCATCTGCTCACATCACATATATCATATATGTGATGTGATATATATCACATCACATATCATCACATCACGTACGTGTGGCTAAATGCCACACCTAGGGTCTATACAGTACAGTGGAAGCAAAACAACAATGCTGAGGCAAACTAAAGGTCCATTAGATATGGTATTCTTCCTCAGTTGCTGGCAGCAGATGCCCAGGAAGAACATAAGAATACAACAAGCATATAATGATACTTCCCACAAATAACCTCCCAGCTTCCAGCAATCCTTGAGCTAGAGTATTTGCATTCAATAGCACGTTGATTTTTGTTCCATAATTTTGTCGTTTAATCCAATCTATATTTTCAACAAGCACAGCCTGCTCTGAGAAGGATTTCCAAAATTTGACTACTTATTATATGAAATTATACTGTCTTTTGTTTGTTTTAGGTTTGTCATGAGGACAGTTAATGAACAAAACACTGGTTTTAATTCAGCAATTGCCACTTGGCCACAATAATAACCTGAAAGAGAAAATTTATGCCTTGTGGCTCACTGAGTAATGACATCATGACATGACTGTGTTTGTGTGATTTATTAACACTTATAAAAATAAATTAAGTTGATTTCAGCTGCTATCATATTTAGTATAAAAAAGGGAATACATTTCTAACCAGAAGAGTTCTTCCAGACCAGCAAAATGGATAACATTTAGTGGTGTTCCTTAGTCACTAAAAGGTTCAAATGAACCTGAATTACAAAACTAGGAAGAATGAGTATTATAGCTAAAAGACCATCTTGATTTAACAAGACATACCTCCAAACCATACAAAGTTAACAGTGTAAGAAGAGAGCAATCCCTTTGACTGGGAGATCCTGCTCCACCTCCGTGAGCAGAATGGTAGAATGATATCCTTCCATACAACTACAAAAATTTTGAAGCTACTCTAAGAACGGTTGTGTGTAAATGCCCTATTTATGTCCCTTTTACATCTATCAGATGTCCACATGTGTGTACAGAGCTGTAGGTCGGAAGAGAGAAGCTGTGTCTATGAAAGTTCCTGTCAGTATTTCCTTATAGAAAGGCTGTCAGTATTTCCTTATAGAAGAAATACAGTATGGCTGCCAAAGATATTTCAATCTCTCTGTCAGTAATAGCTATTACTAAAGGATGACGTTGGATAAACGTTGAGAATATGTGGAAAAGTATTATCTGGATATTTTCAACTCATTTCTTTAATACAGGTCTCATATCTTCTTAATGGAATAAATTACTGGACTTATCATAAAAACAGGAATGAGAAACAGCAAAGAAATAGTCTGTACATTAAACACTGATCTGCAATATATGAAAATAAGATGTTTGTAAATAATGCTTTTTCCTAAAGAAATGGAAAAGCTGCCATTTCTGGTATTGAGTATACTAGCCTTTAGTTTTAAAGAGACTCATTTTAGAAAATAAAGGAGTGGAAGATCAGCATAACTGGCATATGCAGGAGATAAAAATGGAAATTTGACTAGCAAATAATTTCACAGAACAACTCTTAACTTTGTTTAAACTAGACTACTTTGTAGCAGACTTTTCCCTACATTAACAAGAAAGCACGGCTAGAGCGGAAGAGCAGTTAGGGGTCCATTGAACCTTGGCTATTCAATGCTGGCACAATATTAGACACAAATCATTACAGTTTAGCACATCCTTAAACTATCATTACTGCTAGGGACCTGCTTTGAATTATGCTGGGAAACACATAAAATAGTCAGCTATCATTAGATAAAAAGAAGTTGATACAGTAACCGCTTCAAAGTTCCTTTCAGACATCTAAGGGTTGCCAAGCTAGGCTGAAATGAATGGTCTGAGGGATTGTAGGAGTTCCTGAGGAGTTTAAATTTTGAACAAAGAGACAGAAATGTATTCAATGTCTGAAAACATTGATATTACTCATTATTTTGCTTATCTCAATATATTTGCTAGTTCTGAGGTTTTTGCTACATATCCTGATCAGCTCACAGTGAGCATTTGATGCTTGCTATTTTAAAACCAAACTCTATGTTTAACTCTACAAATGACATTTTATATCCTTGCTGTGTAACTTTAATGTATAATGTAGAAGTTTATATCCAAAAAAAGCAACCTAGAAATCTCGCAGTTCAGAGTTTCCCAGCCCCAAGTCACTAGGCATGTTCCTAGTGAGAGTTTCCTACAGGATCCAAATCAGGCACCATGCGTGCTCAGAAGTACAGTGGTATCGAGAGCTAATTATTCATCTCATCTTTAACCTCTTCTGTGACCTAGTTGAAGAGTGTTCAGAAAAAAGCTTAATAGCTCTAGGAACCTCACATAAACTCTAAAATATTAAAAAACTAATCAACAAAGCATAAAAAAACCCCTCAGAATGTTTTAGAAGCTGGTTTATGACTTCAAAAAAATACCAGATAATGGGCTCTAAACATTGTCCTGGAGGACACTAATCATAGACAACACACTTTTAAGGTTTGAAATATTGTTTAGGTGTGGCCATTTAAAAGATACTTTTTTACTTCTCTGTTCCTAAGATTGCTTCTGTCTTCACTGTGGTCACACTCCCTACTTTCTCTACTGAGCAGTGAGCATTTTATGCTTATTGAGTTATTGCTTCATACTTCTTAATTAGCCACACTGGTCTTACTTGTCCCCTTCCTTCTTAAACCCTTGTTGAGATCAATTTCAATTAAAGGTCGGCTCATGACATAGAATTCTGGTCAGGATTTTGATTAGGCAAAATTTAGACTGTGTTCAGGTTTCTGGCTTAGGGACTTGCTTAACCCTAATCATATCCACTGAAGCCTGTCTTTCCCTTAAATGTTCTAAAAACTTGACATTAGATAAATGGGCATTATACTATGGTCATGCAGCATAAATCCCAGACTGATGGATTTACTAAAAATCATAACTGTCAGAGTACTAATTTCACTTGCTACTTTATTCAGGGTTGAGAGATTACAGAATGCAATGCTCTTGTGCTTTTTCCTTAAATTCAGTATTTCTATTTCTGTAGCCTTATTCCCAGTAACAGTCCAATACTTTAGAAAAACAGTGTTGCTGAAAACCAGGAAATAATATTCCTTTGTTTGGGCATCATACATAGATTTTCTTCCTCATTCTTGGTGTAGTACCAGTTCTACTTCTTTCCTGTTTCATTTGGTTTTTATGGTTTTTGAATGAACATTTTGTGGTTCATTGCAGTTTTCAAGATGAAGGTCAGCTTTCTTCATTACACTGTATTTTCTCCTTAGTCTTTTAGTCTTTTATTTATTTCTAATATTCTGTATGAAATGGCTTTGCATTTGTGGAGACATGGAGCCTCGATGTGTTTTCCTCTTGATGTGAGCTGCAAGCATCACAAAATTTTATATTCAGCTTAAAAGAAATTCCATATGCCACGTCACAGCTAAGCCTCTGAGCAACCTGACCCCAGCTGACTTCAGTGAGTCTTCTAACAATAAGAAAATGATAATTTTTTTGCCTAATCGTGTCATTTTACAGATACAGTTTAGAGCAACGTAAATTACCAGCTTAAAAGGCACAAGTAACAGTATCTCCAACTTCTATGAAGAGGTGAAGAGGCAAGGGATAGGTATCTGTGACTGATGGAACGCAAAGGAAGGATGGAACTTAAAGCACTTCGTCAGTTCTTAAGGGTTCATAACATGGACTCAAACCCTTAGCTACAGATTCCTTCCTGGAAAAAAAGCTTTAGCCTTCTGTTTATTTATTTTCTATTCAATTAAATCAGCTCGTGATTACTGAATTTAAGTTTTGTGTCTATCATCAAATCTTCACTGAAGCTCTCCCTACTTTCTAGAACTAAGTCTGAAAGAGTATCAGTTCTCATGAGTACCTGGTCACATCATGAATAACTGATGTTCTCCATATTCTTCAAAGCAGAAAATCCCATATAGAGTGCAAATACTACAGGTATTATCTCTTTTACAAGATTCTAGCGGTTTTTATTTTCACTTGAAACTGATCATATAATAGACTCCAAGCATTTCCCTGTAAAATGTACTTTTCTTTTCCAGACTGATTTTGATCGAAACAGATTCTACTTTCTACATTTCATTATTTTTATTCCTTTACAGTTTATCACATTGCTAATGCACAGTTTTACACTATCTTCTTTGCTTTTATTTCTGTTTTTCCCAAATGGTACTTTGCAACACATTTCATCATTTTATGCATGTGGTGACGTGAGACTTTACTGCTGTAGTGTTGGATTGCTTCAGGGTAATCTTAACATGTATTTACAGTCCTTGCTAGCATTTTAATCCCTCCAGCATTTCCCTGTGACAAACTGCAAAGAGCAAAGGAGGTTTCAAGCTGGTTAGGAGTTTGGCTTCCCTTATCCCATCTTTGATCCATCTCTGATTTAGGGGAAAGGCAATAGCAAAGGCTGCAGGAAATAATGAAGCAAGACTAAGGCTGGACATTGAGGTTTTGAGGGCTAACTTAAATTCAAGGACTGAGTGTGACTTTCAGCATTATGTAAGTTTGCTCCGATTCAGACACTTCGGTGGTTAATACTGCTTTATTTCTGCTGAGTCACTTCACCAATTTAAAGTTTTTAAATTACTTGTTATTTGAAAGAGGATGATATATAGCTAATTTTTTTTTGATGATGATGTACAATGAATTTATATATGTACAGATCCACAAGGCACATGTCCAGCTTTGCCCTTCCTTAATGCCTGAGGTGGTATCCCCAGGACAGGTTCACAGACCTACAGTTCCTGTACATTGCATAGGAAGTGCCATGAAGTGTTATGTGTCTAACAGTCAGATTCACAAAAGAACACAAGCCGAGCAGAGGTAACACATAAGCTACACAATAAAAAATGTTGAGATGTGCTTCTAAAATTTGTTTACCCTTGGGGTTAATTACTTCCCTGGAGATAGGTGTTTAAGTGAAACAGAAATTTACAGATCAAGTCTTCTCCTGATTCCAGGTGCCTTTAAATAAAGAAAAACTCATTCTTTGAAAAAGAGGTGAGAGTAGAGTCAACCTTATTAAATAATGGTCTCAGCCATTATTTAATGGGAAACTTGCACTGTAGGCCTCCCTCTGTCTGAAGAGGTTTCCATCGGTATTTCTTAACTCCCAGGAGAGAGACATGATCAGTAAGCTAAAAGCTTGACAGATTAGGAGACCATCCCTGTTGACGCTGCTGTCTCGTGAGGCTAAATGGAGAAAGCAAGATTCGTCAGATGGAGGAAGCAAAGGAGAAAYCTTCCAGTCCTTGCTGCCACAATTGTTTCTGCATTTTATATTGAAGAATCTCTTGAAAAATTACTGCAACAGTACTAGACCACAGATTCCTACATACCTCCCAGCTAACCGCTGGGTTACATGATCGGGTTCCTTCTTTTAGTACCCATTCTAGTGCCAGTGCTCTTGGCTACTTGTTAACCCAATTTCACTAGGGTGTAGCCTGCAGATTATTTAGGAACTCCCTGGGAGTGGATTTGTGTTCAAATATGTGGATTTAAACTTCCTTGGGACACACAGAAACTGGAAGCAAGTTACTCACCTCAGACGTATCTCAGTCATCAAACTTAGTTGAATCATGGGATCTACCTCTACTCTTCCACTACCTTACAAAAAAGTGAGCACTGCTCAGTGGACAGTCACCTTCAGCTAGAGAATTAGTGTTCTGATGTTCATTTATCTCTTTCCATTGCCCTTTATGGAGATCCAAAATGTTAAATCTAGAAGCTCTGAATCATCCTACTGGTGAATCTGGAAAAGATATTCTGAACACGGTCCTAAGCCCTTTATTTGCACTGTGTTGTTCTAAGAGCTACAACACATTAAATGTGTTTTGCATACTTTTAAATGGATTTAAAAGGATAAAGCATCAAATATTGTATGAAAAACACTGGGAAAACAGTTTTGCATCACACCTGACAAAAATGCAGTCTTTTGAAAAGACTTATTTATTGATTTAGTCAATCATCCTTGATTTTCCTAGATAATAGTTCATTGATAATATCAAGAACGCAGACTTGCACTCCTTTTACAAAAAAACTTAGTTTAACAGTTACTGATTATCATTTACGGCCAACTGATACATACAATTGGCACATTTGCCTCCAGTGGAGAACTTGCTACTTGTTTAAGCAATTTTACACATGCTGAACAACAACTGTACTGTCCTAAATGTTCACATTTCACATACAGGTGCAATCGGTTTTTCAAACTGTGGACTACATAATCACTTACTGAACTAATCCCAGCTCTAGAAACTCTGGAGGAGTAGCAGGGATGGGCAGAAAATAATTAAAATCAAATCTCATGAAAACATTCATATTTATTCTCACATGTGTATTCCTCAGACAGCTTATCTGTCTGTTTGAGCAAGTGTTGTAGCAGCATGTTCTCGTGTACAATGTTTAGACATGTGTCTGCCAGGCTACCATCTCGCCTCCAAGCCCCGCTTTCAGATTCCAGCGGCACAGGAAATTACTCATCCCACGATCTGTTTTACAGCTGGTTGAACCCTCATTGCCACTATTGTCAGCTGTCATCAGAGCTGGATAAATACTTCAAATTTATGTCTGCTAAAAAAAACCCTTTTCCAACATAAGTAGCCCAAATATATGAAACAAGTACAATGGAATATCTTACATATCTATGTGAGATCCCATTTTWAAAATTAACAAAATTTATTACATTCTTTGAAAGTTTGGCACATATAGTTACAGATTGCCTTTAGAAAACAACATTTTTGTGATCTGTGGCTGGTTCATACGCACAGCAGAGCTCATGGTCACATAGGTGAATTGTAAAATCTTCCATTCGAACACAGCTGAAAAATCTACAAATATTCATGCCTTTTTGATTGTATATTTATTCTTAATATTATAGCCATTCTTTAGGATAGCTAGCACTGCCGATTTTTGAACCTATTAAATTTATAGGCTTACCATCAGTTCTTGGAACAGAAAGGTTTTCTAAATATATAGTTTAATAGATGAGGTCTATTTGTTTGTTGATTTCAATGTCTACTAGTTAAAATACTACATTAGGCTGACTCGTGTGATGCAACTATAAACCATGTTTATTCTAACAGTTTTCAATCAGTCGGTGAACTTCCAAAACTTTTCTGGGGAGATGGAGATTGTCCAGCATAGACGATTTTAGCCTCTAATTGTTGCTCCTGCGGACTGTTTGGGAGTAAACTGTGGGTCCCTACAAACCTGTGGAAGTCAGTGTTGTAGGTCATGTCAAGCTGGAATAGATTCAGGTGTTTTGGTGATGAGGATCAAAATTCAAAATAATCTCAACAAAATAAAGAAATAATCCAAAATAAACAGGATGCAATTCAGTGAAACCAAATGACTTAGAAAGGAATAATAAACAGCACACTGACCAGGCCTCAGTTCTTCAAAAAAGGGCCTAGAATTTATGAACAAAAAACCAAATAAAAGTATGTCCCACCCTTACTGTGAGAAAAGGCATTATTTTAGCCTAGTTTTACAAACACAAGCAACATGCAAAATAATACACCCGTTCCACTCATTACTGGCAAGATGCCAGCTGGAGAAGTGTACCCAGTCCTTGAGCATCACTGTTTAAGAAACTGTGGATCAATTTGGGAAGAGTCAAAGAAGAACTACAAAATAATTGAAAGGTCTAGAAAAAGTGGCCTCTGAAGGAAGATTGAATAAGTTGTTTTGGCTGAAGAAAAGCAGTTTAGAGACTTTATAACAACATTCAGGTACACAAAAAGCTACTGCAAAGACGAGAAACACCTATTCTTCCTACTCTTTCTTACTCAGTATAGAACAAGAAATAATGGCTTTAAGCTATAGCAAGAAAGATTTAGGTATTAGGGAAAATGTTCATACAGTAAGGCTAGAGAATTATTGGAATAGATATTTTAATAGGGTATAAAATCTCCATCTCAGAATGCTTATAAAAACAGGTTAGATTAATAATCTTATCTGAGCAGGGTGAGGGATAACTGATCACAGGTGGTATTGGACTAGACAACCTCTCAAGGTCCTGTACAGCCCTCTTTTATGTTCTTTTCAGTACACAAAATTTTATCGATTAGAAGTATGTAATTAAAACCTGAACAATAAAGCATCCCATCTGATAACAGAACTTATTCAATGGAGGGACACTTGCATAACATTTGCATGTGCTCCCACTTACATACTGCAATTCTAAATCCATGGCAATTCAGGTCACACTTGGGATCGCAGTCCATGTAAATGCCATTCTGGGATACCCTGTCTAATTTGGCTGAACAAAAATCAGTTCCCTCTCACCCAGTCACATAATCAAAACTATGACGGAATGACAAAGAAAATAAGTGCAATGTGGTACTTTCACTAATTTTTGGCTGACCAACAATAAGATATGCATTTCCATTGCACAAAGTTAAGTTYAAAAATCCAGTGTAACATAACTGACAAAACTGCAGAGAAAGTACACGACTTTCTTCCATGTACATTTCTTTTTCCTTCATCTTGTGACAAGGTTATCTGCTTTTTAAGAGCAGCTTTAGATCTGATATTTCAACTAAGGCATGTTCATATTTACATTTTCTAGGTACTGTACGTATTCAAGACTTGCCTAGAATAATAAAGACCGATATTACTTCTTGACATGCTAACCATATTTTCTTTTGGTAGGTAAGCACACAGTTGGATGGACTAATGTGAAAATACACTGAAGAAAATGTATATTGTGGAGGAGTAAACATGCATTCTTGTGATAGAGTGGAAGAGTAAATGTATATCCTTGTGATAGACATCCTGAACACTGGCAATATTGCCTAATACTCTACAGTACAGGCAGGGTGTTTGTGGATGCTGTATTTGGGAAGCCTTTGGGTTCCCTGTTAGCTTTCAGAATGTCTTCCACCTCCCACCCCCCACTCCTCAAGCTCATCAAGGAAGGACTATGATAGAGGTGGTGGCAGTTGGAAAAGGGTGTCAAAAAGTTAAATGCATTTGGAAAGGAATAATCCCATGGAMCAGTACAGGCTTGCAGCTGACCACATGGAAAGCAGTTTGTCAGAAAAATGCCCTGTGGTTCCTGGCAGACAGCAAAGTGACCATGAGGCAGCTGACCATGAGGCTTTCTTCTGGTAAAGAAAGCCAATGGCATCCTGAGCTACATTAGGAAGAGTGTTGCCATTAGGTCTAGGGAGATGATCCTTCCCTTCTGCTCAGCTCTGGTGAGACACATCTGGAGTGCTGTGTCCAGTCCKAGGCTCCCCAGCACAGGACAGACATGGGTATACTGCTGTGGGTCCAGTGAGCACCACAGAGAAGACTAAGGGACTGGAGCATCTGTTAACCAAGGAAAGGCTGAGACAGCTGGGATTGTTAAACCTGGAGAAGATTTGTACACATATATCAATGTGTAGGTGAGGGGTAATAAAGAAGATGGAGCCAGACACTTCTCAGTGGTATCAAGGGAAAGAACAAGAGGCAGTGGGCATAAATTAGAATATAGGAAATTCCACTTAAACATAGAAAACACTTTTTTACTGTGAGAGTCATCAAACACTGGAACAGGTTGCCCAGAGAGATTTTGGAGTCTCCATCCTTGGAGACATTCAAAACCTGATTCGACATGGTCCTGGGCGACCTGTTCTAGCTGACCCATGCTTTGAGCAGAGGGTGGGACTAGATGAACTCCAGAGGTCCCTTCCAACCTCAGCAATAGTGTGATTCTGTGCTTCTGTGAATTGCACTCCCTGCCCCAAGGGTAATGGCTGCATCTTATGTCTTCATTATCCAAAATTGTCCTTGTAGTTATGCCAATGTGGCAGGCTGCCAGTACAAATTTTCCTCTATTTCTTTGGCTACAGAATTTGAAATGTGATGATTCTTCAGTGAAAAAACAAAGGATCAAGGGTTGTTTTCACATGGAGCTTACAATCTGTTTAAATTCTGATCAATCATCATTGATAATTGATCTACTTCAATTCTCATGACTGCAAGGCGTGAGTGGCTGATCTTGCCCCGTATTCACGGGTGACTTCCATCCAAGACATTCTGATTTTTAAGTGTTTTGTCTGAGTATGGACTGCTATTAAACTGCGAGAATGTGACCCTTCACATTTTCCTTTGTGCAGTATTTTCTTTCATTTTAGCTCTTATCCTTGAGCAGGAGGTAAAATAAACAAGAAGTAGCTGAGCTGACATAATTTAGTTCTGGCCCAGTAGAATCACTTTTGCAGTCTGTCCTTGCCAAAAGCAAATTACAGGAGGCACTATTATTGGTGATATTTGCTCTAAATCCTGCAGGCAGGGAGTTGGTTTCATTGTCTTAGATGACTTAGTGATTTGCTGAGCCTCTGTCCATGTGGTTCCTAAATTTCAGTAAATTCATTGGGAACAGGTTTCTTGGCAGACATGAAAAAGGTACTTAATTGTAGAAGCTTACAGGCAATATCAGATTGTATAGTTTAGGTTTTGCTCATGTCTTTCAACTAGTGTTATCAGATAGATTTTATCAGACCTTTAAAATGTTTCTCACCTCAAAATTTAGTTTAACTGCAAGATATTTGTCTTCCTTCCTTCTTTAATAATTGTACCTTTTCATACACCACTTTAAATAGCCTAATAGCATGATATTTTTAAAATTTATGTTCTTAGGAACATCTATCATTATGGTGTTCGAACAGTTTTCTTCCATTGCTGTGTGCTAATACTCTGGGTCATTTTCTTTAATCATAGAAATCATAACTATTATTAAGTTACCTTTATAGGCTAATGTCGTGGTTTAACCCTGGCAGCACCTAAACACCACGCAGCCGCAAGTTAACTCTGTCCCAGCCGGAACCAGGACAGCTAATAATTTAGAAAGTAGCTGCTGCATACTAATGAATAGGTGATACACATTTTTTCTACAAAAAATAATTGTTGCTTTTGTACAAGTTGTAGGAGAGTTGCATTAATTTGTGGAAAATCCATCAGCAACATATACTGCTTTTCCCATTTCGTATCTACATTTGAGAACTGTGTCTGTTCAGATTTTAATGCTGAGTAACCAAAGAACACATTTGTCATTTAAAATATTGGATTATTCAGATTGTTCAGATTACTGGGTAGATTAAWGAATTCAGAGACTGAAACTCAGACCTCAGTTTAATACATGTGGATGTGCATAGATACAAATGACAGCATAATTTTGCATAGTAGAAAACAACCACCACATCCTTACATGTTAACAAACTTAGMAACTGCATAACTTTGAGCACTACTCTGATTTAACATAAAAATAAATGAAAAATATATAGTACTCTTCAAATATATAGTATTAGATTTACTGCTGCAATATATATAAGGAAAAAGGAAAAAATAAATATTAAAAATTACAAATCTCAGGAAAACTTAAAAAAGTATTTATATTTTTTAAAGTTGAAATAATCTATGTCAGAAAAGTTGAGTAATACAGACTTGAGGTATTTTTAGCCAAAGAAACCTTGAAAGAGTGAGTTTCTAAGGGCTGAGGATCCACCTACTATTTGCAGGTAGCGTTTGCAACATCAGCAAGAATGATCTGATAGTKAATAGTGGCTTAAAGGAGGCTGCAGAACTCAGAAATACTCACTGCTAAATTCTGCAAGTCTCCTTCCAGCCCATGTCTGGCTCCTGTTTGAACAGGAAAAATACCATTACAGCTACCAAACCTTGGAAACTGTTGGTTAAATCTGACTTTTTAGATACTAATTTTACAAAAGTGTGTCTCCAGCATAATTCCAAAGTTCTACATGCGTTAAGAAGATTACAGTCTACACAAGATTGGACTTTGTGTCTATAGCGGTAAAATGACATTACATTTTAGATGTTTGGTGATTAAATAAACTATTGTGCAGCATGTGTAGGTGACACACCATAAACAGATTTGTTTTATAYATATTTATACACACACACACATATATAGACATAGACATAGGCATAGGAATAGGCATAGGCATAGRTAGATATAGCTAGGGGGAGATTTCCCGGTGATAGAAATTTATAATTAAAATAGAGGAGGAACACATGCAAAGAATGAAAGAATTTACTTCCTTGAAAGAGTATTCTTTAGGGGACAATTCTTATTTATGAAGGTTTATTAATTCTTATTTCATGAAGGTTTATTAATCCAATGTACTAGCAGATAGGAGAGGAAAGCAGTAATTTCATTTGTGAGTTTTACGTAACATGTTAGATTTATTTAACAAAAAGAGAATATAATCCCATCATTTAAAAGGTAACTTCTAAATTTTGACCCATTACTCATGAATGGAAATTGACATAGAAAATTTGGGTGCTTTTGCTTTAAGTATTTAATCAATATAAATAGAAATCTATGATAAATTATGAATATTTAGGAATTAGACTTACTGAAATCATCCTGCATTAACAGAATGGGATTGGGAAAATTAAAGAAATGGGCATTTTGGTCATTGCTTTTGGTTTAATATCAAAATAAATACGAGGGAGAAGCAACACCTCTGATAGCATATATGAACAAGAAAGCAACGAGCCAGCAGATGGATGAATCATTGCAGAGGTTCTGACAAAAATACACTGACCTCACTCTGACATTCAATCAAAACCTGAATCTTTTGTTGTTTGTATGAACTTTTCTTCAAAATGTGGTAGTTAAAAAAACACCAAAGTAACTGATTGAATTTTATGTGGGGTTGTTAATATCTCTAGTCAACTGACTTGTTGTCTTACCTATTAGCATATTAACTCACAGATTACAATTTACAAAAGTTTTTTGTATGTACGCATCATATTTAGAAATTATTTAGAATAGCATTTAAGTGAGTCCTTGTGCTGGTTTTGGCTGGGGTAGAGTTAATTTTCTTCATAGTAGCTAGTATGGGCCTATGTTTTGGGTCTGTGCTGAAAACAGTGTTGATAACACATGGATGTTTTAGTTACTGCTGAGCAGTGCTTACACAGAGTCAAGGCCTTTTCTGCTTCTCACCCCACCCCACCAGCGAGGAGGCTGGGGGTGCACAAGAAGCTGGGAGGGGACACAGCTGGGACAGCTGACCCCAACTGACCAAAGGGATATTCCACACCATATGACGTCATGCTTAGCATATAAAGCTGGGGGAAGAAGAAGGAAGGGGGGGACRTTCGGAGTGATGGCATTTGTCTTCCCAAGTAACTGCTATGTGTGATGGAGCCCTGCTTTCCTGGAGATGGCYGAACACCTGCCTGCCGATGGGAAGGAGTGAATGAATTCCTTGTTTTGCTTTGCTTATGTGCACGGCTTTTGCTTTCCCTATTAAACTGTCTTTATCTCAACCCACAAGTTTTCTCACTTTTACTCTTCTGATTCTCTCCCCCATCCCACCAGAGGGGARTGAGTAAGCGGCTGTGTGGTGCTTAGTTGCTGGCTGGGGTTAAACCATGACAGTCCTCCRGTGCTATAGAGTTAAACCAGAAAAACAAAACTAGAAATCCATATCTATTTAGAAAATGGAGAAATACATTCTAAGGAGTTATGAATTGAGGTCTTGGACCTATTATTTGTCCAAGAGTCTCTTGTCAACTTAAGCTTTTACAAGCTAAGTCCATCACATGAAACCTAAAATTCAACACTCCATCTCTTGTACCCTGATACAAGTGCCTCAGGATAGCTGATAAAAAACTACACTCAAATTGAGAAAGTGCCTAAAGCTACCCAAGAAAAAACTCATGGAAATGAAATGGTCTTAAAACCTGCCCCTTTTGGAATTTTGACAATCAAGCCAGAAATTATTTTGGATCTGTCTACATTAGCAAGTAGTGCCTGGAGCATACCTTCCAGTTCAGTTCCACCCAAATAAATTCAGTTTGTGTGTGCATGATGTGGATCAAAGCACAATCAATGAGGAAGCTTCAGAGATTGTCTTGCAAAGTGCATTCTCAGTACAAGTGAAAGCACCAGTGTAGATTCATCCTTCGTCTACTGAGGAGCCAGAGAGTCTAGACTCTTCTCTTCAGATGAGTTGCCTATATTCATTCTTAAAAAGAGATGCACAGATGGTGGTGACAGTGCCTGCTATCAGAGTAAAGGGCATGGTTTCCTTTTCTTAGATGACATGAAGCAGTAGGCTACATCATCATGCTCCTCTGCTCATCTCATCTGCTCATCTGCTCTCTGATACACTCAGATATGAGTTATTTTGCCGCAGTGGCCCAGCTTTACTGGGGGAGAGCAAAATCCTTCTCTAAGACAATATACTGGCAAAGAGAAGCTCAGAGTTAAAAACTTTCATGTTAAAGAGGGCAAGATCTCCCCATTCCTTGGTGAGTGTCCTGGTTCCGGCTGGGACAGAGTTAACTTTCTTCCCAGTAGCTGGGGAGGGTGTGCTGTGTTTTGGGTTTGGTATAATAGGAGCATTGATGGCCCAYTGATGTTTTGKGTGYTGCTGGGTGGTGCTTGCACYGGGCACTTTTCGGCCTCCCATGCCCTGCCAGGTGCATGGGAAGCTGGCGGGGGGAGCATAGCCGGGGTGGTTGACCCAGCTGGCCAATGGGGTATTCCATACCATGTAACGTCATGCTTAGTATAAAAACTAAGGGTGTGTGGGGGGGCCCTGGGTCCCGGGCTCTCGTTCGGTTCGGCGGGTGGTGAGCAATTGCATTATGCATCGCCTGCTTTGTATATTGTTGTTGTTGCTGTTGTTACCACTGTTACTATTACTGTTCTACTTTGTTTTATTTCAATTATTAAACTGTTTTTATCTCAACCCGCGAGTTTTCCTACTCGTGCCCTCCCAATTCTCTCCCCCATCCCACCGGAGGTTGGGGGGGCGAGCGAGCGGCTGCGTGGTGTTTAGGTGCTGCCAGGATTAAACCACTACAGTGAGTAAAAACAATTCTTCAGTCCCATCTCAAGAGAAAATGTCAGGAAATTTATTATTTGAGGAGCTGGATCCTGCAGACATAAGTTAAGGAGCRTTCTTTAATTGCCTGCCTTATGGGATCCCTCACTGTATATAAGCTTTCATTCACCATTTTTCTGGAAGGATCCTCATGGACAGATGGTACTGAGTTTCTAAGATGGAAAAAACTTACAGCGTGCCCCAAACCAAATAAACCAGACACTGAAAATTTCATAGCCAAAGTGACAGAGGTTCCCAGTAAGTTCAGGCACTATGAGGTTTGGGTACTCCGAGTAATGTTTTGGACTCTAATTTTGACTGTAGACACATGTATTTAAATGCTGCTTCTGAAAAAGGTGTGTAGTTTAAATGTATAACAGTTATCCCTTGTGAGAATGAATGACTAGTATGAAAAATGAAGCATTAATTTATAACAAACAATTTTCTTTTCTTGATATTAGAACTTTTATTGCCAAATATAGCAGGGAGGTACAATTGATTTTTTCACTAAGATTTTTTAACAGTAACAGATGTAGTCAAGTATAACTTCTGTAGCTCAACCAGCAATTCACCTTAACCTGTGGTTTAATCCAAGAAATATCATCAGAGGTGTGAATTATTTCAAGACCCCAGGAGTGACTGTGAGCAAATACTGCAGAATCATCAGTATGTTGAATATGAACACATAATCACAACACATCATCTGCTTCAAAAAGTGTCAAATAGAAAATGTATTTTTAATTGGGCAATGAAGGGCAACTTTCATGCTGTCTGACTGTAGTTTAGGAAACTACATTAGATTAGATTAGTCACATTAATTCCCCACCTAGTGAAGTGGGAGGTTCCTTCTGAAATTGAGTCAGAGTATGTGTAAATGGGGAAGCCTTTCAATGGAGATGACTTTCAAGTTGTGTCTCTGCTGATCAGAACTGAAGCATGCACCAGCGTGCTCTAATCCTGCCGCCCTCAGGAGAGAAACTGGGCCATGGAGACTGACGGATGGGGAAGTATCTGCTGATGAAGGCTCTAGCTAGGGCTATGTGATGATGCATATTCCAAGATCAGTCTACACAGGCCCTTCCAGCACCCAGATTAGGTCCCTGGTACTGTTTAGTTCTGTTTTTTGATACTTTTAATACTGGGCATGGTCTCTTCCCTTTGATTTCCCTTCTTTTCTCACAATTTTCCTCTTTCTCACCTTCTTTGTGGTGCATTGTTTGCCCCTCCATATCCAGACCTGCAGCCTTCCACTCAGGGTATGGCATACAAATGGAGACCATGGAGGAAGAATAAACAGCATTTTTTGCCAAAGTTGACTGACACTGGCCTGGTAGTGTTGAGAATGTCTCTTACAAGGTTAATCTTACAAGGCTCCTTCTCCAGAGAGAGGATTTCCTCTAGGGGAGTTAAGAGTAAGTCTGAATAGCCTTCTGGAGGCACTTCTTCATTCACTGAGGATAGAATGTCTCTAGAAAGATTAATCCAACTTTAATGAAGTGACCCTGTTTTCTAATTACCTTCTATTTAAATACGGTAAGCTCTTCAAGTCAGGGGTTTCCTTTCATGTCCATAAGCACCAAAAATACTTGGCAGTAGTAGATTAAATACATATTTAGCTTTTATAATTAATATCATACCTTGTGGCAGAGTTAAACTCTGACTCAATGTTCTGGACTCCTTCTTTTTGAAGCCTACAAGGAATAAACATGTGGTCCAGCCAACCCATGGAATAAACTCCAAGGGTGTGTGGAAGGAGACAGCARCTGCTCCTTTAAGGGTGTATGGTCAAGAACCTTTTCAATTCAAAAAGGGGATAATTAGAAAAGAAGGAAGCCATAAACAAGAACATACAGAGACACAAACCTGATAGACAAACATAATGGAGGCAAAGACGCGAAACAAACCTGGTCAGTCACAGTAGTTAGTGGGCTATCAAGAAGCTGCAAGCAAACCCAAACTTTGCAAACCTGAGGGTGGAGGATGATGGAGGGGAGTCGGCGGAGCTACTCATGCTGATGAGGGAATGTGCAGGGGAAGGGGGAGCAGGGAGGAATGAAGTGGGGAACTGACAGAAAGGGGTATAAAAGGGGCTGGTTACATGTAAAATGGGACTGGCCAACATGCTTGTCTGATGGAGCCCAGCACCTGATCACCACAGTCTGGTCTGTCTTCTTATTACATCCTTTCTTAACTAGATCTCTGCATGATCTCACCCTCTGTCCCACGTGGGTGAGTGCTGCAAGGACTGAGTGCCAGCTACTGGGGGGCTGGTGTGAGTGAGGCAAGTGAGGAGCTCAGCACTGGTGGCTGGAGCAGGACCGTGGTTCACAGCCCGTGTGCCTGGTGCCGGTGGCAGCGGGGGGAAGTGTCTGTATCACCCCCAAGCCAGGTGTGCATGGGGTGTGCATCTGTCATTCAACAGCAAACTCTAAGCTGGACTCACCAGCACATAGGCAGCCCCAGGTTGGAGCAAGAATATCAGGTGGGTAGAGGGTCCGTGGGGACGGGTGGGTGTAGGGTGCCTGTGCAATGAGTGTGTGAGTGCGTATGTCTTTTTGCAGCAAGCACTGAGCTACACTAGCTGGCAAATCGGGGACCCATGGGGTGGGTAAGAGGGTCTGGGGTCCTGGCAGGGGTGTCAAACGGACAAAGGGTTCATGATGGTACTTGGGGGATCTGCGACTGTGACGTGTGCGTGCCCTCACTAGTGACCTTCAGTCTCTGCCGGCCCAAGGGGCTACCACATCTCTGATGTGAGTCCTATATGCAGGTGTTGTTGAAGGCAGTGCCTTCTCTGCATAGCCGGCCATGTCCATGTCCTGTGTGTGTCCTGTACAGCTGGGACATGTGCTCAGCTTCCCTACTGGATGAACCTGCAACAGGGCAAGGGGCAGCCACATCCCTCAGCCTGGGCAGAGACCCCAGGTCTCTGGGGCACCGGGCTGGGCTCCAGCAGTTGGGCAGGAGGAAGTCCTGGGCCAGGGCTGCTGGAGGTGGTGGCCACTGCTAACAACCCTTAACAATAACCACAGTCAAT
This sequence comes from Phoebastria nigripes, assembly GCA_035582835.1. Lineage (NCBI taxonomy): Eukaryota > Metazoa > Chordata > Aves > Procellariiformes > Diomedeidae > Phoebastria > Phoebastria nigripes. Next base: position 258,665 of record JAYKAV010003175.1, on the reverse strand, counting down.
TTTGTAAGACAAATTTTTGATCATTAAATCTTCTGTTACTCTATGAGAAATAATTACCCTCCCTTTTGGAAGTAGTTTGAGAAATAAGTATCAATATTAAGGTACTCTATAAATTATGTGTATTCAAAATTACTTTTGGAATAAAGTCCTTATCCTTTCCAAGAAATATTAGTCCACATAATTTTTATATTTAGAAATAATTATACAGTTTCATATATGTAAGTAAAAAGAAAAAGTAATTATTTCTACAATAGATCTAATTACAAAAAGGTTTTATGGAAAATGGAAATGTCAACCTTTAATTAAGATCATGCTGGACTCAAATTCYAAAATGCCTGTTTAATCAAAATTAAATACTCCCTCAATGCAGTGTATACTGAGGAGTTATAGTAAGAAATGATCATCAAAACAGGATAGGAAAAGGAAAGTTCCTACATTCTATAGGATTCATTCACTGTTGTTTCTGGTCTTATTAATATTTTGCTGCAAGAAATTATTACATAGATTAAATGATCACATAGAAACATGCTTTTTTCTCTATTGCTTCTATTTTAATTTCAGAGAACTATTATCCAGTTGTCCAGACACAACACACCAGAAAAAAAAAAAAATCCAGGTGTCAGGATGGCTACCTTTCTTATTGTCCTGGGCCATCTAAGGCTATAGTACTTAAAAAATGGAACAGAAAGTCCCACATTCATCTTACCAAACACTGAGCATCTCATTTAGGAACACATTCTAGACTTTCTCTATAGCTATCTAATCCTCAATTAAAATCCAAGTGAGAGGGGATGTACAGAATACATCAATCACCTCCAACCTGTATTCTTTTGTGAATGCAGCCTACTGATGTGGGATGAACTGGTGGACCAAGCCTTCAAGAGTTGATCTTGGAATAAATATATTAATCTTGTCTGCTTTTTTGTTACTTGTTTCTTTATAGAATTATATAATTTATCAGTAATTACAGATGCACAGGTGCAGAGTACACCTTTTTGATATGCAAGGGCTGTTACATGAAAAGTGAAGCAGGGATGTGTGTTTGTAAAGATGTTTTCTGATGGTTGGTGTTCATCAGCACACCTCTTCAGCACTTCAGGTTGGGGTGCAAAGCACCAGGGTCCTGGAAGCATATGAGATGTTGTTTAATTGAGAACAGTAGGCAGGAATATTAACACTTTCTGGAAAGAGTACTGAATTTTGGATGCCAAACTGCAGAGTGAGAAAACGGATAAGTATCCAAACTTCAGTTTAAAACTGGAGCTGCCAGTTCTTAGCACTCTAGAAAATCAGGCTGGAGGCATATGAAACTGGCTAGCTGAATCTGAGCAGTACTACTGAATGTATCAATCTCTACTGGYAAGATCGGCTTTCAAGACTCCCAGGGAATCCCAGGCCCCTAAGACRAGTGGGGAAATCTGGAGCAAGGAAGACTTACGCTTGGAGGAGGTGGACCAGGTTAGGGAATATTTAAATAAACTGGACATACACAAGTCTATGGGGCCTGATGTGATGCACCCATGAGTGCTTGGAAGCTGGCCAATGTTATTATAAGACTACTCTCAATTGCCTTTAAAAGGTCAATCAGGAGAAGATCCTGAGGACTGGAAGGGAGCAAATGTCACTCCTATCTTCAAGGACAAGAAGGAAGATCTGGGGAACTACAGGCTGGGCARCCTCACTTCGATTCCTTGGGAAGGTGACAGAGCAGGCATTTTCAAATATATGAAGGACAAGAAACTGGTTATGTCTAGTCAGCATGGATTTACAAAGGAGACATCATGCCTGACAAACCTGATAGCCTTCTACAATGAAATGACTAGCTCAGTAGCTCAGGGAAGAGCAGTGGATGTTGTTTATCTTGTTTTTAAGAAGATTTTCAACACTGCCTCCTACAACATCCTCCTCAACAAACTGGTGAAGTTTGGGCTACATGAGTGAGGTGAACTGCTGGGCTCAAATGGTTGTGATCAGCAGCATGATGTCCAGCTGGAGGCCAATCACTCGTGGTGTACCCCAGGGGTCACTACCAGGGCCAGTATTGTTCAATGCTGTCATTAATGACCTGGATGATGGGACAGAGTGCTCCCTCATCAAGTTTGCAAATGATAAAAAACTGGGAGGAGCAGCTGATACACTGGAGAGTCATGCTGCCATTCAAAAGGACATGGTCAGGCTGGATAAATGGGCTGACAGGAACCTCATGAAGTTCAACAAGGGGAAATGCTGAGTCCTGCCCTTGGAGAGTGTACTGAACATAATTGGCAGGGGTTTGGTATGGGGAGAGGTGACCAGTGTAGGACGAGGTCAAGGACTGCCCTGTGCTGGTCAGCTGATTCCAGCCAGCTCAGCAACAGAAAAAGCAGACCCACCATGTGCCAAAACTAGAACCAATCAGATGAGTTTATGGTGCCTCTGCAAAAACATATTTAAGAAAGGGCAGTGACCACTAGGAGACACAAGAGAAATGCCAGGGCAGGAGAGATGCCARAGCAGGAGAGACGTCAAAGGAAAAGAGAAGACACAGGAGCAGAGGCAGGAGAGACCTGCGAGCAGGAGAAACACCAGGGCTAGAGTCCAACTGTCTGGAAAGCAGCTTTGTAGAGAAGGCCCTGAGGGTCCTGGGGGACAACAAATTGACCACGAGCCAACAATGTGCCCTTGTGGCAAAGAAGGCCAATGGCATTCCGGGCTGCATTGGGAAAAGCATTGCCAGCAGGTTGAGGGAGGGCATCCTTCCCCTCTATTCAGCTCTGGTGAGGCCACATGTGAAGTACTGTGTCCAGTCCTGTGCCCTACAGTACAAGAGAGACACGGACATACTGGAACAGGTCAAGTTCACGACCACGAAGATGGTTGAGGGGCAGGAACATCTGACATATGAGGAGAGGCTGAGAGAGCTGGGACTGTTTAGCCTGGAGAAGAGAAGGCTGGGGGAGAAGGGGAATCTCATCAGTATGATGGGATACATAAAAACCTGATGGGAGGGTGTAAAGAAGAGGGAGCCAGGCTCTTTTCAGTGGTATTCAGTGAAAGGACAAGAAGCAATGAGCACAAATTGACATACAGGAAATTCCACTTAAACACAGAAAAAACCTTTTTTACCTTAAGGGTGGTGAAACACTGGAACAGGTTGCCCGGAGAGGTAACTCAAAACCTGACTGCACACAGTCCTGATGACCTGCTCTAGCTAACCCTGCTTTGAGCTGGACTAGATGATCTCCAGAGGTTTCTTCCCAGCTCAGTGATTCTGCAATTCTGTGATTCTACAATTAAAGTTGTTAAAAAGGCTGTTTCAGACATTCTGAAAGCATTTACAAATTTGAGTTGAATGTGCTATAAGTGGTTCTTGTTTCTAGATATAGAAAACAAAATCATCAGAGGATGAGGTAGCAAGGTCATCTTTAGTGCAGCTGGTCAGTGTTTGGAACACTCTTCCATGAGATAGAAGACCTCTGTTCAGTTTCCTCCTCTGCTTAAGTCTGCTTGAACCTACCATAACCTACCTCCCAGGGAATTCCTGTGGAAGTGTCCTTAAGCTTGATTCTGGGAGGCATCACTGTCACTCTTTTGCTGGAAGTCTTTCATTTTCAGGTTGTGTTGAAACACTAAGCATTATTGAAATGACTTTGTCAGGCAGTCATTAGGATAGTCATAAGAAAGGAGTTCCACAAACGAGTTTCATTTCCCCATCTGGAGAGGTTTTTTTCCACAAATAAGTGGCCATAAAGGATGATTGGGGATAACCCACTTGATACTCATCCTGGTAGAATATTCTCCTGGCAGCTCAGAATGCAAGTTTAGTTCACCCTCCCTGAGAAGGAGTAAAATCCAGATGCCACATGTATTGGACATGTTCTCTGACCACGAGGTGGTTGTTCAAAGGGAGACTGCTTATATTATCACCATCACTGTGGATTTAACTTTTCTTTTGTTTGTTTTTCTGGAAAATGCCTGCAGGGGACTGGGCCACTGAAAGCAGGTCAAGGACTGGACCACCTTTATTGTCCTTGGCAAGCAGGGAGGTATTGTTTTGGCAAGAAAGGATGGAAACAAGTTTGATGACCTTATTTTAAACTTAGTTTTAATTGACTCAGTGCTGAGTCAGAGAGTCAGCTGTGAAGGTAACTAAAACCTGAGGCTCTTACTCTATAAATTGGGTTGAATTCACAGAGAATGGAAAAATTAAAAAAAAAAAAAAAAACAACCACAAAAACAAAACCAAACAAATCATAGACCTGTGGTTTTCACTCAAGGTTTGTTGAGTGCTGTGGTCAACTGAAATGCTATTTTTCTTTTATGAACAATGTTGCAACATATGACTGCCATAGCACTTAAAATTATGTTGGCCTTGTGGGGAAGCACTGATGGCAATTCCACTTCCATTGACTAGAAATTAATCAGCACAGAAAATGCTGTTCTTTTTTCCTTCACCAGACTAATTTGGAGAAATACTAACAACAGAACATTATGTACTTTTTGCCATTCCTTTTCCCTTCCCATCTGATGGCATTTGCTCACAAACACAGAGAAACTGATTTTCTATTAGCTCCTGCTAAATACATCAGCTACAAAATACACTAAGATAGCCACAAAAATCTTAAAGTGAATACAAAGACAGAAAATGTATGACAAYAGAATATGTTTTTAATTGTATATGGGCCTTCAGCGATAAAGAAAGGAAACATCATGGCTGGAGTTGCTGATATTTGGCAAGTAGGTCACACAGGTGGAATGATAAAAGCACTGGTTGTAACCATAGACAAAATTAGATTATTTGGCGGAGCAGATTGTATTTGATATCATAAACACCACTGCTACATTCAGAAGGCTATTGGAAATCTAGTCTTAATTTTTCTATTACTTTCATCATGCCAAAAAGATGCATCAGCATTTAATCACATTCCTCTCAGATTACTGAACCTTTCCCTGGATGCCCAGCCTCTTGATAGCTTTCTTTGGAGAAGGGGCATGTAATCTCCTGCACTGATTGCTTTCTTGGGTGTCTGCATCAATTCCAGAAAGGCCAAAGAAACTGGTTTTCACAAATCCAGTCTTGATGGAAAGGTGCACTTTATCCTCAGCTACAGCTGTTCAAGGCACAAAAAATATGCATAATTTGCAGGTTATTTAAGATACTGGCATCTAGTCTGTCACACAGGGCCCAACATCCTTCATTGGGATGACCAAACACATAGTCATCTTTCACCCTGCATTAGTAAGAGTACAGACTGGACCTAGCCCCAGAGGGCATACAAGAAGTGAAAACAAGGACAGGCATCAAAGGAGGGTCATAAAAGCGTAACTCAAGACATTTAGGAACAAAAGCAGGAAGGTCAAACTTCATCTGCAGATAAAGCTAGCTAGATACACAAAGGACAAGAAGAAAGGACTCCACAGGTGTGCTAGTAATAAGAGGAGATTTGGGGAAAATGTGGCATCTTTTTGGATGGGGAAGAAGATCTAGTAATGGATGATACAGAAAAGGCTAAATTACTCAATGCTTTTTTTGTTTCAGTCTTCACAGTTAAAATTGGCTTCCAGCCCTTCTCATGTACAGTCTGAGACCATAGAATCATAGAATGATAGAATAGTTGGGGTTGGAAGGGACCTTTAAAGGGCATCTAGTCCAACCCCCCTGCAATGAGCAGGGACATCTTCAACTAGATCAGGCTGCTCAGAGCCCTGTCCAACCTGACCTTGAATGTTTCCAGGGATGGGGCATCTGCCACCTCTCTGGGCAACCTCTGCCAGTATTTCACCACCCTCAGCATCAAAAATTTCTTCCTTATATCTATTCTAAATCTGCCCTCTTTTAGTTTAAAACCATTCCCCCTTGTCCTGTCGCAACAGGCCCTGCTAAAAAGTTTGCCGCCATCTTTCTTATAATCCCCCTTTAAGTACTGAAAGGCTGCAATAAGGTCTCCCAGAAGCCTTCTCTTCTCCAGGCTGAATAACCCCAACTCTCTCAGCCTTTCTTCATAGGAGAGGTATTCCATCCCTCTGATCATTTCTGTGGCCCTCCTCTGGACCTGCTCCAACAGGTCCAGGTCTTTCCTGTACTGACGACTCCAGAGCTGGACACAGTACCCCAGATGCCCYGAGCCAGGTGCAGGACCTTGCACTTGGCCTTGTTGAACCTCAGGAGGTTCACACGGGTCCACTTCTCAAGCTTGTCCAGGTCCCTCTGGATGGCATCCCGTCCCTCAGGCGTGTCAACTGCACCACTCAGCTTGGTGTCATCTGCAAACTTGCTGAGATAGAGAGGGGCAACAAGCAGTGGGGAATCAACTGATTAGGGGCTACTTAGAGAAGCTGGTAGTAGTGAGATCCATGGGGCTGTATGAGATTCATTCAATGGTGGTGAAATAGCACACTATTGTGAGGAGGGTTGACTGTCATTTGCAGAAAGTAGATGACAGCTGAGAATTCCCTGCAAGCCAGAAACAGTCTAATGTGCTTATCTTCACGAGAAGTAGGAAGGACCTTGGGAACAATAGGCTGATCAGCCTCACCTCAGTCCCTGGAAAGACCTTGGAGCACGTCTTCTTGCAATCCATTTCCAGTTACTTGAAAGACAAGAAGGTAATAAGGAACAGACAGCCTGAATTTACCGGCTGTAAACCCTGCTTGATCAACATGATTGTGAGTAGGTTAGCAGGTAATGACAAATTAAGGGACTTGGGTGGAGGGCTGAACTATAGGGCTTTAATCCAGAGGGAAGTTGAGAAGCCTGAGGACTGAGCCAAGATAAACCTCAAAAAGTTCAGCAAAAAGAAGTGCAAAGTTCTGCTCCTGGGGCAGAATAACCCCATAATAATAACAACAGGTTGGGAAGTAGCTGGAAGTGCAGCAGCCTGCTGAAAAGGACCTGGAGGTTACAGTGGATGTGGGGTTGTAAGTGTTACAGTCATACTACATACATATATATTAAGGTTAAAATGAGTTTTTCATCTCTCTTCATGAAGTATAGAAGAGAACTGATCATAGCTTTGGTGATTTCCATGTGAAAGACACTTATTTGATATCTTGCATTTTTTCATTTCCTTTTTTTTTTTTTATTTTCATGTCATTGGACCAGTCAGTAATATTTGTATTAACTTTAAAAAGTTAAGTTCTTACCAAAATAGTCATCACTTCTAACTTTGCATTTAATAACCACATTAAAAAAAAGGGAAAAGATTTTAATTTACATATTGAAACATACCTCTAAACTAGCAAACAAAACAGTTTTGAGATTCAAAGGCCAACACATGCATGTTATTTATTAAAAGTCTTAGACCTCTGAAGAGGAGGTCTGGACTAGACTAAATCCCAAACTGTGCTCAGGAAGTGCTTGGGGCAGTATGGGTCAAGGCTGCCAGGTACAGTTATAACAATTAAATAGTTTAGACAGTTGAGTTGCCATGCCTGTTCCTTTTATCATGCTACTTAATTTACTATTATAGAAATAGCAAAAGGGGTTGAGAAGGCCAGCAAAGAAAACAAATCCCAGTAGGCAACATGGCAAAAGGAAGCTTTAAAAAAAAWAGGAAAAAGAAAGTCTGCAGCCCAGTGCTACATCTGAAGTATAAAAAACTTTACATTTATATGTAGAAAAGAAATTTTTATTTATTTATGTTTTATGAACAGCAAAAGTGATCTGGCAGGATGAAACAGTTTCAGGTCATGACATCATGTGACCCAGACAAATTACACCTAATGGTGTTAAAGTAGCCAGAAAGGTCTGTGAACATCATATAGTTTAATGAATGATACATTAGAAATTAATCTTTGAAAAAGACAAAAAAATCTGGAGGATGACTGCTCACATATTTCTAATATTTAGATGCGGTAAAAAGGGGTGAAACAGATCATCACTTCTAAGCAACATAATAGCTAATTCAGGACCAGCAACAAAGGCTTAGCACATATCTGACCAGCATAGAGTTACTGACTATATACTCACACTTCAACCCTTGCAAAAGGTTCAAAGGAGAGTCTTAAAAGTGGACAGATTCAGGGGAAAAAAAAAGGGAGCCTTGTGATGTTAAGTTAAGTTTGAAAAGCACACTCTCTCCAGCTAGTCAGAGAGAAGCTATGGAGGTCATTTGTCCATAACAAGTAATGGGTACTTACCCAGTGTGGGAAATAGAGAAGTTTTTCAGTCCTACAGACAAGAGCATGAGATAGCACAGCTGCTGGAAGTTGAAGCCAGGCTACTTCCCTGAGGATGAAAATTAAACCTTGGAACAGTTCATCAAAAGAGGTGGGGGAAGGTTAAGCTCTCGCAGAGATATTGAATTTCATTTTAAAAGCCAGCCATTGATCCACCTCCTGGGAGCAATCCTGTGGTCAGTGTTCAGAGCGAGCCTGCGCAGATCACCATGTAGTCCCATGGCAACACTTGAGTTTCTCTGTGCTGAGCTGCCCCGGTACAATGACATGACACATCAGATTGGGTCAGAGTCTTCAGTGTGTGTCCTGTCATGCCTTATGCCCAGATCTTGTCCAGGAGCCCAATACAGGCCAGTCTCTCTGGAGCTACCAGAGCAAGACAAGTCCCATCCTGGAGCCACACCGCACTGCTAGTGAACCTGCATGGGGCTAGTTCTAGTCTGTTTCAAACACACTTAGTTTTGGGGCATTATAGGCTTGTTTTGAATTTCCTCCTATCGCTGTTATTCGCACTAGTCTTTGGACAAAAGGACTTCTCAGCTTGAGAAGCTCCCACTTTCCTCCCACTACATACAAGTCCAAAAGATAACTGCGCAGGTTGTATGTTAAAAACAAGCAACCCCTCCTCCCCAACACCAACCGAATGCTTTTGCAGAGTTTTTCACGACTAACTGTTGGCAGGCAACTGAAAATACCCCTACTGTGGCTGTGAAAAGGAGACTTAGAAGTAACACTTTAATGATTGTTAAGAAGACCTGACAACAATAAAAGGGGATAATTAGCAATAATTTAAAGAGCAGACTGATGTTATAAAATGTAATTCCCAAATCCAGTTCTCTCTCCTCTCTTCTAAACTAATAAATGTTTTCTGGTTGTCCAGGCCTAAGCCTCCCACCAGCCCCCAACACATTGTGGCTGTGCTAGGACATTATTAACACCATTAGCRATCTGTTAGTCAAAGTTCCTAGTGAAGGGGTTTTGGCAAACCCAGAGGTTTTGCCTGTCATAGTAAATAACATGGATTGACTATCATTGCATAAACTGAAGGCCAGCTGACACACACAGTTCAGCTTTCATCTCCACAAAATCAGGAGGTGGACACATCTGAACTACACTGGGAGTGATCTACAGCATATGCTAACTCCTGAGCTGAACCTGGGACACTGCTATGATGCCCAGCCATGCAAGGGYCAATGCTAAGAAATTAATGGTGAGGAAAATAGTGCCTGGGTGCTTGGGTCTGTGCACTAGCCCGTTTAAAGAACTAAATGCACATGTAGAGGTAGGCAGGGTATCTCAGCAGCACAACACTAACAGCATCAACACAGCTCTACTAAATTACAGTGCTGTCAAAAATATCCAGTGTGGCTTTGGACTTACCTTCTCTGGTTGAAAGCAGAGGGCCCAAACTTAAAATGTTATTCTGGACAGCAAGCTTATTAGTAGGGCAATATGTGGTGTGAACATAATTTTAGTGCTACCCAGCTGTCCCTTTTGCCTTAGTCTTCCATTCTGTGAGTGTTTGTGTACTMATATAACATCACAAAATATAAGAGAAATAGCTTAAGAGCCTAATTGGTAAAAGAGTATGACAACACACCAATTTTCGATAGTGGATGAAGCCCAGAAACAAGAAAAAGAAGCAGGGACTTCATAAGAATAGAGTCCATGCTGCCATATCAAAACCAAGAAGTGAAATATGATTTCAGTTCAGTTGCTTTATAAATAAAATAATTGCTGCGATATTGGAGATCTGGGATCTCCAAGTAATTGCATGCCTAAATGAGCAGAGAAAGGATAAAGGATTTAGCCAAAATAATGCATATGCAGAGTCTGGACAAGGAGGTATGGGAGTCTTGCCACCAACTGGTCAGTTCTGAAGGAGAAGTGATGCCTTTCACAGACGACGCATGCAAGGAGTTGTCTGGAAAATGTGAGCAAAACATGCCTGCCCAGAAATACAAGCATCAGAATCCCTTGGGGCGTTTGGATGCATGGATAGTAACAAAGTTAGACAAGCATCTTACCCAGTCTGCCCCAAAGGTTATCAAAAGAAGTGATGGTTACATCATTTCTGCTTATTATTTGACAATTTTCCCTGATGAAATGAAAGAAATTACCAAAGATGTCAAATTCAAATGTATATTGATTCAAAGTTATTTTTCATTTGTGCAAACCCCCTCCCTCCAAACAAATAGCTTTCTTAAATGCAGAGGAGATGCGATAGAAGGGATTTGACAGCTGTAACTAGCTTAAACTCTCACTAGAGAAAGAGTGGACCTCATTGTTTGACTCCAGACCACTGCTGAAGTGCAGAAATTTCCTGTTAAGTTTGCAACGCAACAAAAGGAATTAAAATGTATGTCAGTGTAAACACATTTTCTCAGAATCCCCCAACTTCCCAGCTTTTAAATTCCCTTTTAATCCTTCTAAACTCATTACAGGAAACAAATTTCCCGTGGATCAGAAATCACAAAATAAAACCAGAACATATTAACGTGTCTCTGCAGTTACTACTGTCTACCTTCCCCAAAGACTAATCAGCCTATGAATATTACATATGTTCATCCCGAACAAAGATATACTTCATCAACTATTATGAAGATGAAATTCAGTTTGAGACGAAGTTGTCTATGCAGGGATTCAGTCTGAGATGAAGATCTCTAAATTAATATGTGTCTATAGGCACATCAAGTGTCTCATTTCTCATTACAGTCAATGGAGGTATTGTCATTTGTGCAGGGAAAGCAATTCAGCTCATCCTTCAGCAGAGACCTACAATGAAATTCAGCTGCCTCGACATTGATGTCAAGTATCATTTCAAGTGGTGTGCATATATTCTGTGTCCCTCAGTAGGTATCTTGCACACCCCAGTGTGTCTGAACTGGCACTAGGGGACTGCGTAGAGGCAACTGAATCCTGCCCGTAATGCTTGGTCAACTAACTCGCTCCATTGGCTGTAATGGAAACTTCAACACATACAGCACACCTAGATACCTAAATGGGAGTCTTGAACACAATCCTGCCTCAAAAAGCTGTTATGGAAACTCTGTAGGTGATAAGAAGCACATGCTGTACTCCAGACTATTTGCTATTAGCTGACATGGGTAGATGAAGTATACAGTTACATGATTTCAGCAGAAAAATTAAGACTAAGTGAGATGAAATTGTATAAATAAATATGTCTTAGTTGGGATATATCCCATGTTTTATTTTAGGTGTTAGAGGGCTTCAGAGGTTTATAGAATGAATAGAGTTGATAGAGTAGAACAAAGTAGAATAACTCAGGTTGGAGAGATCTCTGGAGTCTATAGTCCCATCTCCTGCAGGGTCAGCTATGAGGTCTGACCAGGTTGCTCAAGGCCTTACTCCAGTCAGGTCTTGAAAACCTCCAGGGACAGAGACTGCATGACTTCTTTGGGCAATCTGTTCCAAATGAAATAGAACTCCAAATAGAACTCACATACTTTGTGTGCACCTTTGAGAATGTTACTTAGGGCTTAATTTTCAGAAACATGTAGGCGTTACATGCAGTCCTGAAGAGGCTGAATAGGAGGAAGGAAAGGATTTAATCAGATATCCACAGACAATGGTAAATCGCAAGGAGTTTTGCAATAAGTGTCATTAATATAAGATCAGTCTGGATACTATGTTCCTGTTTCAGGACAAGAGAGGAGAACAACCTCACAACAGGTCAAGTTATGTATAGCGAGCAGTACATGAGGCCTGACTCCATCTTTGCCCCACAGTTAAGACTGCACGGTGTCCCATTCAGCTGCTCTCAAGAAATTAGATGGCAGATACAGAAAAGTAATGTGGGATTAGAAGAGTGGGAGAAAGAGGAAACTAAAAACAAAGCAAAAGCTGTTACCAACAATATTTAAAACAAACTGGGTCTTGAACTCTCTCCTGAGCCAACTAAAGCAATTCATTTAGCAAAGAAGGAACTATACCATAATTAGGGAACATATGTGGGCTTACAGAGATGTCCTCTATAATGGGAATGTTTATTCTGGCATTACTATGTAATATAGCCACTTCTATTCTTATTCAAGCAAAAGAACCTGCAATTTTAGAAAGAAAAACTACTGAGAAGACCAGAACTCCAGATTTATATCTTTTATTTGTCTATCAGTACTTTCATTTATATCTTTTATTTGTCTACCAGTACTTTCATGAAGAATATAAGTCATCTGCAGGTGTATTAGATCTTTTCTATTCACAGTAGGTTTTATTAGAGATGTTTGAGACGTGTTTTCCACAAGGACAGTGACACTTAACCACTACCAAAAGGCTTTCTGATAGAGGAACATATAGTTCCTATCTCACCATATACATGTCATGTTTAAATTTGCTCATTTATAAGGTCAGAGAAGTATATGGAAAAAAGCCCCTAGTACCAAGAAATTATAGTCACATACATCAGAGAAAACAGTATATCCAAATAATGAATTGTGGAGACGGGTTCATGACGAAATAACCAGGAGCTTTAGAAGTAATTCAGTCAGTTTGAGAAACAAATTGTTTTTGGCACTTTACACCATTATGTAATGGAAAATTTAATTAAAAATTAAGAAACTTGTCCAACCTTTGTATTTCCTGGCCCTAATTTATCTAGGTCTGTTATAAAACCTTTCTTTTATGAGGGTAAATTACATTCTGTCTGTGAACTATGGAAACTTTTCATTCCCACTTCAGCTGTGGTCACCGTCACCTCTGCTTCACTAATGGCTGTGTGCCAAAGGAACATGGAAAACATAAAAAGCTCTAGGCTATATTCTTTTCTCCTCTGCTACAACACCTTAAAAAATAAAGGAATTCTTTATTTGAAAAGATGGGGAAACTTCTGCATAGAGCGTGGAAAATGTCAACATTCGTAAGAAATAAATTTCTTCTTAGGCCCTTAAAATCATTCACAAGATTTTCAATTCATTACATCTGATGTTTCCGCTTGCAAAGTAAGCTACATATGTTCAGATCAGTGTGGAATCAGCAGCTATTAGTTCTTAGAGTAGTAATTAACATTCATGCTAGAATTCCCACCAGGAGGAATATTGTTGCTGTTTACCATTTGGGATCAATGGATTTTAAGCTAATTTTTACAGGAAGTGATACAGTACTTTGCTGCAGGCAATACTGATTCAGTACACTGGGTTTTCTTTAAAACTGTCAATTTTCAGAGCACAGAAAACATACAACTAATTGAGATACAAGCAAGCATTGGTTTTGGAGATTAGTTCTTGACTTTATAGCTTGTCAGCTGAAGTAAACGAGGAAGAGTAAAGAGAGAAAAGGGGGATAAGAGCTAGGGATATGATATTAATAATATAATAAATAGCATCTTTTAAAGTTAAGTTGACCGTTATTATATAAAAACAGCAGCTGGCAAATCCAATCAGCCCACAACACAGAATGAGCGTGGAATGGGAAACTSTTCCTCCAAAAGACGCAGTATCTGTTTTCTTATCATCCATCCTCAACTACCAGCTGGAGCAGAGAGGTGTTGCAGCTTGCTTCTTATCCCTTTAACTCTTACGGCATTATAAAGGTTTGTGTACTGCTACAACTCCAGCAATGAGTACCTCCTTATTGCTGCTGTACTTGCTTTTGTCTCCTCCAGGCTGCTTTTTAGCTCACCCAGACCAGGCCTTAGGAGCCAACAGAGATGACTGGGAGGAAGGGCGATTAGATGGGAGAACCTGACTCATATTAGAGATTTTAAAAAAATAATAATAATTGCTCACCATGCCTTCTAACAAAAGAATATGGACTATCAAATAAAACTAGAGGGTGGCTGCCTCAAAAAAAAAAAGGTAGTTCTTATCAGCGCAGGTGTAAGCTGTGAAAGTGCCTGTGTGAAACTCATGAAAAGATGCAAATGCTAAATTTCATATAGCTCAAAAAAAGTTATTAGATATGTCCAAGGAAGAAAGATTCAGTGAAGGTTTATTAAATACAAATCCACCTCTTGATAAAGAAATCTTGAGCTGCAGGGTGCTGAAAGTTCAAAGAGCATCCCGATGCCCCTGTACTCTGGGCATCTCCCGATGGCCATTGGGGATGATGTGATGCAGAGCCAGGGGGCTGGTGCGGTCACCCTTTCTGTTCTCCCTGTTTGTATTACCCTTATGTTAAAAATTGCCAACAGGCTTCAGACTCCCTCTTTAATGCTCAGATAACTGATCCCTAATAAGTAGCAGAAGATGAAGAGCAAATACACCTCCTGCTTCTAATTGTCCATTGTAGCTGCTGCACAGGAGACAGAATATGGCCCAGCATTTCTCCAGTAAGAATAAGAAAAAGGAAATGAACACTTTGACCAGATACATTCTCCTGAAAGCAGCCCACTTCAATGCTTGCATGAATACTGATGAACACTGAAATGAGTTTCAGCTGCCTTTTTCTGTGGAAAATATCCTGGGATCTTGTATGGGAATGAAAACAAAGAGATCATGGAAATCATGACTGCATGCAACTAAGTGAAAAACACTGAATTTTGGGAAAGATTAGCTATTTAAACATCTGTCTAAGACCCTCAAAATCTCTTTGAACGAAATCTGTTTCTTCAAATATTTTGCTGAACGTGTTCAGTAAAGATTTAAGAGTCATATGATGGAGACAGCTAAACCTTAGCGCACACTGTATCAAACAATGATTGAAATATATCTTGTAAAGCCATTCAAGTCTAACAAATGCAAAAAATCCCAGATGGAAAAATAGATATTTATGCAAATGTTCCCCAAAAAGATGATTTTGCATAAATATAACAGATATAACTAAGATTTTAAAATTACTGTAGCCCACTGAAGAAATCTTTGTATTTTGTAATTCTGTTCCAGTAAACTGGATCATTTTGAGCATATAGATAGTTAGATGTGAGATGCTCCTGTATGAATTTAAAGGTCATGGCATCATTGGAAAAGTGATTTCCCAGCAATGTGTCCTGTGCCCTTGACTTTATTATGATTTGTCCATTCTTAATGTCTCTGTTTATCAGTGTGGTATCCTTGCTGGCTACATCATGCATTTTTAGAGCAAACCTTACAAATCAAAGGATGATTCTTTGGAAATGGCAATCTGAGAGTTTGAAAGATTTCCTGCCTGACTAAGAAAAACAAAATCGCTAAATATCAATTAAAAGTTTTCTGGCTTTTATTATTTAAATGTGTCTGCACATATTTAACTGTAGGATTAATCTGGCTAGAGTATTTCATTTGGCCTCAACTAAGTTTCCATAACTGTCTCCTTTGTAGAAAAGTATAACAGCTGTATTGATATAGATAGTTCTAATCTCCTGAACAAACAAGTAAAATGGCAATTTTGAGGAGGAAAAAAAGTGGGTATTTACTCAAAATATAAGAGCATCTTAGTCTCTTGTGTACCTGTATTTTTAAGGATACTGATATTAAAAGTGCATAATGTAACTTGCAAAAAATGTCAACCTCTGTAGCATGTAAGTCAAAAACCAACAAAAACTTATATTTGTACCAGTCCTGGAGAAAAAAAGCAAATGAGGGAATACAACAAAGTTATACAGTCACATTTTTAATAACAAGCCATTTTTATTCTCCAGATACTGGTGGGCTAAAAATTTTAAAGCAAGGCCCCTACTTACTGTTTTTTGTGAAGAAATCAAATATTTGCCATGTAAACCAAGACAGCTAGTTAAATCCCTCCTACTCCTTTTCCAATTGCATATTTTGTAATAAATAGTGTACCACAGTAGTACTTCCACCTTTTGTTATAAATTGCTGTGAAGAGGTCTTATTGTGCAAACACTGATATAAACTTTAAAGGTTATAGTGAGAAGACATTTAGTTACGTGGCTATATGGTGTTGTCTGCACGTTTGTGATTGAAAACAAAGCTTAACCATGGATTTTAGTTGGGTGCTTTCATTCTGCAAAGATGTAAGGTTCTTGTTAAAAAATAGTGATAATAAAATGCCTTTGTATATGTTTTATAATGAAGAGTTTAACCTGCAGACAGCAAATAGATTGAATAAGTCACATGCAGAGAGTTTAGAACAGAGGTTTGATCTAAACCCTACAGGATCTTTAAACTTTCATACTCCACATAATGCAGTGATTAGAGTCCTCTGAAATGTTTCTAAATGCACTCACTTTGGCTGCTGCAAAGAACAATGCTGAGGCTAGAGGAATCCATGTGCATTTTATTAGGCGGTGTATAGGCTCTATCAGCCATGTCCTACATATATTGCATTCAAAGCAACCACAGTCTCTAGAATATAAACTTCTATATTTACAATCATTGTTCCCTAGATGCATACTGTTTAATCTTATTTTATCTTCTGAAGTCTACGTAGAAGAATGATATTAAAGGTCCATTATCCACTGTACTTTTGCTCCCCCAGTGGTATTTATACTTGTACTGTTATATCTCAGCTGTGTTGCTGTAAAATTTGGAAGAGCTTCAAGGAAATCAGTGCAATTACTGCAGATTAATGTTATCACTTATATCCAAATGTTGCTTTTAGTCATGTAAGACATTTAACTTTCTTGAATGTTCTCATTTCTATGAGAAGTCATGAAAAGAAGCCGTTATCAAAATAAAGTAATGCTGTGGAGCCTCGGAATGGTCATGAGACAGAGAAAAGATCAGAAACTGAGAGATAATTCTGGTGACCCTGACGTCTTTGCTAGTTATATGTAGCTCCATCAAATTCAGTGAAGTAATTGGTAGCAGAGTAAAGCTATCGAGTGAGAGTACTCAGGTGTAGTGGCAGTAGTCTGCAGTTGCATGATCTAACAAACCAAAGTTCAGCAAAGTTTCTTCACAGCTTCCAAAACATTGTGGCTCCAGGGTGACAGAATGCTTAGACTATAACTGTAAGCATAAGAAAAGGAAAAGCAAGGAGACTTCTTAAAATTAGACAGGTCCTTAAATCCCGTTTTAATTTGGGAATTACATTTTGACTGCATGTGTGTATACAGAAGGAATGAAATGGAGAATGATAATAAATTAGGTAGGCTTAACTGAACTGCTATACAAAATGCACTAGGCAGCAGGTGGTAACATTCCTATTTCTGCCTCTGTCTGAATTTAATGTCAGAAGTCATGTATTAAATTTTATTAAGACATTGGAAAACTGCAGACATGCTCCCAGGCTTGCAGAAAAACATTCTGTAATTTGGGTTAGCTCACCGATACATGATAGGAACTGGAGATGCTCTGTGGTCCTTTTTAAAGCTCAGAAAAAAGGTGTAAAATGAAGGCTTTACTAAGCAGAAAAAAAGGATGAAAGATGAACAACCAGTTAGTTGTATAAGGAGCAGACAGTATTTATAGGTAGAAACCGCGTATGAAGAAGCAAGCAGGAAGACTACCATAGAAGTAGGAGATCAACAACCATGACTTCATGATACACTGACTAGATTGATAAACTGTCTTGCAAAGTATGAAAACAGGATGTTGATGGCCAGAAGACATTTATGTTCCAACATAAGTGCTACAACAGGCAGGTAAAAATCTACCATTCCTTTGTACAATAGCAATTCAGCATCGGTCTGGTACAAATGTCAGAATAGAAGTGTGTTGAGCTCTGTGTGTGTGTGTTGGGATCCCGACACTACAGAGCTAAAATAAACAATAAAAATGGAAAATATAATCACTTTGTAGGATAGAATTTGCTCTAGGTTTCTCTTCATCCCAGTTTTCAGCATGACAGACTCCTATTAACTGGGAAGGAGTGGATTGCCTGCTGGGTAAAGTGGGAGAAGGTGTTTCAGGGGCTGACTCCATCTCTATACCTGACTTTTCATGTGACCTTGAATGAGCCATTCAGGGCCAAATTTACTTCTCATGCTTTACTCACAGTTTCCATTAAAATGGGTCTTTCCCCTTCAATAATGTAATTAGAATTAATTTCCCCCTTTTCAGGGATGAATTCATTTGGTCTAAACAATGTTTTATTTTCTATTAGCTCCATTCATCTTAACTGAGCTATTTACAGTATAAACTTAGCTGCTGCTATGCTGGGCAAAATCAGGCTCTCTGCATTGCAGAATTTCATCCACAAAAATGATGGCAGAAATGGCAATCTGACCCAGGGAGGTACAGCAAGACTAATTCATTAGAGCCTTTAAAATGCAGTTTATAAATGAGAAAAACCTCTGTGGAATCTGGTTTTAGGTAGATGCAGTAATAGCCTTTTTGCCTCCTAGATGGAGCTAAAGCACTTGCCTGCTGTACCTTGTGGGATGGAGGAAAGCAAGTAACATGACAAACATCATTGCCTTCTCTTGCATTTCGTGATTAGTATTACCTGCAATTCTATACATTCCTAAGAACACATTTTACAGAATAATAATTAAAAAAAGTTTGGTCCCCATTCTGCAAGGACTATCTTTTGTGAGTGTAAATCAGTCTAAAATTTACAGAGCCTTTTTTTACTTCTCTGCAGCCAGGCAGAGCTGCTCACTAGATACATGCTTCAGCAAGCAGCGCCAGGTATCCAGTTCAGCTTCCTGGAAGATTAATGTTCAGTCTTCTTCCCCCTAGTCCTCATAAAGGAGAGATAAAGGACTTCTGGCCCCAGGATAGAGACTGAACGTAAGGTCTAGATGAGGCCTCTTCAGTGTTAATAAAGGAAGAGATGCCACAATGTTGAAAGCAAGGAATCTGAAAATGAAACCAACAAAACAAGAGACCATCCTGAGCTGAGCATAGAGAAAAAAGCAAAGCAGATCTTGCAGCTTTATTTACTTGCAAACAAACACAAGCTAACAAAACCTAGCAAAACCCCCGCAAGAACAAATGCAACAGTGCATATATTCTGTTTCTGGGAAGGCCATACAATGTTAGGAAAAGGGTATTCCTCTTTCAGAGCTCTGGTGAAATTTCAATTAAGCCATAAGCACATACATAAGTCTGTATCTGTCTATGCAATCCAGTACCAATCAGTATACTAATTCATTTAATTTTCACAACGCTGTTTGTGGTGAACATCAGTATTCAGTGCACTCCACATGCTCATGGTTTGGGGTGAATAGACTGAACAAAGAAATGGAGGAGGCCTATCAAAAAGAAACGCAGGGTGAAAGTGGAAAGGGAAGAGCCAAAAGCTCTTCATACTGTACAGAAAGACAAAAGATTTACAACAGATGTGACCAGAGTCTAAGAACATTAGAAAAATAATAACACCATATCTAAAGAAGAATTTTTCACAGTCTAAGAAGAGAAGGAGGATCAAGAGGTGGCTGGTGGCCAGTGCACCAGCTGCAGGCTAATGTCAACTAGCATCTGGGGAAAAGATCCTGGCTATCTGGAAGATAAAGCAGTAAGTGAAACTGCTGTAGCAAGTGGGCAAAGCAGAGTCACTACAGAAGAGAAGGTCAGATCCTTTCCTCCAGGTTACTGGACTTCTGTCTACTCTTTTGGACTCATGGAACAAACAGATGTGAACTGCAGCCAAATAGGCGCTGCTGGATCTTTATGTCTGGCATCTGGCCTGTCTGCATTGCTTGTGATTTTAATGGCATTAATTTATTGCAATATCTTACAATGGTTTTTAATTATTTAATTTGCTGCTTAAGATGGTTTTTAATTATTTAATTCATGTTTGTTCCCTTATGTTGCTACATATAATGATCTATGACACTGATTCTACAATGACTTCCGTATTGGTGTGCCTCTTTTCCACTGTGGATCAGTATAAAGGGTCTGTGCATATGATGTGGACTTTCCGCACTTCTTTGAATTAAACAATAATTATAAAAAATATGCACTGGAATATATTTTAATTCAAGTCTATAGGGATTTTTAACTCTCTGATAGGAATAACCTGCAATACACTTGAACTAATCTATGGAGATCAGTTTAATGCAGCCGAACAGAGTAGAAATTTATTAATGTGAACGTGAAATGTGGTATATTTGCTTGGTAATGAGTAGACCATGTAGGACAAGTCATCTATAAATTAATATGTAGACAAATCTCTGTAGCCAGAAGTTCCACCTCCTTGTGGGATTGCAAAAGCAATCTTTTTTTTTCAATTATCTTTAAAGCCAACGGTCTTTGTTTACCCCATCCTTCTTCCCCCATGGGGTTTTTCCCTCTTATCTATAACAGAATCCATATGCCTTAGAGGAACTAAGACTTTTAAAATACTACTTGATAAAGAAAATCAGGTATTTATGTTGTGATGCCAGTCATATGTTATGGAAACTGAAATATTTGGAAATCAAGCTCCAGCTTTAAAAACAGACATACATGATGACGTTGTTATTACATATAGGCTTACACCAAGTTCTTACAAGACAAAATCTTCCGAACAGGTTTGAAATTCTAAAATTCTGGACTGCCATCTATTTTTATTCTGTATCATCCTCTGAATCTGGAAACCAATGAAAAATAGGATATTTTAATGTTTTTGAGCCCTGTCATCAGAAGCTGGTCCCTACCTTCATACAGGTATTAAAGGGAGATTTTTAGCCCAGGGCATTATCCCTCCTTGAATTTCCTTGTGTGAAGTTGGAGCGACTGTGTGACACTTTGTTTTGATATGGTACAGCTTGTTCTATAGACGTACATGTCCTGACTTTGCTCATTCAGAGCAATGCACCTTACACATTATGTTTCATAAGTTAATACGTATGTTTTAAATCCAGACCAGGTCGCTGTCTGGAACCTGAGGCCACAAACCACTGAATTTCCCTGTAAAAGTCATACCTCAACTCCAAACCTTCTAGTGGAGTGATATTATGCCACAAAACGGCATCACATGAAATTCAGGCTCCCTCTCACTATTTCAATGTACTTGCTCCTCCAGGCATGCCTAAGTGTTGTAAATACACAATCCTGATTAACAGCCAAATTCCGTAACAACTCTCTAGTTTATACACTGTGGAGTCCTCTGAAAAGTTACTCATCCAAGAYGGAGTTATCCCATGCCCTGTAAAACATGTTAGTGTTTTGTAACTGTGTAGTCTATGTTTTGGCATGGAACACAGTATAAAGCAGACTAAAATAAGAAGCATTGCGTAAAGAAAGAATATCAACATAGGCCATATCTTGACATCCTCTGGCAAAATCACCACTGAAGTCTTGGCCAGATTCTCAAACACAGCAAATGAGTTCATACCATCTGGTAGACCTCTTGACACAGCAGAGAAAAACTCTGTACCCTAATGTTTACGTCACTTGTCCTTCAAAAATTCTATGCTTATGTATGCCCAGATGTTTTCTTTGTTATTTTAATTTAAATTTAATATAATATGTTTTCAGAAAAACATGTGCCCAAAGGATTAGAATCACATTAGTGCATTGCATTCACCAGAATTCAAACAATTTACATAAAGAGAGAATTTGTCCCTGCGCTTTGACAGAGCTGCCATGGAACCAGTTTGCACTTGGAAGAGGGAGTGTCAAGGCAGGTTGAAGGCTTAGCTAAGAAACCAAGCCCATAGTCTAATCTATAGCTAAGCACAGCTGCAAATGAATGTTAATTAAGCTGCAATTACTTTATGACAAGATTTGCGTGTCAGTTGATGATAGAAGGTGTCATGGTTTAACCCCAGCCAGCAACTAAGCACCACACAGCCACTCGCTCACTCCCCCCACGGTGGGATGGGGGAGAGAATCGGAAGGGTAAAAGTGAGAAAACTCATGGGTTGAGATAAAGACAGTTTAATAGGGAAAGCAAAAGCTGCGCACGCAAGCAAAGCAAAACAAGGAATTCATTCACTGCTTCCCATCGGCAGCCAGGTGTTCAGCCATCGCTAGGAAAGCAGGGCTCCATCACGCGTAACGGTTACTTGGGAAGACAAACGCCATCACTCCGAACGTCCCCGCTTCTTTCTTCTTCCCTCAGCTTTATATGCTGAGCATGACGTCACATGGTATGGAATACCCCATTGGCCAGTTGGGTTAGCTGTCCTGGCTATGCTCCCTCCCAGCTTCTTGTGCACCTGGCAGAGCATGGGAAGCTGAGAAGTCCTTGACTAGTAGACTACTTAGCAACAACTAAAAACATCCGTGTGTTATCAACATTATTCTCATACTAAATCCAAAACATAGCACTATACCAACTACTAGGAAAAAAAATTAACTCTATCCCAGCTGAAACCAGGACAGAAGGAAACAAACACGGAACTGATGTCCGGGATCACTGGACTATCCAGCCATAATAGCCCATGGATGCAGAGCCAACCGGCTTTGGGACTTACTGCAGCCTCTCTGAACTTGAATGCCACAGCAACTGCTAATGGAGGAAAAAGTAAGAAGAAGGTATTCAGAGGCTTTTCTTCATGACTGTTACTTGAACTGAAGCTGTAACAAGTTGACATTTAAATAAAACACATGTTTTCATAGGAAAAGGGATTCCTCCTGCGCTATCGACTAGCTGTTAGGCACCACTCAGTTTAGCAAGACCTGCAAAGAAGAAAGAAAGTGTGATCCATGGGGAAGCCAGACAGGTATGAGAAGCAGCGCAAATAGACAGCATGCAGGGACTGAGACCACTGGGAATGCTGGTGTTGCAGACTAAAATGCTGCACAATTTTATGAGCTAGAAATCACTTCAGAACACAGATATACCCATGGAGGATAGAGACCAGAAAATTAAGTTCTAAAAAAGTAAATAATAGCTTTACAGTCTTAAGAATGGTGCTCAGAACACTGTAACAGTGCTAAAAATGTTTGATGAGAGAGACTACAGAGAGATAATTGGGTGGCTGTTTTGCCCTATCTTTTTAAACTAAAACCAAGAATGAGGAGTAGATATGCTGCAGAGTTGGGCATTCTGGTATGCATATTAAAAATCAAGGATAAAAACTTATCCTAATAAGGGCCTTGGTCATTTGTGAGGTATATTAGTCCACCTTCCAGGAGAGGCTGTGGAAAGGAAGTGAGCCTTGCCTCCAAACATCAAAGGGAATTGGCAGGGAAAAATCAAAAGATAAAAAAAAGATGCTGATAAATTCATAAGGTCAAAAGTGAAAAAAATCCAGGACTAGGAGACAACAAAACTATATTGTATCTAATGAAAAAAAAAATGGTTTAGGTCAACCTGAAAATATTTTCTGAATTTTTTTGGCTCCCCCAATTTTTTTTTTTTTCTTTTTTTTTTAATTACAGAGGGATTTTCTAACTGTGACAGGCACAGAGTAGAGTTATTCTCTGGCAGAAGTGCTCATGACTATGCTTTTTGGAATAGGACAGTTCCACCAGTTCACAAGGAAGACAGGCAACTTCATCACAAACTGCTAAAGGAGAAACAAAGAAATCTTAAATAACCTTTGCTGAATACAAGAAAGTGAATATAATGCCTACCTCAGTACGCTATGGGACACTGTGAAAGACGTTAATTAATACACTGCATTATATTTTCATCTCTGATGAGCAGTTCCAGGCAACCCAACAAAGATAGGGTACTCCAAACAGTAATAACAGTTCAAACTCCTCTGTTGGCCAGAAACTAATGTACTGTATCACATAAAGTTACTTTCTTCTACCAGCAAAAGGGTGCACTGTGGGTGGGAGAGTGCATCTTTAAGAGGATCCAGACAGTAATACTAGCAGATTTAAGAGCTGAGAAGATTTAATGGATGCACATTTCATGCCTAGAGACAACATTATGCCCAAAAGGAAACAGACAGCCATCTTATATTTTGACATGACAGGGAAAAGTGCAAGGTGTGTGAAGAATACTTTGGTCACCCATAGAAGGAAACTTTTCAGACTTGAGAAATTGCAGCCTATTTTTTAGAAAAGATTGGGAGAGACCTCTACAGTTGTAAGATCAAGAACTACATGGTCACCATTACCAGCCTCTGAGAGCTACACCTCGCCAGCAAGGGTTGTGATAAGGTATTGATGACAGATTTTACAGGGCGTAGAGTGCTGAAGTTTAGCATGTGAACTAATGGGTCACAGTACATGTTAGTATATCCAAATGGATTTAGTACCAAACAGGAATCACAAAACAACTTATGACCCCACCTGGGCTCCCTAGCAGCATCAGTAGTCTGAGCCATGCTGTAGATCAGCATACTGAAAGGTATAGGAGGCTCATCAGCTTCCTTCAGGTTCTCATGGTACGACTAATTCTAGTCAGGTTTGACCCCAGGAAATAAGAAAACAATACAGACTGCAATCAAATAAAGGAAGGGAAGGATGTAGAAAGACTGGATCCTGGAGGGAGGTACACAGATTGCAGGAAGGAAGAGGCTGGAAGTGCCACTGTGACACCAATTTGTGTACACAGGGCTAATGGAAACCTACTTGCAGCTACACCACCTTACTTAATTTAGTTTTACAAGCACTGATTCCTCTGATGATGTTATTCCCTATGCAGCACACAAAACAGGAACCACACTGCCCCCATACAGAGCAAAACCACAAGGAAGTCCAAATAGGATACAAAGATCTGAGACCTGACCCTCATATGGGAAAAGAACTGGATGCGGACAGAAGCTCATCTTCTTCACTGTGATGGAAGACAATGGTTTCAGAGGTACAGATATGAGATAAGCCAATGGCTACACAGTAAATAAGGTGGGGATCCAGCTCAAATGCTAATATTTTCCTAAGTGCCTAAGTGAATATAATATATGAAAAATCCCAGATTAGCCCTGTTTGCTATATCAATACTATGTCTATAGGGCAGCAGGGATGTACCAGTTATGTCTCAGAACTACTATAGCTGCGTTTGCTCCACACTGCACCCCAGCTAGTAAATATTGTTTCAGTAAGGCTGGTGCATATTGCCTTCATGCAATTCCAGTCCTAGAGCTGGCTCAGTCATTGCTAGCTTGACAGTCCAGTTTACTGTACAAGCAGACATCTAACTCGCTTTCAGGACAAAATTTGCATTTTCAAAATGGTTGCATTTTTTCTTTAAGAATTAYTGGGACAGACTTTCTCATACCTGTGTCACGTAGGAAACTGCAAAAAAAAATTGTGTTTGAGTGAACTAGTAAATGTATCTTTTTTTTCACAAGAAAATGATATTCTGTTATCATGAAAGATGATACGTCATTCTTCCGTGATGATCCATTATTAAGAAAGAATCTTATTCCTATGTATTGCCCAATGTAGCCATTAGGTTTTGGAACATATTTAATGGAAAATATAATAGTAGACTACAGTGATCACAATGATTACAATCTTAGAAAAGGATTTGCAAGCTATCTCCAATCTCTACGCCACAAAACACCAACCTAACATGAGACTAATTGAGCAAAACCTTCAGGAGTCAACAACAGCATCAAAAGCCCTTCACTGCTAGGCAATTTGTAGGACAGGGCAGTGTTACACCATAGAAATAGTACACTATATGCACATTCCAACAACAGACCCAAATGGCATATGTCGTAACCAAATGCTGATTGTCAAGTAAGATACCATAAGACAGGTAACAAGAAGTAGTCACATGCAAGATGGATTGAACACCTTGATACTTTTAAAGAGAGATTATTTTTCATTCTGTCCTACAATTTTCCTCTCGTATAGCAGAGGAATTAAAATAATTTTTGATGAATTTCACTGACGTGTATTGACTTAAAGGGCCTTTCTCATTACTGCATTGGTGTTGAGAGAAAATAGGTAAGTAATTTAAGTAAGAGCCACTCACCATATTGGGACATGTGTCTTTTCCGCATCAGTGAGCATCTGACTTTGCAAAATGCAGATCTTCAGACTCTTCAGTCTTTGTGAAACTGCCACGTGAATCCAAATTACTAGTTTGAAGAGAATTCACATATCTTTTCTTTCGTGGCAATGAAGTTGGTGTAAGAAAAGCATGAAATGTCCTTCAAACCCATCAGGTGACTGTTAGATACTTCTGCATTGTTCTGATTCTGAAAACTGATTTCCAGACTAGAGTAAAAGAGGACTTGTTATTTCAATGCATCTTCTACTTTTTTTCTTTTCTGTTAAGAATCAGTGTTTCCTTTCTTTCTGCCCACTCTACACATACAAGCATATATATACTTAAATATATATATGTATATACATTTGCTTTAACTTTGGAAAACAGAGGTTCACAATAAAAACACCTACAGGGCACCTCAATTAATTTATTTTCATCTACCTGAGAAAGCCATATATTATAATCTACACCACTGTCTAAAATCATCATATGGCAGGAACTTTTCCTTAGGAAAATTATGAAAAGAGTCAAATGGAAATAATTAAAATGAAGTCATTAGTACTTCATATCTGAAAAGTTTTAATTGATTTTTTTCTCTCCTTTTCTGCATGATTAATTGTAACTTTTAATGACTGTTTTTAGAATAAGAGAATACTAGTTTAGGAACTGTTAATGCTGTTGCTATGAGCAAAGGTTTGGCTCCTGAGGATATTGATCTGGGACTCTAAATACTGACTTGAGATCCAGGATTATGAACTTTACAGTAAGTATAAATGCTACAAACTCTAGATGCTTGTTAAGTTGTACTTTTTTATTTTTCTTAAAATGTTCTTCAGGAGGAGGAAGAAAGAATTATTTCTGATGTGTCTGAAAGTACTGCTTCTGCAAAGACATGGGCTTAAGGGTACTGAAGGACACAGGTCCAGATAAAGGCAAGTTTTTGATACATGTTACCTGCTCAGGGCTTTGAGCAACCTGATCTAGTGAAAGATGTCCCTGCCCGTGGCAGGGAGGTTGAACTAGATGATCTTTAAAAGGTCCCTTGCAACCCAAACCATTCTATGGTTCTATGATTCAATGACTTGTGAGAAAAGATCTTTCCAATGCCGCAGGAGTTCAGTTCCCAAATTTACTTTGGCCTCTGAATCCACGTTAAGCTTGAATTTGCACTGAGTTCCTTCAATTGTTATATTTTAGGATGACAAGGACATGGTTTTTCACAGTAGTCTTACCATTTTGCTTATGATATGCTATGCAAAAGTTGCAATCACTCTTCATTAAGTACCCTAAGCTGAGAATTAGCTTCTGTCTCAAAGCATACCTCCTAGGACTAGCAACTCCTTTATTCTATCTACAAAAATCTGAACAATCTAATACAAACAGCTATTAAAATCATCTCTTGCTTTTACCTAGAACTTTTTGATGGCATGCTATTTGAATGCATCTGTTAGCATATTATGTTATAGAAAGGACCTTGTTTGAGGTGCTAATCAAATTAAAATATAGCTATTTTCTATTGAAAGGGCATTTTGATTCATCTTCTAGCTATCTTTCTGGAAGAAAGGAAGTATTCAAGAATGGGCAAAGAAGGAGCTTGTCTGAGACAAGTATAATACAACAAAACAAGTAAAGGAGTTTAGGACTTTAGTCTGCTGTAAAAGACTTCGGTTATCTCTTTTGGCTGTGGTAGTATCTGGGGAGTCAAACAGAGTTAGACCGTAGACAAAGAGACACACACAGAGATAAAGGATATGTCAGGATTCAACCATTTTCCATTAATATCTCCTGACTTCCCACAGTTTTTTGCACACAAATTCATAGGTAGGTACAGAGATTGACTCAAATCCAGAGGTCTCTGGAAAGTGAGAAGCTGAGAACACTTGGCACCCCATCACATATCTAATACTCCCCTCTGTAAATAGATGGATCAAGTACAGGCAAGGTCAGCAGCTTTTCTGTCAGCAGCTACTCAAAATCAGCTCTTCACAGGCATAATGCTGGTTCTCTAGCACAAGAAGAGCAGAGTCAGTGTTTGCATTCAAAGACTTAAGATGGATAAAGAGGGAGAAGATATATGAAGCTGAAAACACATGCTCACATATGAGTGGCAGGACTATTATTAGAATCATAGAATCATTAAGGTTGGAAAAGACCTCTAAGATCATCAAGATATTTACAAGATCATTACATGGTRTACATCTCTTCCCACCCCTCCTTTGTTGACCCCTACAACTTCTATATCTGGACAAAGTGAATTTTCTTACAGGAAAATAATATATTAAGATATTTTTTCATGTTAGCTTGCTCATTGTTTGAATTATCTGACAAATGCCTTAATGAACAAGTTGTATAATGGTAAGTAGCCTTCATTATCCTGCAGTATTCACCATTTCAGAGATTTTACTTTAAAAGTCACATTTGATTCCGTTATCAGTAAGATAAGAAATGCTATGGCTGCTCTCTTTGTGTTATCCTCATGACACACCTTGGCTTGAGTTTTATAGGCTTATGGCAATAAATAAAAATGAAGAACTGTTCAGCGTCTGTCTGTGTTGTTTCAGAAGTCTTGCTGTTGCATGCTCTCTATCTTTCCTTTCTATTGGCAGAGCTGGAATGAGCTATCACACCAGATAGGGCAAACCTGCCTCAGATTTTGTTTACTACTTATAGTACAACTTGCATGAATAATACAGTTTGGGAACTATTTAATTCCAATCAAGGATGATATTTACACATTCCTTTCTGAGGTAGAACTCAGGATGAACCCACTCAAGAAAACAGCGTCTGCTAAGTTCAAGAAGATCTTTAGTAGGAACTAAAACTTTTAATATTCATGAAGGAATATGTGTTTTCCTGTGATGTCAGAAAATAAATTCCCTTCTTTAGCAGAGCAGGCCTGCAGGTAGGGGGACATACACATATGCCAATGAATTATACTTACTTCATCTGCAGTAGTAAACATGCCTGAGAAGTATTGCAAAGAGGTAACTTACTTAGGTCAGATTTCATACCTCATGACTTAATTGAAGGCCTGTTCTTCATTCTACCCTAATCTTACATCTATTTCTATGGAGATGCATGTTTTGAATGCATTCATCCCTGAATGACTTCCACTCCTTTGTTATTAGGCAGGTGTGCAGCATGCACGACAACCACCCAAGGGAAATTCTGCATGTTCACATTGCTCCAATGAGTATGAGCCTTTCTTGGCATTTTGTAAGCTGCACTTTCAGCTGAGTCAACAGGGAGTATCCTTAAATGGATAACCATGCCCATAAACAAAAGCCTTGACTTACAGACTTCAGAGTCCATATGGGGTGTGCCACCTCTGAGGACAGTCTAAGAAAGTTCAGAGTAGATGAATAAAAAATGTAATTCTAGTGAAAACCCTTTTTAATGATTTTTTTGTTCTGCAGGCAAACCTCCCCTGCAACTGTAGCGGTGTCATTACTATGGACTTGTTCTTGATTTTTCCCCTCCTTAGAGCTAAATATTTTGCACTAAGGAGAGCTCCAGGTCCCCCTTTCTGACATGAATATAGAAATCTCCTAGGTCATTTCAGGGTAGATTCAGAGAGGAAATTTTAGAGAAGAATTGATCAATTCCACTTCGATATAGTTTGCATTCCCTTAACAGTTTATCTTGCCGATTAGTTATTTATTAGACTTTACTGACATTTGTGGTTGAGATCTGAACCAGGTGTTCTTGAGAGCAATACTGTGATTCAATATAAATCAGTGCAGCACTTTATAAAAAAGATCAAAGCTGAAAATTTAACAGCATGCACTGAATCTGCATTCAGAAACATGAAGATGCCATTACAGAGCACGCAAACTTTTCCAAACAGAAGTGATAAAATGAAGACTCCCAGCGCACAATGATTCATATTTTCTCTAGGGCTGAGATATTCACAACTGAGAAGAAAGCAAGAGGGTAACTAGGTTAGCTGTAATTCAAAGAGGAACATATGAACTAAAGGCTAGATCAGTGGTGCTCTGGCCTCTGCTCCCTCCTCAGACAGTCCATACTGGAAGGTGATCAAATTGAAACAGAAGCAGGTACAGCTGCGAGTGGAAGGAACGCTGAGGGAATCCTTGTTTGGCCATTTGTAGCCAATTACCTGGGACAAAACAGATTTCTAAGGCCTAAAATCTGCCCATTCGCCCCCATGGAGTCCTTCGAGGTATTGGTCAGACTCACCAGTTGATAGCTCTAAGGCTTCTTAGCTTTAGTCCTATAAAACTATCTCACTACTACACATTTGACAGCTATACCTAGAAAATACTGATTGGGGTTTCAGTGATGGATATTAAATGATTACATGTCCAACTTCACACAAAATAACAACATTAACAGCAAGAAAAGGATATTTATGGATTATGGCTGTGAGTAATGACTTCAGTGCGGGTTTGGAAGGGCCAGTCGAATCTGGCAAATCAACAAATTGTTAACAGGACTGGTGCCACAGTCAGGGGTTTGGCTACTTAGACCATGGGACTTGCTTTGAGAAACCTGGTCTACTGGTCAGATGGGGTCCATCTGTCAGAGAACAGGAAAAGCATCTTCAGTCAGAGGCTTGCCAAGCTGGTGAAGAGGCCTTCAAACTAAAGTTGCCGGGGAGGGAATCTCAATCCATCCCACTCCTACCAGTTTGATGCCAGTGCCAGCAATAGATGCCCAGAGCCTGGAGAAGCATCACAGGTCAGCAGAAGAGTGCCTGAAGAGAAGCACAAAGGAACTCCAGCCAGTAAGACAGCTTCATCGGGGGCCCAACTTAAACGCCTCTATGCAAACACAGGTAGCATGGGGAATAAACAGGAGGAGTTAGAGACATGCGCACGCCTGCAGGGCTATGATTTTATTGGCATCACAGAGACATGGTGGGATGGCTCCTATGATTGGAGTGTTGGGATGGAGGGATACAGGCTCTTTAGGAAGGACAGGCAGGGGAGATGAGGAGGGGGTGTCGCCCTCTATRTCAATGACCAGCTGAAGTGTATGGAGCTCYGCCTGGGGATGGATGAGGAGCCGACCAAGAGCTTATGGGTCAGGATTAGAGGGAGGGCAGGGACAGGTGACATTACAGTGGGGGTCTGCTACAGGCCACCTGACCAGGAAGACCGAGYGGATGAGGCCCTCTATAGACAGATAGGAGCAGCCTCACGTTCACAAGCCCTGGTCCTCATGGGGGACTTCAACCACCCCCATATCTGTTGGAGGGACAACACAGCAGGGCATAAGCAATCCGGGAGGTTCCTGCAATGCGTTGATGATAACTTCCTTCTCCAAGTGATAGAGGAGCCAACGAGAAGAGGTACTATGCTGGACCTTGTTCTCACCAACAAGGACGGGCTGGTGGAGAATATGAAGCTCAAGCTTTAGCTGCAGTGACCATGAAATGGTGGAGTTCAAGATCCTTAAGGCAACGAGGACTGCACAGCAAGCTCACTACCCTGGACTTCAGCAGTCTTTGGCCTCCTCAGGGATCTTCTTGGTAGAATACCATGGGATAAAGCCCTGGAGGGAAGAGGGCCCCAAGAAAGCTGGGTAATATTCAAGGATCACCTCCTCCAAGCTCAGGAGCGATGCATCCCAACCAAGAGGAAGTCAGGCAAAAACACCAGGAGGCCTGCATRGATGAACAAGGAGATCCTGGACAAACTCAAACACAAAAAGGAAGCCTACAGAGGGTGGAAGCAAGGACAGGTAGCCTGGGAGGAATACAGAGAAGTTGTCTGAGCAGCCAGGGATCAGGTTAGGAAAGCTAAAGCCCTGATAGAATTAAATCTGACCAGGGACATCAAGGGCAACAAGAAAAGCTTCATCAGGGATAAAAGGAAGACGAGGGAAAATGTGGGCCCTCTCTGGAACGAAATGGGAGACCTGGTTACCTGGGATACGGAGAAGGCTGAGGTACTCAATGACTTTTTTGCCTCGGTCTTCACCGGCCAGTGCTTGAGCCTCACCGCCCAAGCCGCAGAAGGCAAAGGCAGGGACTGGGAGAATGAAGAGCTGCCCACTGTAGGAGAAGATCAGGTTCGAGACCATCYAAGGAACCTGAAGGTGMACAAGYCCATGGGACCTGATGAGATCCATCTGCGGGTCCTGAGGGAACTGGCAGATGAAGATGCTAAGCCACTATCCATCATATTTGAGAAGTCATGGCAGTCCAGTGAAGTTCCCACTGACTGGAAAAGGGGAAACATAATCCCCATTTTTAAAAAGGGGAAAAAGGAAGACCCAGGGAACTACAGGCCAGTCAGTCTCACCTCTGTGCCTGGGAAGATCATGGAGCAGATCCTCCTGGAAGCTATGCTAAGGCACATGGAAAATAAGGAGGTGACTGGTGACAGCCAACATGGCTTCATTAAAGGCAAATCGTGCCTGACAAATTTGGTGTCCTTCTACGATGGTGTTACAGCGTTGGTGGATAAGGGAAGAGCAACTGTCGTCATCTACCTGGACTTGTGCAAAGCATTTGACACCGTCCCACACAACATCCTTGTCTCTAAATTGGAGAGACATGGATTTGATGGATGGACCACTCACTGGATAAGGAATTGGCTGGATGGTCGCACTCAAAGAGTTGCAGTCAACGGCTCAATGTCCAAGTGGAGACMAGTGAYGAGTGGCATTCCTCAGGAGTCGGTATYSGRATYRRTGCTGTTTAACATCTTWGTCAGCGACATGGACAGTGGGATTGAGTGCACCCTCAGCAAGTTTGCTGAYRACACCAAGCTGTGTGGTGYGGTCGACACGCTGGAGGGAAGGGATGCCATCCAGAGGGACCCTGACGGACTTGAGAGGTGGGCCCATGCCAACCTCATGAAGTTCAACAAGGCCAAGTGCAAGGTCCTGCACATGGGTTGGGGCAATCCTAAGCACAAGTACAGCCTGGGCGGAGAATGGATTGAAAGCAGCCCTGAGGAGAAGGACATGGGGGTGTTAGTTGATGAGAAGCTCAACATGACCTGTCAATGTGCACTTGCAGCCCAGAAAGCCAACCATATCCTGGGCTGCATCAAAAGAAGCGTGGCCAGGAGGTCGAGGAAGGTGAGTCTCCCCCTCTACTCCGCTCTCGTGAGACCCCACCTGGAGTACTGCGTTCAGCTCTGGGGCCCCCAACATAAGAAAGACATGGACCTGTTGGAGCGGGTCCAGAGGAGGGCCATGAAGATGATCAAAGGGCTGGAGCACCTCTCCTATGAAGAAAAGCTGAGAGAGTTGGGGTTGTTCAGCCTGGAGAAGAGAAGGCTCCAGGGAGACCTTACAGCACCTGAAGGGGGCCTACAAGAAAGCTGGAGAGGGACTTTTTACCAGGGCATGTAGTGATAGGACAAGGGGTAATGGCTTTAAACTGAAAGAGGGTAGATTTAGATTAGGTATAAGGAAGAAATTCTTCACTGTGAGGGTGGTGAGGCACTGGAACAGGTTGCCCAGAGAAGTTGTGGATGTCCCATCCTTGGAAGTGTTCAAGGGCAGGTTGGATGGGGCTTTGAGCCCCATCTCATCTGAGGTCTAGTGGAAGGTGTCCCTGCCCATGGCAGGGGGGTTGGAACTAGGTGATCTTTGAAGGTCCCTTCCAACCCAAACCATTCTATGATTCTATGATCCTGACTTACACAACGGTACGGCAAATCTTCTGTAAGGGACAAACACACATGAGACTTCTGTCCAATCTCGTATCTCTGAAATGCAGGAATATCACTGTGAAGGCCAGTGGATTTGTTCAGATGTAAAACTAGTGAAAGAAGAAGCAGCTTCCTCCAGATATGGTGATCATCATTGATTTGCAATATTCCTAAACACTTAATGCCTAGAAAACTTTGTACAAGAGCTGCACGTTTAAGTATAATAAAATACTTTGTGTTCACTATTTGTTTTCTTTCCTGCATGCTGTTTGTAAGGGGTTATGAAGGGTTAACTACACAGTTAGGAGGCAAGGAGACGCAGGGAAATGTAGCCAGCTGTTGAATGAAGCATCAAGACATGAGAAGGGCCATTACTTGAGGCAGTTTCCCTGCCTAAAACAACAGGAAGCATCATCTACTGGATATTAATTTTTAACAGCAGACCTTTGAAGTGACTTCAAAGACATCAGGTGACTAAAACAGATAGAGGAAGCAAAGGGAGGGGCTGACCCTGTGCCACGGAAGAGGCTGGGACACAGAGAGGGATGGGCTGGGGGTTGCAGACAGGAGCCTGGCCAGCCGACCCACTCTCCAACTAACACCATGGGCTAACACAACACCCTCCCTCAAGGACTGTGCTGTCGACTGCTTTCAGGCAATTGGTACATGCTGGTTTGTTTCATACAGAAAAATGTTCTTAACTGCTGATGGTCTCCACCTCGTGAGAGTGGCACCCCCTGACTTGCCCTGCTCTGAGGCCATGGGGTGAAGGAAGGATCCCGAGGCTCTCAGGAGTAGTAGCAGAGTGAACCAGGCTTAGGAGAGGTTGCTCATCTACAGGAATTGTATCTGGGGCTAACTGTGAGTTTTCCATGAGGTTATATTGATAAAATTCTAGCTGAGAGCAAAAATATTCCTTGGGATAAGTCCACAACATATCCTTCACATCCCCTAAAACTTACTTTAAGACATCTTTCCACAGAATATTCTTAACACGGAGTGGAAAGCGAGCAATTGTTTCCTTCTATTTCAGAAAACAAGATTTAATGCAGCTGCAGTATAGCAGTTGGCAATTACAGAAACATTAGAGATACAATTAAAGGAATTTTCTGAAGGTTTTATCCATTATCTCACAAACTCATGAAAAATCTCGTTATTAGCATAGTTGGCATTAGCAAGCTACACTTTTGAAAAAAGCAATGCTTAGAAATTTTAACTGCCCAAATTGGTACTCTGTTGTGACTGGAATATCAATAAGGTGCAAAAAGCCTATTGGAGCATCTAAAACTAAATCTAAATTAATTTCATTTAACTGACATGTCAACTAACTTACTTAATTAAAGGACCATCTACTATTTGGAGAGAAAAAGGACTATCTCATGCAGTTTGAGCACAATGCTATTCATTTCCAACCCAGAACAACAGTGTAAACTTTAAGTACTCATTTATTATTTGATTTCCCTCATTTTGCTTCATTTCGTGCTTGACAGCATAAGACGTTTTTTTTGGGGGGAGGGAAGGTGCCTGCAATCATTTTGTGGAACATCTTTGAT
The DNA here is from genome assembly GCA_035582835.1 of Phoebastria nigripes. Lineage (NCBI taxonomy): Eukaryota > Metazoa > Chordata > Aves > Procellariiformes > Diomedeidae > Phoebastria > Phoebastria nigripes. Next base: position 223,714 of record JAYKAV010003175.1, on the reverse strand, counting down.
GTTCTGTGGAGCAACAGGGTTTCACAGATCACAGGCTGAATAACGCTAAACTAAATCAGGAAACATTAAATCTGTCAAAATAAGACCCCAGAGCAAACTGTGTACCCACAGAGATGGCTTACATAGACATTTTCTGCAGAAGATAAAGCAATTATAATTTATAAAATGCACAGTGCAGCTTGCACGTTAAACCCAAAGGTTACCATAAATAAATACTGTGCATCCCTTGAGGATACTCTCTCAAGGAAGACAGATTGCCATGTGAGAAGAATAGTGACAGCTCCATGTGCAGCAGCAGAAGCTTCAGGCTTCATGCAGGAAGGGGAGAACTGAGGTTTCCCTCTCCCCCCTGCGTAACGCCTTTCTGCCTCCTGTGTCACATGCTGGGGACATGCCCAAAGCTGGGGGTTGCAGGCAGGAGCGGGAATGGGACACATCACACTGGGCTGCTGCACAAAAGTGCAACTCCTTGAGCTTCAGCAGAGTCACAAGGATGCTGGAGGGCCATGCAGCAGCCAGCTGTTTGCAAGTGCCCAAAATCACAGTGTAATAGAAGAGAGATGGGATCACAGGAGACAGGCCAAGTGCTGGTAGGCAGGTGGAAAAGCAGCTCCTTTAGCCTTCCTGATAAACCAGGATCACAGGATGATTCAGGCTGGAAGGGACCTCAGGAGGTCCCCAGTCCAAACTCCTGTCCAAAGCAGGGCCAGTTGTGGTGTCAGGCCAGGTTGCTGAGGGCTTGATGCAGTTGGGTCTTGAAAACCCCCAAGGGCGTAGATGGCACAACCTCTCTGGGCAACCTGCTCTGCAGCTGGGCTGTCCTCTTGGAGAAAAACTTTCTCCTTAGGTCTAGTCTGAACCTCTCTTGTTTCAGCTTATATCCTTTGTCCCTTGTCCTCCTTAGTTCACACATCTTGCTGTGTATCTACTAACAAGCAGTAACACCGTTCTCCTTTGGAAAGCAAAATGAGGCAGGTTTGATAGTAACACTCACGCTAAATCTTCCTTCGTTAATCTGCATGGTTAATAACTACTCTGTGTCTTTAACCTGTTCCACAGAGCAAAGATACTAGAGCTGGGAAGAAAACCTGTTTTCCATCTCTGATTGTTTTTTTGAGATTTAGAGAGTAGATTCCAATTCAAAACCAAAGACAAAAAGTGAAAACTTTATAGTAAAATAAGTTTCAAAATGATATTTACAAAGTCATTCCAATCAATCATGTTTGGCTGTTGTTTATGTTTATACTTTTGGACGTGCACTCTTATTTGAAAGCCAGTATTCATTTTGAACTGGATGGGCTGGAATTTCCACTTCCAGAATGACTGAACGCAGTGGTCAAGCTGCTTTGGAAAATTTTTCTAAATCTTTTTAAGTTGAAAAATTCACAGAAATAGCTCACCCYGGAGGGGCGAAATGAGAATGAGAAATGAAATGAAAAAGCTTTCATTTCAGGACATTGGTATCTCCTTCCAAAAAATTTTCAGCTAAAAATCCCTAACTAGCTATAACCTGTGCAGTTCCTATTCAGTCCAGTTATGATCTTTTTTTTCTTTAAGGAGTGATTAGATCTTTTTTTTTTAAATTACCAAGGTGCAAGTTAAGAAGATTCACTTATGCAATGATGTATTGATAAAGATATGGGTGCATGGGAGTAGTTTAATGGCATGATAAACAACGAAAACAGACAAAAAGTAAACTTGATAAATAAAAGCCAAAACCAGTTTGATTTTGAGTATTTCTGGTCCTGTAGCTCAGAAGGAAGTTCGAAGTGCTTTAAAGAGTGTTATAATCAGAGAGGTGCTTAGCACTTTATAAAAATCTCTCTCTTCCTAAGGGTTTCTTACTGGTTGTCTTAAAATGCATTCCCAGACTTTTGCTGCTTCAGTGAACCCTGGGTACAATATGCAGATCTACAACCAAAAGAAATTTGTTACAAAGAAGGAAAAAGAAAGCAAAGTTTCTGATTTTGAAATAAGCTCCAGACTGATAGTCGCATTTATCGGTGCTAGCCCAGCTCTTCTCAAGGGCGCATAGCACGTTGTTGTGTAGTCAAGCTTAGCCTCTGGCTTACAGCAGATATTTCAATCGCTTGTTCAATTAGTGCGGCCACTCCCTCAGCTCAACAAAAACCCTACTTAAAACATTGGGAGCTACTGGCAGAGGCTTGGTGGTTAATTTTACATCTTTTGTGCAAACGTCAGCAAGGAGACGAGCTGTGGCTTCCAGGGGCTGGAGGTGCCGGGGTCCCCAGGGAGGGTTACCAGCCCTAGCCCCCATGCCGTATCTCCCAGTGAGACGTCTGCACCCAGGCACAGCTCAGCCCTCCTCACTGCTCAGCTCTCAGTCCCTTCATCGGTTGTTAATGAGGGTACCCTTAAATTGGCCCACCTGGGCGCCACTCTACAGAGGAATTTGCCTCTGTCTGTGGCCAGTGAGAGAACACATGGCTGATGAAGGAGTATGGTGAAACCCTTCCTGACTCTGCAGAAGGTGTGTATATCTTCCACCATCCTTTCTGGGTGGTTTGTCCAGGAGCCCCATCACCCCGCTCACTTCCATGGGAAGCACCAGCAGCCTGCCTCCTCCTCACAGCACGGCATTTGCTTTGCTCTYGGTGCCATGAGAAGAAGCAGCTACATGGACCCCTGGCATTTGTCAGTCCGTTTTCCCATCTTGGCAGAAAACTGTGAGGAAAAAAAAATCAAATAACAGAGTGGAATTGATCCTACAAATGCTAAGCAATGTTGCTTAAAAAAGAAACAAACAAAGAATTACCCTTTTATTGCCACGGTAGATTTCTTAAAGCAAAATCAAACATGCTAATTTAAGAGCACCACTGAAACTAAGACAATGATTGCGGAATAAGTCACATACAAGCCTTCTTAGTTAAAATTTCAAAAAGCCAAAGATATTTATTCAGAGCTGTACTGCTGCAAGTGCTGTAAATTACAATGACTGATGTTAAAAGAGTTTTACACAGCACAGTTGTTCCCATCTTTTTTGCAAGCCTATAAAGTTAGACCCAGCCTATTCAAATAAACCTAGTTGTAAGTTATAGAAGTAGTTCTGCCAAATGATGAAGGAGGATAAACTTATTCAGCCCTCTGTCCTGAAGGTTATAATGCATACAACTGAGAAAATTAAAAAATGGATACATTAAGGGGCAATTTAGGATCTGTTACCGGCTAGACGGAAAGGAAATGAGACTGCAGCAACCAGCTGTACAATGGGCACAGCAGAGGATTGTGACTTGTCCCTGGCAAGATGCAGCCAGGTAAATGGAAGTGGTTTTTTTCTTTTCTTTTTGCAGTGGGGTGACTATGTACTGAGAAGAGCAAAAAAGGACCAGAAACCAGATCAGCAAAAGTACTACCCACACAACACCCATTTTATTCACATTGATCCACATTTTTAAGCCTCAAAAGCCAGCCTGGTTTCTGCCTGACTGGGAAGTCACTGGAGCCCAGCCAGCYGTCAGTATTATAGTTTTCTGATCACTTAAGTTCTGCTTTTAGTCACCCCTGAGGGGCCTGGATCTTGCTGGCAGAGAGAGAATCATCATCTYTCTCACATCTGTGCCTTTAAAGTTTTTCAGTTAAGCTTTCCTCCATTTATTGCACTCGAGGTACCTGGTCCTATCTATGTCTGTGTGTGTCCCTGGCTGATGCAGAAGGTTCACACAAAGCTGAGGGGGAACCAGTAGCCCTCAAAATTACCCCTCTAGGAACACCACTGTTGAAGCTGAGCCATCAGGTAGCAAAACAGATAAGGACAAAAAAGAGGTGCCTGTTGATTGAGGCATTTATTCAGGGGAAGAAGGAATCCTGCCTTTTGGTTGTTGCATCCAGCTCTGCTTCTTTATTTTAGCTTAGAGGACAAATGGAAGATAGAAAAATGCAGTTGCACGGCTTGTTTAGAAATCAAGTCTTAGCTGGCTACATAAGAAACCTGTGGCAGAACTGCTGAATCTTAATCTCCCAAGTGCTAGTCCGGTCCTTCATTTAAAAATATTGCCCATCCTGAAAATCAGGACTTGGAACTGCCCTCTCCTGGGTGCAAATCAGCATGGAAATTGCCTCAGTGTTATTTAGATGTAGCAGCTGTAGGCTCTAGTATTAGCTGGAAGTAATGAATACATTATTAACTGTGTTTTACAGCAAGCAGAACCCATTCATTCACACTACTTCTATTTTATGATTCATCTGTAGTTTTTCATCTATACAGGGAATATGCATCATGTACATGAAAAAAACCCACAAAAAGATATTTGAAAAAGTCTGTCATCAGGTTTCTCTTTTCTATACCCTTTCTTCTGATGATCATCCTTTTAGGCCTGCATCATCATCATACTGAAAGCAAATTAATTATATGTTTCCTAAGTATCATTTCATATAATTGATTAGTAGCTAAAGTAAACCTCAAAGAACGCTCCGTTCTTAATTTTGGAGGTCAGTAAGGAACCATCTGCAAAACCAGGGATGTTTTTTAATATGCCCTTTATTCTGAGGCATTTTAGTACCTTGTCAGGTCAAACACATAAATATTAAATATTTTTTTAATTTAATACTATAAATGTTATATATACACAAATATCACAGGATATAATCAGTTATCATATGAAGACTGCTATCAGACCAATACATTGGTACCGAACCTCAGAAACTGTGGATGGCTTAAATGCAAGTTTTGTCATCTCTTCTATGGTTGTGTCTATACTTTTACCAACACAAAAGAATGGAGATATCTGAGCAGGCTTTGAACTATGGCACTTCAGATACTTCAGCAATCTCATTATAGCTGCAAAATTGGCTGTTGCTTGAATAATTCTCTGGAGCATCATTATGCAGTGACGCTGTTGCTATGCTCTACCCATAAATGCATGGGTAGCAGTGTGGGGAGGAAAGGAATTTCTTTCGGGAAATGAGGAAAAAACTGAAGACCAGGTGGTCTTTTATCATCATTGCATGCGTGGAATTTTCATCAGATGAGGAACACCGCGGACCAGACTTGCTTGAGACTTCTCAGAAGTGCTTACAGGAGTAGAGCTATTAACTCACCGTACTGACAAGGTCAGATTCCTGTTTCTCATGGTTTTATGTCAGTTTGTGTTTTCCACTGGAGAAGTGACAAATCACACCACTGGTCCCTTCTCCTGCCTCCTCAGCGCTTCTCCCTGCCACAACAGTCTGCTCCCACCTGAAAAGGGACTTCAGAAATATCGGTGGGGGGAGACTTTTTTGCTTTTTCCCTTTCTGTGATATTCAGGAAGATGTTTCAGTTTCGCAAACTGCCCACCTGCCAGTAACAGAAATCTCACCAAGACCTGGAGTGGTCATTCATCAACATCAAGAGAAAAGATTTTGGGACTGGATTTTCTAACTATTTAACCTGACAGTGTGTGAGCCAGAAGAGGATGCAGGTCGTCTACCTCTAGATTTGAGCTCCACACTTGAAATAAATAAATAGACACAATTACAGAGAGGATAGGGGATACCTACAGAGTGCTGGGACATGAGTTCATTCAGTTGCTGGGAAGCAACACCAGGTGAGGTTCCCCCTCCGCTGCGCACTGAGTGCACTGAGCACCGTGCCGGCACAGCCTCTGCCTCACCTCAGTGGTGCTCGGTGTGGGCAAACTCAGGTCTCTGCTCACCTACATAACAGAGGGTTGTAGCTTTTGTAGTTTTCTGAGATTCATGTTTAAAGACTAAAGACGCAGGTAAGCATGGTGCTCTGTGTGAAATGCTAGCCTGGGCTTTACAATATTTTTAGTTGTCACCTTATTTTGTTTGTCACTTCAAAGCGCTGCAAATTCGGCTTGCTGCTGGCAGGGAATTAATATATGCCAATGTACGTTTTGGCTGCCTCAGGCAGATGGAGGGACTAATATCTCTTTTCTCATCTCTGATTCTTCTTCCCATTTAATTAAGAGATTTATAGGCATGTATTCAAGTATTATGATATAAATGCTTTGACCCACATTCCCTCTCACATTAAAACAATTTCTGAAGAGTTCAAGGGCATAATGGTTCTTGCTTCTCAAGTAAGAGGAAAAAAGTATTCAATTACTCGTGAAAGAACACACTAAAATATGCTTCATGGTATACTTCTTGAAACTTGAGGTAGCTAAAATTTGCAAGGTCATGTCTTTTGTGTTTCCTATAATTTTGGAACCCAAGGCAGTTGTGGTAATGAAGGGAGTTATTTAAAATTCAAAGGAAGTGGATTTATTAATTAATAAAAGGTGTTTGATCTTGAGGAAGGAAAAATTAAGATTTATTTAGAAAAAGAGAAGCCAATACATTATTCCTGCTCTAACTTATATATTTATTTTTTATTTAATTTATTTATTATTCAGACTTTCTAAGACTTGCCATCCAAAGATGCCTATACATTCCTGACATTCTTCTGAAAATAAGCTCTCCAAGTTGTCCATGGGACCAAAATTCAGTATGTTATTTCCTAGAAAGTTGCCCCCTCTGAAGTGCAGACTCAGGTGTGAACCCTGGGACTCTCATTATGTGACTGAAGGCATCCTTTCCAAAATCACACAAGTAATTTGCAGTCTTTACAGATTTGAAAAGTATTTATCTCTCTCCCTTAAAAATCAGTAGGAGTTGTTGAGCATGATGAGTCTTTTCAAGATATGCTTGTCTGCAAAATAGGAGGAGTAAGTCCAGATACAGTGTTTAACCCCTCCCTAAAAAAACCAAAACAAACCAAAACAAAAACCACCAAAAAAAAATCATCTCGGTGATTTTGAAAATGGGACTTCAATTTCCAAATCCCTGCCATGATTTTTAACATTTTGCTTCAAAACTGAGCATGACAGATTTATAACATCTGCTGCTGTTTATTTCTTTCTGTTGGTACTAGGTCAGTAAAAGCAGATGTCAGACCTTATGCAAGTGTATATCCAAGTGTAATGCTCACTCTTTTTGATGAGGTTTAATAGTGCTTGCTCAAGGAAATGCAAATTAAGTAGATGTTGATTGAMTTCATACTATCAACTATGAACTTCATTTACTATTAATCTCTCAAGGTCATGAGATTAGCATTGTTATAAATAATTGTCCTGGTTTCAGCTGGGATAGAGTTAATTTTTTCCTAGTAGTTGGTATAGTGCTATGTTTTGGATTTAGTATGAGAATAATGTTGATAACACACGGATGTTTTTAGTTGTTGCTAAGTAGTCTACTAGTCAAGGACTTCTCAGCTTCCCATGCTCTGCCAGGTGCACAAGAAGCTGGGAGGGAGCATAGTCAGGACAGCTAACCCAACTGGCCAATGGGGTATTCCATACCATGTGACGTCATGCTCAGCATATAAAGCTGGGGGAAGAAGAAGGAAGGGGGGACGTTCGGAGTGATGGCGTTTGTCTTCCCAAGTAACTGTTACACGTGATGGAGCCCTGCTTTCCTGGAGATGGCTGAACACCTGGCTGCCGATGGGAAGCAGTGAATGAATTCCTTGTTTTGCTTTGCTTGCGTGCGCAGCTTTTGCTTTCCCTATTAAACTGTCTTTATCTCAACCCATGAGTTTTCTCACTTTTACCCTTCCGATTCTCTTCCCCATCCCACCGTGGGGGGAGTGAGTGAGCGGCTGTGTGGGGCTTAGCTGCCGGCTGGGGTTAAACCATGACAGTCATTTTTGGCGCCCAGCGTGGGGCTTGAAGGGTTCGAGATAACGACAGGTTTGATT